>CM073771.1:61352688-61952688 GCA_037158775.1 Hetaerina titia
GAAAAAAGAGAGCAGGTAGAGCATTTTACATATCTCGGAAGTGTTTTGGACCAATACGGTCAAAGTGGTAGGGATGTAAGGAGAAGAATTGCACTAGGCAAGGAGGCTTTCTCAAGGAGGAGAGAGTTGATGACGGGGACGTTGAGTAGGGATGTTAAGACAAGACTCGTAAAAACTCTGATATGGAGTGTAGCTATGTACGGCGCGGGAACGTGGTCACTGAAGCAGGAGGATAGACATAGATTGGAGGCTTTTGAAATGTGGGTGTGGAGAAGAATGGAGAAGGTGAAATGGACCGAAAGGAAAACAAATGAGGAAATACTGGAGATGGTGGGGGAGGAGAGGGGTTTGTGAGAGAAATTCTATGGAGTCAGGAAAAATGGATGAAAGGCGTATTGAACGATAGTGGAATGTGAAGAAGGTAATAGAGGGGAGAATGTTGGGCAAGCGAGGAAAGGGCAGGAACAGGATAAGGATGTTGGACGGGATGAAGGGAGGAAGGAAGTAACCGGAGATGAAGAGGGACCTTATGTAGACTAGGTTGCTGGATTGGGTTTTGTTTGGAGTTACAAAATGTTTATTTGATAGTTGTGTCCATCCAGAAACCTACATTAACCGGTAGATTACCTAATAATAACTAGGGAACCCTTGATTTTATAAATTCTCACCGAATCAATTCCTATCTTCAGTTTTCCCTATGCATTTTGTGCGAGTACCTTTTCCTCCACATGTAAGTTTAAAATGCTCGGGTGATGATAGGTATCCTAGTCTTACTAACAACCATCCATCCCGATTCTCCTTCCCCGCTTCAACCTGAGCAGTCTAAGTCACGTAGAGGTTTTGAATAAGCCGTTGCGCCTATCCCTTCCATACAGTTCTATTTTCTGTAAACTATTCATTAGTCCACCTAGTTCACTCTATCGAACACCTCGAAATCTAAGAAACACGAAACATTTGGACAGTACGATATTCTATGTTTCCCTCTAGTACTGAGCTCATTGGCATTGAACCTAAATATCACTTTATCTACCGAACTAACAATAATCTGACCGGCCCAATATTAAGTACTAATAGTAGTACCAGTAAGAAGTATTCCGGCCAAACCCCTTCCTCATAAACGCTACGAATTAGCCGATACAAAATCGACCTAGTGGGCCGAGTCACGTATTTTCCAGGACTTATATCAATATCTATGTATGTTCAACATATTTAATAAAATAATTCATTGACTTGATTTTTTTCCTATTATCTTCTCAATAATAAGCTTTATAATGACAGATTTCTTGGAGACCATCTTAGTGAAAATTACTACCCAGTCCAATAAATACACGCACTTAGGCCATAAAAACTTTATTTTGCAAAATTTATCCTACATCCCTTTTTTCCCTTCAAAGTTCTCTCTATTCGTTGATATGCACTTATTCCATCGTCCTATCTACTGTTTAAAGCACCCTTGGAAGTCCTGGGCAATTAGGCTCTTTAGTTTTCTCGTCGTTTCTTGCTTTATTGTGCTCGAATCTTCTAATGATATCCCCTCATCATATTTTTTCATTTTGGACATAGGAAAAAGTCTCAGGGAGCGAGATCTGGTGAATAAGGAGGATGATCAAGGATGGTGATGAATTGTTTGCCAGAAACTAGCGAACAATCAATACTGGATGTGCAGGTGCATTGTCATGGTGAAGGATTCATCTATCATGTTCGGTTTAAAATAGTGTCCACTGCTGATTTTCCTAAATTCAGTTCATCAGCTATCATTCGGACAGTACGTATAGCTGGATAGTTTTTTTATTAAATGCTTTTATTTTAGTTTTATTTAGATATTTTTTATCAGACAATATATTAAGTATTTTATATGATTTATCTATATTCACCTCCGCATTAAAGCAGGGTCTGCTGCAAAAGTAAAATTAGTATAATAAGTAGAATCATACTTTCCCACCAGAACGGACGGCTGGTGTGGGACGAGTTTTTTAACGGAAAGGTGTTGGGAGGTCTTGGAAAAGCAACGCGATCCGCAATTGTCTGCGGGGCGTTACAGTGTGCGTATCGCTGCTATACTTGACTCTTGTTCGAGGGTTGCGTTACAAATTCCCTGATACACGTAGATACAAAACTGTTATACATACATAATACAGATACAGATACGAAACTGTTAAGCCAAAAAAAATCGGGTTCGGTAGATGAAGCCAAGTTCTACGGAATGATTTTCCGCTGGTTCAAATGTTTCAGGAGGGTAGAGAGGAGATTGACGAACGAGGAACGCTCTGGACGTCCGTCAATGACAGTGTGACCAAAATGTGCGCAAAGTGAGACACATATTCGATTACTGTCGACGTCTGAGTTACAGAATATCAGCAGAAGAGAGCAATATTCCGAATACCACAGTGCAGCTATTAGGAAGGTGTGCGCCAATATGGCCCCCGAGTTGCTGTCGGAAGATAAGAAGGTTGATCGTGGAACAATCTCGCGTGATTCCTTGAACTGCTGTGAAAGTGATATCGTATAGCCTCGATGAGGCACCACCGGCTTTCTTTTTTTTCCCAAAAATAAAAAGAAGCCTGAAAGGCTGCCATTTTTGAACGCTGGATGACTTCAAAGAGCCATGACGAGGTGCCTAAACGAGGAACGAGGTCGACGTCTTCCAGAAATCAAACTGCAGCTGGCAGGGGCGCTATCATAGGTGTGCCCATGCATGAGGGTGCTATCGTAAAGAATTTTAGTGATTTTTACTTTAATCTGCAATCGATTTTTTCCTCGGCTTTATTCTACTTATTTTTGGGACAGACTCGGGATTTCAGTAAAAAAACTGAAAAAGTATTCACTACAACCAGTATTGTGATAATAATAATAATATATTAAATAAATGATATATATTTTACAGCGCAATGAAAGTCGCCTACTGCAAGCATTTTATAGCGAGTCGAACAGAATTTTTATGAAGGAGCAAGAGAAACCTCACGTAACTATTAACTGTTTACTGAATGAATCGTTTTGGAAGAGAAGTGATAAATGTGAGAGACCTTCCAGGTGCTTTCTTTCTTCCTCACGTTCGGGTCTTTCGAAGTTTCGACGAGGGAACCTTCGAAGGCAGTAGCAATTCGTTCATATTTAATGGATGCACAAGACGTGCAGAAAGGGAGACTACATGAAATATGAAAGTAAAGGCAAGGATTAAACGAGGAATTTTCACCTGGGTGAGGTCTTGTGATCTCTGACATTGAATAAAATATGGACACCATCATGCACTTTGAAGGGGATACCTGAGTAAGAGAGGTTATAAATTCTTCTCACGAATGAATTCCAATCGAATAGTCATTCATGTCGAATTGGAATCAAACGAATTGATGATTTTTAGAAACCTTGCTTTTCGACTTCTCAACTGGATTAAAACTCATTCACAGTGAGACAAAGTGTTTATTTCCGGCAGAAACTGTCTTGATGGTACCAAACTTTATGAAATTTCAAAATAAAAATTCACATTTTCATTCTGAAAATATTATGCCCTTACAGAATGCTGAAAGAGTTCATCAGTAAAAGGGAGTTTTCGTAGGAAAGACCTTCGCACTTAGCTACGGAGGTATTTTCCTTTTGGAAGGCCAAGATTAAAATTCTGTCAGCAAAGCAAGGTGCTGATGGTATACCTACAGTCTTAAGAGAACGAATCGTTATATTATATTTGGCATATTTTGAAAAAAGCAGTTTAAGTCTCACCTTCATTACGGCCCAAATCCCCGATTCCTGAAGAACGGACGCCATTGGCAGCGTGGTCCCCGGTTCCTGCGAATAAATTGAAATTATTAGATAGAGAAAACGACATTTTCTTGGAAAATTAAAATAAACAATTGTAAACCACATTGAGAGAGAATACCAGAGACAGAAAATAATTATCAAATCACATTAGGGAGGTCAAGTGGATTTTTAAATATAACATACGCAAGTGAATACAACCCATGTTTAAAATATACTATATTTTAATACCATGATTTTAAATCTCTATTAATAATGTAGCGTGCAATAAATCACCTAATTGCAAGTTTGTCATGAGAGTTTGTCTGGAACTATAGACTATGAAAACTATTTCAGTAAAACTGGAATTTGGAATTTTACACCGCTCTCAAGTGTGTGTTAGTCTGTCAATATTTGAAATCATAAACCATTAGTCTAAAATTTGGCATGAAATTAAGTTCACAAAAAAATTCCGGAATTTTTCAAAACTTTGCAGATATAAATAGGCATAGTTACATAGACGCACACATTTACGAGGTTTGCAGGTATGAGTGATAATGATGGTAAGATAAAAATTATAAATCTTATAATCTTTATGACACAAGGTAAATTTCTGGAGGGGACATTAAAAAATCATTTTTTCGATCAATATTAATATTTGGGTTAGTAAAATGCTTATTTCGCTCGCCTACAAATAAAAATAGATTAGAGTTCGAGCATCTTATCGAGGTTTTCATGTCAACTCCTGTGGTTTGGCTTTCAGAAAAGCCAAGAAATGTCTTCCTTATTTAATCACGTAATATTTGCGTGATTGATTAGAAGTCAAATGTGAAAATACCATTGCCACGGTTTATTTTAGAGAGGTGTCACAACACAGCTGACAGGGTGCAGGTAGGCACTCTTGCATAATGAATGAGAAAACCAAGCACTACCATAATTCGATTGAACTAAAAAATTGAAATGACACACGCATGCATTTTCTGCCATGTTTTTCCTTTTTTTCAATGCTCAATTCTGATAGTTGACAACAATTTGGGCAGAAAATGACAATCCCTGATGTGAACAAAATGCAGTCCAACGCACTGGGCTATTCAATTCGGTCTCATCACGGATACAATTTTAAAGACAAGCGTCTATATTCATGTTAAGGAGAACCAATATTCATGGAAAGAAAACAATCGATCATCCCGTGAAAATAATTAGCGCCTTCGAAGGTCGTCGCTCGTTGAAGTTGAAAATCTTATACACCTTTTGCACAGGTTTGACTTTGATTTTGAAAATGCCCTGAGAGGCAGAATGGTGTGATGTTATGACTAAAAGAGGCGCTGGGAAGAAGAAAAAAAAAGTCAGTCCAGCAATCGCCTTTGGTCGAGGAAAATAGAGAAAAATACACATTTCTGCAGAAAGACATGGTTGGAAAGGATGACTCAGAAATAAAGGGTTCGTTTACCGTTTCAGAGACGCCCTCTTCCGCGAAGATAACTTCAGAGCAGATCTTGTTGTATACAGAGCGTCGGAAAAATACAAAAAAACAAAAAAGAAGAAAGTGAGTGTGGAAAGTGGTTGCGAGGAGCTACACTCACGAGATTTCCGCTAAATGAGCAAAACTTTACCTCTGGGTTTTCATTTTGACTGATGTTAGCCTAAAGATACAGACATTTTGAACACTTCTATACCCAGGTAAAAACAGCGCTTTTATCTTCTTGTCCAGACATGCTCATCGGAACTGTGTATAAGTTTAATCATCATCTCCATTATTACTTACGTATATAATTAAGAATATGACCGAAATCTTCAATATATCAATTCTTTGAATAATAATGGATTTCATGAGGAGTTGAAATAATAAAAATATACAATGAACCCTGTAAAACTCTACCCTCATTTCCACTTAGTTATTCTGTTTGAAAGGGAACAATAGCATAGATATTCCACCAGTACATTAATTCATATTTTACTTATTTTTGTCAACAATTACACGTACTTTTAATTTGCCAACACTTTCATTTTCCAATATTTTACATTCTCTCTCAATTAAATCTATTAGACCTTTCAACATGGGTATGACCTTATGAATATAAAACCCCATTATTATCGTCAAATTCCTAATCACCAAAAACAAATAAAGAATTATGCTAATTTTTTCAAGCCTTCAAAAATTGCAAAGTTATCAAATGGCTGTCTAATGTCATAACAGATATTTTAAAATGATTTCAAGCCATATATTTGATTCAATCAATGCTGAATATTAGTGATAAATGTAAGTAGTTTCGAAAATGATCTAAAAAGAAGCGGGGAAGTGTATTTGATCAATTAAAGAGAACACGTGAAACCGTCATTGCCTTATTACTATAAAATAAAACGACTTATTTATTTTTTGTATTCACCAAATTTGTACCCGACAAAGTTTGTTTTAAAAACGCGTGACTATATCCCAAGAAACACAAAATTGTCATTTCGAGACACCTCTACAGTTTGAAGAGGGTAGTATTTGTTTTGGGAATGTTTATTAGAGGATAATAAATATTAACTCTAGAATATTCTCGGCCTGTACCTTTTCTTTCTACTATATATAAAAGTATGGTAGCAAGTCTACAAGTATGCTGCCAGGCTCTCGTCGCACCTATATATTTTTTTACCGAAAGCATCGATACGGTTTGTCATATCAGAATATTTCAAACCGATATTCTAACTATGACATGATTTCAAGAATAGCTTTTTCACACTTTGGAAAAATTTGACCCTTCAACTCGGAGACATTGATTACAGTCATGAGACATTAATTCTGCCGCAAAAAATGTCACAGAGAAGTAGACCCTTCTGGCATACTGGGGAATGAATTATTAGGTCTTCTACAGGAATAAATGCATCTACTCAGCAGACAATATTGACCTAACAGGTAGATGAGATAAAGAGCAGAGAGAGAGAGAGGATCGGCGGCGGGAATTGCGCGTCGGACTCCTGCGAGAACAACTCCATTTCCAGCCGATTTCCTTATTTTTTCCCTTTACTGTCGAAGGGTCGGCGAATCTGCGGAAAGCAAATCCTTCCCTCCCTACCGCCGTTGAGGGCCTGAGTGTGTGTCTGTGTGTCACACCAAATAACCACAGTCGGAGGACAGACATTCTGGCGGCCTTCTTCATCCCATATCCCATTCATCTCATCACACCCACCGTCCTTCCCACCGCGTCAATTCCAGGACGAGCCATAGTCACTAGTGGCAGCCCCGATTCGTTTCCTGCCTCAAAATGTTCCTCGAATAAAGGGAACCTATGCTAACCAGGGTGACATGGCCAAGGTTTTTTCTACTCTCGCAATATTCTCACACTTCTCTCTCTCCGGCATACTTCCCTCATGCCCTTTCCAGAGAGGCAGGAAGCACCTCGCGATGGAAGAAAGTGCACCGGGTGCGGGGAAATATTCCCGTTTTCCCTCCGCCGCCGTCGCCGCTGATGTGCCCAAACCCACTTTCCCGTCGCTCCTACCCTAAAATATATATAACCGGCTCTCATATTTTACCGTCACATTTTTTTCTGACCATGGAGATACAGAACTGGGGCAAGTTAGCCGTAGAAATAGGAAAAAAATACGAGAAGTACGAAGCGTTCACCATTTCATAGACTAAAATTGGAAAACAGAAATATGGATGATACAAAATATTTTCGTGGAATTGTTCCAAAATGTCTCATTCAGGCTTCGTCAACATTTTGGCGTAAAAATGGACTGTCATGTGGATGGTATAAACTATATTAAAATTCTGATTTAATGGAACAATGTAGAAATAAGTTTGTAAAATGTATAATTAAATTATGTTCTCATAATCCGCCACATAATTTATCGAAAAAATAAGTAGCAATTGGTAATACTAAGGTAGCCATTGTTTCATTTGCGATAATCTACTTGGTATATGTTAAACATCTTTGTATTTTTGATGCTGAATCAAAACAAGCATATTTTTCCAACCTAAATTTTATATATAGTAAGCAATACGTTGAACTGCTATCGTACTTTCAAAGAATTATGGTAAAAATCATTATATGTAATTTCACGCCATCAGTCGATGCTGCAAATGAGATTTTTTGCATGACATAAAAGTGGTTTTTAATCTTGAATCCTTTAAAGAAGGGTTTTCCCTCTGCGGAAAAATAACTCAGGAAAGCCTTTGTATTCTCTAAATAAAGGTTCATGAAAATCCATCCCTCCATTCAACGGGCGGAGGAAATTGAGGAGCGGAGAAAAAAATGACAAAGTTCAAGCGGAAATGAGCGCTTAAGTCAGTCCCAGAGGATGGATGACATTTTTGTCAAACAAATAGGACAGTCATTGGATTACCACCGTTTTATGCAAATTAGTCCAAGGGCGATATTTTGTTGCGTCAAATAGCTTAATCCAAATTTAATTACGGAGTTTTGAAAAATGTGCGATCCTCGCAGCGTGTTCCTCCTGCGCGAATGTATGTGTACTTTCGGAATGGTAGAGAGAGACCCCCATACCCTAGTCAACGAAAGAAGAGGATAGAAAGGGGTAGGAGAGACAGGGTGACAGAAAAATGGAAGGCACTGATAAGGTCTGAGGGAAAGGAGATTGAGAATAGCGGGAGAGTGTGGGGGTGGAAAAATAAAACGGCCCTTATTATTATATTTTTTACGCGTCGAAAAGGAACGGTCTGGAGGAATGATGGGGCGAAGGAGAGGGTATGCGGAAGAATGGAATGAAGAAGAAGGAGATGAGATGAAAAAGAACGAGGAGGAAGGGAAATAAAACTTAATTCTATTCCCTTTTTCCCTCTGACGTCGATGGGAGGGCGAGGAGGGTGGGGCGCCCGGGCGCAAATGTTGAGATCTCTGTCGGACGGGAAGGCGTGGGGGAAGCGGTGACGGAAGCAACGGAGGTCGTGGGGTTGGAGGATGGGAAGGAGGTTCGGAGGGCGGTGGGCGGGAGCAAGAAAATGGGGGTGGGGTTGGAGTCGTGTTGGATGGGACTTGGAGACAAGGGAAGTGACGAGAAGCGCGAGGGCAAGGCGACGCATTGACAGACGAGGGGGATGAGAGGCGAAGGAGGTCCTCAAGGCGGGGTGGGAGGTGTGACGGGGCGGGGTGCTGAAGTAGAGAAAGACGGTGTGACTTGTGCAACCGTCCGAAGCCGTGTCAGGACCCATAAACCATTTCGGCACAAGTCGAAAATCCTGGGTTACAATATGATTTGCTTACGAAGTGATCTGCTTGGAGGCTGCCTTCGGCCAGGAGTGAATTCTTGCAGATGAAGAGCAAAGATGGAGTTAGTAACATTAGGTGGTGGTGATTAAATATTAATATTAAATATTAATAACACCACAGTATATATTTTCCGAACTTGTAGCAACATTGGAACATTTGAGCTTGCACGTGTAAATTAGTTCGTTCATTTGGATTATGTTTTTACAACAGTATATACATGACATTACGAGGAAACACCTTTTTAATTAAAAATAAATATTCTCAAAATAATCGGAAAAAACGATTTATATTTCTTCAATTTTAATAACATTTAATTTAGAAAACGAATACGGTTTTGCGTTCTATACTGCACAGCTACCATGTACTGTTTTTTTCATTCATACGTTTTCTACCGCCGTTTTTGATGGCCGATAACTTTGAAATCCAGCTAATTTTTATCCGTAATTGGCTTAACACTCTTTCATACCACGAAAATTAATCAAATCAACAAAACAAGAGGACAAGACGTGACGCAAATGCGAAAAAGAGGGTATGATAAATATTTAATGTCTTCTCTCTAGTGACTTCAATCCAACAGTGAAATCCAATGAAAAAACATTAATATTAACCTTACCGAAAACGGTGGGACGATTGATTTATCTCATATCATTTTTCATAAATGCTAAGTTCATGTATTGGTGAGAAATAAAACTTTAATTTAGTTCAATAGAATGGAATGGAAAAGCTATATTTAAAAGATTTTCATGAACTTAATTGTTTTTATATTTGACATAAAATTAATATTAAGGGATGCCAATGGACAATAAAAAAGAACATGCTCGACCGCACACACAATAGATCTCAATGCCAGTTTATCATTAATAAAGGAGAGTTCGTGATGTGAATGAGAATTGTAGATAATAAGAGTGCAGTCGATCGGAAATTCGGAGAGAAGAGTTTGAAGGAAATTGGGCTCTGAGATGAAAACGGACTGAGGAGAGCATCGAATTTGATTAGGCAGTGATTAAAGAGTGATCGATGACATACGAGTGGATATAGGTCCAGCAGAATTAGGTCAAAATTCCAAGATATAGTTGGAAAAAAATTAAAGAGTGAAATCTCAATCAATTTCAACATTTCTCCAAGACATTTTGAAAATTGCATAAACTCGAATTACCTTATCACCAATTATGAATTTTGATATCTGAGATAAGGTTAGGGGATTTAAAATCGGTTTCATTGTAGGATTTTAAATGAAAAGTTTTCGCTGAAACCAAAATTCCTGGATAGAATGTCGAAATCCTGAAATATTAACATTAAACCTAAACATAGCAAAAGAATGGGATTGATTGACTGTATCTATGTGCTTTAGAAGACAAATCCTTTAAAAATTAAACTGCGGGGAAATGGAAAAGATATATTAAAAGACAAAGGGGACCAATGCAAAGACATAACTCAATAATTGAGAAGTGTGCTTGTATTTTCGGAAAAATATCTCTTAAGTTACTTGTTAGGGAACTAATTCATTAATCGAGACTAAGACAAATTGAAAGTGGAAATCCGAAATGAAATCATGAGATGACGGTAAAAAATGTACGTCATGCCATAAACGTACATTAGGTGACGTAGTCCAAAGGCCATACAGCCTGAAGGTTTTAAAAAATGCACGAAGTCTTGCGGGTGAGGGAGAAGGGAAAAGCCCAAGGAGCGTCTGGAAAAGAGGTAAATGGCTGGAGAAGGAAATAGGGCGGAGGAAGGAAGCGGCGTAAAAAGGGGAGAGTTTACGGTGCGAGGGCGGCGGTAGCTTGCTTACTATGTGGCATCTTCGAGAAGCGCGGGATAAGGGGTAAAGGGGAGCGAGGAGAGATTGGTGGACGGGACATGCGGGTGAGGTGTCTAGAGGGGGGTGAGTGCCGAGAGAGCGATGTCAGGAGGAGCCGAAGTGGAGAACAAGAGGATTTCGCGCGGATGTCTAAGGAGAGGAGGCGAGGCCCTGCGTGTTTTTGTGATGAATGTTGGACGACTGGCGGCTGCAGGTTTACGACACATTCCGCTTCAAACATCGAATTACATCCCAAAAATAACATCTATTCAGTCAAAGGATATCGGCATGGTATTAATCAATCGAATGTTTGAGCATTTTGACGATAAAACCCGTACTGGAAATTATTTCCAAACCATGTATCAATAATATCAACAATGCCTACTAACAGTGATCAAATAAGGAACACAACGCATTTGTCCACTTAATTTATTCTGGTACAACTAGTTTCGACAGTTAAATGTCGCCATCATGTACCAGGACGCTGAAGCGTTGAAGCTAGTTGCACCTGAATCAAACTCATTGGACGAATACAGTGTGTTCCTTATTTCATAAACATCAAATTCCACATAGTTGAGCCTGAAACCATCGAATTTACTAATAATTTAGTTAATTTCGTGAAAATATAATTATGCATATATTTATGTATATATATATATACCATATATATACATAAATCTCCGAGGCCTTTGCCTGAAGAAGGCCTCGGGGTAGGCCGAAAGCTTAAATCATCTACAGTGTGAGTGTCCTTTTACGTGTTATCTGTTTTATTTTGTGTTCTATTGTGCCGTCCAAAAGTTATATATATATATATATATATATATATATATATATATATATATATATATATATATATATATGATGATGTTATATAAAATGATGGTTGAAAAAATGGCTATATCATGCTCCTTAAAGAATTCTGCATATTCGGGTTTTCACCGCGTTGTTGTTTGAAGCCGACAACAGTTTCGCCGAAGTTGCATCCGGCATCTTCAGGTCGAAGATAAGGGACTCGGATTTTGGCTGCCCTTTTATAGGTGGTCCCGTCCAGGTGCTGCTCTCTGATTGGTCCAATCCGTACCACCGCCGCGAAAATCTACGCAGCCATATTAATGCTACTTATTTTGTATTATAAATACTTTGGGAAAGGATGAAATCATACCGTAGTTCGTAGTTCTGCGAGTCCAGCTATTTTGAAGATGAAATGAACAATCGGTTTTTTCTCCCGCCTTATAATGTGTGTAGGTGGTGGCATCTAACGGGAGGAATTCTGGGATTTTTAACCATATGACATTTCCGGGTCTCCTTAAGGTAAATAAGATATCAGTTGATATTAAGGCATAGGAAATTATCAGATATGTTTGAATGTTCAATTTTGCTACAACGAATTTATCTCCTTTGTGAGAGAAACCAGTGGGGTCTTTTGGCTAAATTTTAAAATTAGAAAATTTAGAATGGCAATGTTTTCAAAAACCACAGGTATACTAATGCACAGAAACTATCACCTATTTTAAATTGGAGAGATATTAAAATAAAATAGATAACTTAAGCATAAACACAGTTATCAACCAGAAGGTCGATTTGATAGGTGATGGTAGAGTTCACTCAATAATAAGTCCAATAGGTATGTGAAGTGCAAACATCAGTGTAGTAGGGCCAGATCCTTTCCCTGAATCGCCTAAGGTTTCTTAGGAAGTTATGGTAACCGAAAAATCACACAGCTCGGGTGGAACTGAGGGTACCCAGAGAGGCGTGGCCGGGAGTCCAGGCCCTCCGTTCAGTAGTACAACGCTCTTCCCCTGCACTACCACGTTCCATATAAAAGACATATGTTTACATTATTTATCAGACTCGTAAATTACTTTGAGTAATTTACTAGCGAAATAATATTGAAAGG
Organism: Hetaerina titia; assembly: GCA_037158775.1. NCBI lineage: Eukaryota > Metazoa > Arthropoda > Insecta > Odonata > Calopterygidae > Hetaerina > Hetaerina titia. The sequence continues at coordinate 61,365,332 of CM073771.1, forward strand.
GAGAGGGCCAAGTGGATCAAGATAAAGTTCCACATGGACAGACTCAGTATTATATTTAGTAAATTCCTCTAAGGTGCGTTCTTAAGGTAAACAATTTATGGTATTTGATACCAAACGGCTCATTTGAAATGACATATAAGCCACCATCAAAGGATACGGAATCAGTTTTTATCAGAAAGCATTATTAACTACTTTTAAGAGTAGATTCCTATGCTTCAAAGCTGGGGAGTAACTTAAATTTTAATAATTTGGCGAGTTAGAAATTGTAGTTATTTAATGATACGTAGAATAAAAGCTAAGAATATACATTTTGTACCCTATGAATGTTTTATTTAGACGCATGAACGCATAAATACAGCCTCTTTCACCAAAAGTCGAGAAGAATTAGAGCGCATAATGTAATCCTCATGTATATAGAAACGAAAAAAACCCTCGTATCATTAATAATGAAAGTAAATAAGGAAAAAAAATGCACGCTGTATATATTCGCTAATTGGACTCAGTAGCCAATTAAGCACCCCCAATTATCGAGAAAGAATACGTTTGCAGAGAAAGGTGCGTTGATGATTTATGCAGCTAATGTTTACCGGTGAAATAAAGATACTGATCCCCAAACGGAAAATCGATGCAACTGCCGTTGGATTAGGAGAATTTGACAGAGCAAAACTAGGGCGCGATTTATGTATTGTACATTAATTACGTGGAGAAAATATTTCAACTCATTGACTCTTATAACCCAGGACAACATCAATATGATCCCATTCGACGGTCGATACGACGAACTCGCTGCTTTTGTGCTCCAGCATGATGACATGACGGAAATGGCAGAATAGACTTTTCGTTCAGTATTTTGTGGGCCGCAATGAATTTTATCCCGATATTTATTTCTTCGGTAAACCACATCTATCCATAGTTACAAAACGATAGAGTAGTATGCCACTTCCCATCGCACTAATGATATTGTTGTAATTATATCTACTGCAGCCATAGTGTGAGGGTGCGTCAGAGAAAATTATATTCACGCGAGTACTCCATTTGGGGAGTATATTAACCCCATAAATTGAACCAAATAGCATCTTGTGTCATTTCTCCAAATTTTGCAACCGTGCGGCACGTTGGTCGTAGAATGATGAGGCAAGATGGTGGGTGGGTGGAAAGGGATTGAGATTTTGGATACGGGGAAGAGAGAGAATGGGGAATGAAAGGGATTGCGTATTGCGCGAGAGACTCCGAGGGGATTTCTACGTCGGTGACGTAGTGAAGAAATCGCTGCGGAGTGGGGGGATGGAGGCGGTGGGTTTGCCCGAGAGTGGCGCTCGGATGAGAGGGGAGGGAGTTGAGTGACGGCAGGGGCGACGAGAGAGGATGTGGCCGAGATAAAAGGAAGGGGAGGGCGATGTTTGGACGAAGGACAGAAGGGGGGCGCAGGGCAGGCGTGGGTGAGTGCGGCGTGGATCATGGGGAGAGGAGATGGTGCCAGGCTCCCGTCTTCTTCGTCACAGGAGGAGGAGGACTTTTTCTCTTTTATCTTTCTTCTCTTTTATTTTAGGGGTCGGGACTGCGTGGGAGGGAGAAGGAGGAAGGGCGGAGGTAGTCAGCGGTGGTGGTGGCGGCGTAGCGGAGCTGTTTTGTGAGGGCTGCTTCTGCGGTGGGCTCTCAAACACTCCCCCTCCTCGCTGGACGTCGCCCGGACTCCATTACCGCCGGACGCTACATAATCTTCCCCCTTTTTCCCATCGCCCCCATTTCTCCGAGTCTGCTCGCCCCCAGACGCACCTTCTCCATATCTATCTCTCTGTCCTCCACCAACGCATGACTACCGAACTACCCCTTACACTTAAACCCATCGCCATCCCCCACATTCTCCAGAGACACATTCGGATTGCCCAAACCCCCACGTGGAATGGTGGATGCAATGGCGCGTGGGACAGACGCTATTTTCGTTTTTATTTTACGTGAGTGAGATTCGTGGAATCAAGGGGACGGAGTGACTCAATTCCGGGAAAGTCATTCATTTTTTTGGAACGAGCACTCGCTCTGGGAAAAAATATTTGAGGAGAGATAGGATGAACCGGATTCTGGAAAAAAAAGCTTAACACTTCCTGCAAATTTTCCGACTCGTGAGTGCGTCATTGCGGAGTTCAAACGGAACACCTTTGCATCGGATACACTGTTGAAATAAAAAACTGAAAGAACCTCTGGCTATCCAAGAATTGTTGTAATAATTTCCATGTTACAGCCAAACACACAGAGTGACAAACGTGTCGTAACCTTTATCCGTTATTAATATAATCGAAGGTAAATGATGCCAAACGGAACATTCGTACCATATGCAATTGTGATTCCACAAGAAGCGACAAAAAACTTTTACGAAAACAACGTAAAAATTACCAGTTTTGTTGAATGATTCCAATTCCCTCAAAGATTGAGCAAAGCATATATTTATACTGTATCAGGACTTCACTTAAAATATGCATACTGAAAAAAGTTTCAAGAGCAGCAGGTATATATTTATTTTCTACGAGTGAGCGACATGATTCATGTCTTATATGCAATGTGGTTAAATCCCTTCAAAAAAATATTCAGGCAAAACATCAGTAAACATCTAATCGCTAGATCAAAGCTATCGTTTTGGCATGAACTCTAGTTTCTCTATCCAGTGAAGGGACTTCCAAGAGTGCTGAATACATTTGATTATGAGATTGACTATAAGAATTGATCTTGTGCGAATTTAATGAAATATGTAAGAAAATATTGAGCATAAAAAAAAGATATTTGTTAAAAGGGAGAAAAATAAGGACAATTAAAGACGACTACGAACGTAATACGACTCATGAAAGCGGACAATATAGTTACACGAGTGACATGTTCTAATGGTACTCCCTTTTTCTTAAGTCAAGTAATGGTTGAATGAAAATAGATGGCAAAAGAAAGAGTGAAAATTATTAAAAAGAAACAAAAAAAGAAGGAAAGGATGATGTTCTTAACCTTTAGAATAGGTAAAAGGTACTTGACCTGAGTTTCAGAGTTACTTTGGCATCGAACGAAACAGATGTTCCTCCTTTAAGTACCCTGGAGGAAGTAGGCCTTAATAAAAACACAAAGTTGTGTTTTACTCTCTATCGCGAAAAGAGATGAAAGGTAAGATGGTTGCAAAAGAGAGAGAGGAGTCAGCTGCAGTTATCTATTTGAAGATTAATAGGAAAGGAAAAACGTAAGAAACTACTACTAGCTGTTACCATTTTATTCTTCCGGAATACATAATAACTAAATACTTGTGTGTTACTATTTGCCGGTATTAAAAATATTCATGGCATGAGCATAGATAATGAGAGGAATATAAACTCTTCATATTTTTTCAGAATGATTAGGTTTTCTTTGAAATGAATGGAAAAACGAAGAAAAAACGCTGATCATTTGGAGAAGAAAAAAATAAAACAAGGGCTCAGTATTTAGTACTGATGGTATTTTTTTCTCCCATTATTATATATATTTGTCATTAAGAATCATCAACATGCTGTTTTATTCGTGAATATAAGACTTGTTATTTAATTTAAAACACATCATGAATATAGCAACATTAAACAGTTGCGTAAGGAATGAAAATGTGACTGTGTTTGGTTAAGCGTATTAGAAATCTGGAAAAATAGGAAACTGTATACCTAATGTATGAAAGAAAAATTTAAAATGAAGGAAGGAAACGGGAAAAACCCAGAGGAGAAACTTTTTTGCCCATGGGGTTACACTGTTAACCACTTACTGAGAATGAGTGAGAAGGCCGGCCTCAAAACTTTGTAAGAGAAGGTTATAGTACCTTGGAGAGAAATAAATTTTATTCTCAAAAATTCGATTCGGAAAGGAGCAAGGCGATTAAGTAAGTCACGGAGAAGTCTACATCCTTATGACATTCTCTAGACATGCAATCTTCAAAATAGTTTGCAAGTAATAAGGTAAGTCGCCAATATTGATAAAGAAAAATTATCCACTGAGATTCCATTGGGAATTTAACCAATTTACACACATTGAGCGGGGCGTTAAGAGAACCAAATAAAATGCCAAGAGGAAAGTTTAAATAAGAGAAAGAGAAAAAAATAAGCGAAAAGGTGAATATGGAAAGTACATCATAAAGCACATTAAATGCTGTACTTGTGTGAATGGTTTTGGTATTGCTGCATCTCTACCTTCAATATGCAAAAAAGTTCAAAACAAAATGCTTTATAAGGTAGAATACTTTGAATGAGTGAACGTGTAATTTATATATACATATACATACCTATATATATATATATTTTATATATATGCAAGTATTCGTGTGTGTGGTTCAAAACAACTTAGAATGCAAAGAGTTTTTTTTACATCTAGGGGATTTTGAAGTCAGTTAAAAATATATCAAATAACTTATTTCCGCTGAACTTTAGTTTAAGGAAGCCAACCAATTCCAACGTGAATTCTTAAATATCTGAAAGTAGCAATGGTTACATCGTAATGAAGGATTAAATTGTATCGAAAAATATTTAGAAGGCACAAAACGAGCTTATATTTTGCAACCATTTCAGAGAGTAAAAATCATTCGCCTTGACCGGGATCCCGGCTTTTTTCGACCCGGTCTCCTCCACCTGTTTCAGACCAACATTTAATCACGAAAATACACTCTTATGTTAATGGAGACCGATGACGTCATTAGTTGCAGGTCTCCTACATATACCGCGAGAACCACTGAATGTATTCAATCCTACTCTAACACGTGCTTCTCACCCATTACAAGAACAATTGTGTCACAGCTAAATCATGGATTGTATCACAGAGAAACTGATACAAATGCAAAGCAAAAACTTCTATGAGGCAACCTTGGAAAAGACTAAGTATTGGTCACTCGCTTGGTCGTTTCGTCATCACAATTTGACCGCCCTTCTCTCTCCCCACAAGGCACGCAATCATGCTTCCCTGCCTTCCCCTCTAAAACCTTCCATCCGACCAGTCTCCCACTCTTGTATTGAACGTAGAAAGGGTCACGTGCTCTAATTGGTCGAATGATTCGATTTGGTTCGGGTAAAGTAAAACTAGAGGGTGAATCTTCCATATTCCGTCTGTGTGTGTGTGTGTATATATATATATACATACATGCATATATATCATTTTTACGGCATTTTAGAACACAAAAATACAATAGATTACACGTAACAGGACACTCACATTTCAGTAAGTTTGAGCTTTCGGCCTTCTCTGGGACCTTGTGACCCTCTTCTGGTCAGACTCAGACTCAGATATATGTATACTCGTGTGTATATATATATATAAACATATACGTACATATATATATATACACACGAGTATACATATATCTGAGTCTGAGTCTGACCAGAAGAGGGTCACAAGGTCCCAGAGAAGGCCGAAAGCTCAAACTTACTGAAATGTGAGTGTCCTGTTACGTGTAATCTATTGTATTTTTGTGTTCTAAAATGCCGTAAAAATGATATATATGCATATATATATATACGTACATATATATATATACATATATGTACATATATATATATATATATATATATATATTCATTCAAACAGAAATAGGTATAAGGAAAGGGGATAGGAAAACACATAAAAGGCGAACACAGAACATGTGGGGAAGGCGGTTTTTGAGCAGATCACGAAAGTAAAAATATTTCCTTATCCGGGATTTGAACCACGGACCTTCCACTTGCCGGGCGGATGCTCTACCACCTAAGCTAATAAGGAAACCTGATTTACCTTGAGATCTGCGATCTTATAAAGCGCCAAAGTGTTCCGATACATATTGCCCGAGAGATGGCGTTATGGAGCTGTTTCACCCACCAAAGGAGAAATAGACGGGACACAAGAAGGGGAGAGGATAGTAGAAAAGCATTCCTACGATCTTATAAAGGATAGGAACGGTGCGTTTCATGGCACGCATAGCCAGAAGAAGAGACGAGCCACATTGGCCAAACACATATTCAAACTTGAAAATCCCGCCATATGGCGCACAAATATTCATTCAAACAGAAATAGGTATAAGGAAAGGGGATAGGAAAACACATAAAAGGCGAACACAGAATATATATATATATACATACACACAAATATATACATATATACACATATATATATATATACATACACACAAATGTATATATATACATATATAAAAATATATACATGCCAACACATAATTGTTTGTGTATTCACACACTCACGTTCTGTAACAATTTACGGGCATTCCACTTTTAAGGAGACTTAGCGGACACACCAGAGGGGAAAGCGTGGGACGCCCTCGGACACGTTGAATGGGCTGAGAGAACAAGGGAAGACTCGCGAAATTTATGGAGGATTTCAAGCCTTAAAGAGAAGTGGCTCTTTTCCGTCTCCTGTGCCATTTAAACTTTGTGGCGCAAATCCGCTTATCTCAATAACACGGCAACATCTATTGGGATCGTTAATTTTGAGCTCCACGCCCCTTCAAGAACTTTGAGACAGCTTATTAAAATAAGACGAACACAAAATACGAAACAGGAAGGAATTAAATAAAACGTACGTTTTAAAATATTTTCAGGAATATCAGTCAATAATATTATAACTTCGAACATTATAGGAATTCCTATATTTTAATAAAATATTCTACCTAAAAAGGACATTATAGATTGCAATAACGCAGACCAACTATAACAAAATGAGGTTTATAGCGTCTAGAATTATGTTGCATTACATGTATGTTACGGCTTGATCACAAATTCATTGGTACGTAAAATCTTGAGCAAGTCATTTCTATAAATAAATATAAAATTCCAAACAAACTTCAGATACAGAGTGATTTGATTCATGGAGAAAAATTAATAAAAATACGTTTACATGTTTAAATGAATTTTAGTATTATACACTAATTTACAAGTAATTACTTTAAAAGTACTCAAGATATGTGATTTTTTGGGCACCAGATCTTCATGGAAAACCCTAACCGGCATAGGGAAAGTAACTGCCTACCCTGATGTGTGAATTTCACAATCTGTCTGCCTTAGTACTGGGTGAACTATATTATCACCTACCAAACTGACCTACGGGTTGATTTCTGTGTTTATGGTTTTACTTTAAAAGTTCTTTTTTCACAATCGTGAGGAAATAAAATCAATTTATTAAGTCTGAGCATGACAGGGCAGAAAAATGTTTGAAAAATTCATTCTCCATAAGTTCGTTTCCCAACCAAGCATGCAGTTCAATCGTGCGTAAGAATAAGAAGGCTTCTCGTTGTAATGTTCCAATTTTAGCCAAAGAATATAAAACTGATCAATATAGACATATTTCTGTTGGAAAATAAAACTAAATTTGCACGTAGTTAACTAGTAGGAGACATATTGCATTTATTCAAAACTAGATAAATATAATCTCATGTCATGTCAAAGACAGCGCACAATAATGATTATATAGTAATAATTCCTTGGAATTTAAATTGGTACAATTCACACCCTATGGAATATTTACGCTTTCTCAAGTAATGTATGCAAACAACAATCCGAATACACACAATAATTGTAACTTAATTCGTGTTAAATGTTATTAACATTTTGCTAAATATTATGCATTAGCAAAAATTATGTTCTAAACTTCAGTACTCCGAAAGCAAAAATTCAAATTAGTTTGAAAATTTAGTAAAAGTAAACTGCGGAAAAACTTTACTTCTCATCCAACTATTGCACCTCACATTGAAATTCCAACTAATAGTCTGATATTTCATGAAAAAAGAAATTAAAATAACCCCTCAATTTTTTGCTTCCTCTACCACCCTTATAACCGTCGTATATACACAGTCGTGAACGTGAATCTGTCATAAGTGTTCTAATTGGTCATTAAATAAAAAATAACATTTTTCTTTGGGGATAACGCCATTAAAACTTTGATTATTACTTGTAGCAGGTTTTTTTGAGCCTACCACATTTCCATTTGGATAAAAAATGTGTTATTACGTACCTCCATTAATTTATCACCATGCTAATTTCAAATTACGACTGGGCCCTTTATTTCGGCCTTTAGTAGTTTAATCCCCCAAAATTTTGGACATGACTGGTTCTGACATTAAGCTGTATTAACTGATCCACATCCCTTCTACGAGTTTTTACACCGGCAAGCCATTTATCATATGATTAAACGGAAGGTACTCTCAAAAGAGAATTCTCACCCTTGCATGTTGACGTCTCCTTGTGCATGCCTGTAACGTAAATTGCATAATCCACAAGGCGCAAATGCCAAAGCGCGAATGCTTTGTCTTTGACACGCGGGCCGCACTCGATATTACCGCCTTTCCATGTTTCGCAAGAAATATAATTTCCATTTCGGGGAACTAGAACTTCTTTATCGCAAAATAACTACGGATGTTCATTAAAAGTTGAATGTTATTGCGGATAATGCTCGAAGACAATACCTAACAACAGTGTAAAGACCCCAGTAACCTATGGTGTATCATCAGTGAATAAAAACATTAAATTAGAATGTTTTGCCCAAACTGACAACGATTCAATGAATTTTGGATATCCCATTATCTTAATTTGGTGTACATACTTAAATAAGTATATAAAGATGACACTTAATTACTTACGGAGCATGAATCAAATAGTTAAGATCAAAGAATTGCGAATGAGAATAAATTTTGGATCTGATTAACGAACTAGTGGCTCATAATATTAATCGAATTAATGCCGCGTCTGATGTTAAAAATATCATATTTTATCCTATTAGATATACTTATTTTCATCACTATCAAATGAGGCAAAGATACATAGATTTAGATTTCAGTAATATTCGACGTGATATGCTTTTTGAAAGAGTTTGGCGTTTGAATAGAAATTTCCAGGATCAATTGAATCTCAATAGCTTAGTTTGTATCAGCAAAATATTCACTCACCAACTTCATTCGCAAAGAAACCCATGACGAAAGGGTGGGTTATATGTGCTCTTCTACTCAAGGTTAGCCCATGAGAAAAATTCCGAACGATTTCATTCTTCAGAAACAGTACAGCATAGTAACTTTCAAAAATTCAGCTTAAATTGAAAGCTAAAGGACAACAAGAATAGGGAAGACGAGTATAGAGTTATGAACTTTTAACTGTTTAAGCACTTTCAACACGTGCAATAAATTACAACACATGGCAGCGGAATCAACCAAATGAAACACCAAAATCAAATAGGGCCACGTTGATTTGGTACACTTGGTTCAACGTGGTAAATATTTAGAACTGTCTTGTCATTAGTATCTAAGATTCACAAAACAAGCGCACATTTGACCAATAAGAATTTTATATTGCATTCTAATTAGGCAGTTTAATTACACAGAAATGTGTTTATTTCCCACCTGTTACAATGTCACCACTCAACGTTAGATTGAGTGGTAAAATTACCAGTATAGTTTCAGTATAATTACATAGTTATTTAATGTGATATATTTGCTGCATTTTCAAAATATAAAAAAAACCATAAACACAGTAATCAACCCGAAGGTCGGTTTAGTAGGTGATGCTCACCCATGTACCAAGCCTGACGGCGTGTGAATATTCACACATCAGGGTAGGGGGGCCAGTTCCTTTCCCTGTGCCGGTTATGGTTTCCTAGAAAGATCTGGTACCCGAAATATCAACTTGCTTGGGTGGAGCTGCAGGTGCCCAAAGGGCCTTGCCCGGAAATCGAATTCGGGACCCTCCGGTCAGTAGTCCAACGCTCTACGCACTAGACCACCGCAACCCGCTTTCAAAATATATAGTAATCACTAGAAAATTTCACATGAAAAATTATTCTTAAAAATCTGTCCTACATTTGTTATCACACCATCCCTCGCCGTGACGTGTCTACCTTAACATGTTTTTCTAGCCGAATCCTAATTGGCCTTTGCTTAGGTGTCGGAGAGCCTTAGGCCAAAATTATGATACGGTATATAAATATCAAATTCATGTTCTAAATCTCTCCGAAATAAATACAACTAATAAATAAATGAAACAGATAAATTCATCACAAACACGTTCTTTACTATCCCAAAAATGTTAAGCATACTTAGGCATAAGTATCGAACACACATTTATGTACCCTACATATGAATAAATTATTTATAGATGATGCCATGAATATTTAAACGCGAGGTAAAGATGATATGCTACGAAGGAATTCACACCTTCGACTGAAATTAAATCAATGTTTATGAATTAGGTAGAGAATCTTTAAACTGCGTATTTTTCTGTAGAATTTACTTGGTTCAATTTAGACTATGAATATTCAAACTGTAAAGTTCATATTGTCAGGATATTTCATAGGAAAAAAGAACTAACGGATGATATGAGACACTATTTTTTCTTGAGTACCTAACACCAAAGTAAATTCATTTCGAGTAATGTTCATAAAAATTACTACCTTTATATCAATCATACGCATGCCCATGCTTCAAAGGCCCAGTAAAAGTCATCACAATAAAATATTTGTAAAAATTATTTATATATTCTCTATCAAACAGCTCATTCTTATTTCTTTTGTGTTAACATTAATTCCTCTCGTTGGTTCAATTACATCAGGTTGCGGCATTTTCCTCTTACTGACTAGGGAATGACGCTCTACGCCCTCACACTTCCATGATTAATGTCTCATCTAGATGCTTTGACTTTTGTTCCCCGATACATTCTTTCGACGCTCGTCTTCTCGCCTCCATCCAATGCCTCATCTGGCAGCTGTCCTCAATATCTCACCCTCCTTCTATCAACTCTAACGTAGACGATCGATTTGAGTGGAGGACAAGATTAATGCAGGATAAATAGATGCTCTCATGATTTATCCCGTGAGAATCACGCACTGGACGAAACGTAATAGCAATATAAGTGTACTTGAGAATTTTATATGTGTATAAAATTGGCGTACCTTTTAAAAAATCTGAGATGTTCATTGAAGTACAAAATATTCCAATTCTGACGGGAATATAGAATTAATTACGTATAGACGTTTAATGAATGCATGAATATTAATAATGAAATGGAAATAAATTAAAAAATTGGCTGTATAGAATATAGTTTATTTATGTGATTTTGTTCTGTCAATATTTCATAAATAACGCAACTAACTTCCGAACTATTTTCACGCAAGAGGTAGATGAAGGAATCACACTACTTTTGGAATTACTAAATGCCAAATAAATTGGAATAACTAATTTTCTATATAGTATGTGGATGTGAGAATAACAACAGAGACAGTTGAGTATTTGAAAAACTATGGTGGGTTTGTTCTAATGATTTCTCGGAAGAAAAATCAATAAGACGTCAGAGAAACATTTATGACCGAAGAGATATTCGAAACAGCAATATTCAATTCAGCTGGCTAGTGCTCATATTCACAGTTTTCAGAACCTGCTGCCTACCGTGCATAATCAATTCCTACTCGATAAACCACTCGACCGATTGTGGCCGGTTAATTATTTGTAAGAAAGGAGATCCTAGAATATCGGCTCGATTAATGTTGGTAGACACGGATTCGCACAGGCAAAAATATTGAAAAGGATTTCTGACGATACATTTCATTCCCATCAGTAAAACTTACCATAAAATTATCACTTAGCGCGATGGGTTTAAGCAGAAAACTTTAAACCAATTTACAAAAAGAAATAAATTCATAAAATCTATAAAATATATTGCATGGAAAATATGTTCCATAATTTAATACATTGGACTGGAATATTCCCCTATGGATCACATGCATTATATTTCTAAAGAGACTTCAATTGATGCAAATTCCCAGGTGTTTATTTATCAAATAGAGGCTATATTAGTTGAAATTGATAAATAATGAGAGAAAAACTTGGTCGGAATGGAGTGGGAATGATAAATTGAGAGGAATCGACGATCAATTCCACAATGTTCCAAAAGCACATCCTGAGGATCTCAAACAATAAATATCTGATCGCTTATCGATTGACATTGTGCCAGAAAAAAACAAAATTTCAATTAATTTAGAATAAATACCTCACTCTTCATAACGCGGTGGAGAAGAGGCGATTCGTAGGACGCTTAATTTTTCTCAGAGGCTATAAACTTTCACGAAGAAGGAAGGAGATGCGGGGAGAAAGTGATAGAAATAAGAAGTAATGTAGGAAGTGTGAGGGAGAGAGCAGAGCGAGCAACAAGGAGGGATAAAGATAGAGAGAGGCAGAGAGCTAGAGAGAATAAGAGAGAGAGAGAGAGAGAGAGGGAGAAGTAGAAAAGAACTCGGGGGCAGCTCTCTCACCCGGGGGGAGAAATGAACCTGAGAACTAAAATGCGGTGAGGTGCCATTCCACTCAGGCGCCACTCCTCCAAAGTGAGGAGGATGATAAGAGGGAAGGGTGCAGAAAAAGAAAAGGGTGCAGAGAGAGAGAGAGAGGGGGAGAAATAAAGGGATGAGGATTGGAGGGAGGTAAGGAGAGCCAGGGTGAAGGGGAGCGGTGGAAGGGATGACGGCATGGAGGGGTGGAGGAAGGAAGATGGATCGATTTTTAAGAGAACCCATTCTTCTCGAGCCGGTCATTTCGAGAGGGAGAGATTAATCTCCGGAAAGGGGTTGTTCGTTTTATCTCCTCTCGGTGGTTTGCGCGTACGTGTGTGCCGGCGCGTGCGCACGCTGGTTTACGGGAGGAAGGAAAGGAAAGAGAGAGGGGTTGGGCTACCCTCGTGGCTCCGTTGTCTGCGTGGTGCGTGCGTGTTTGTATTTGTGTCTGTACGTCTGTGTGCTTGTGTGGGAGATGGGTAAGAGATATTAATGTGAAGGAAGGAGCGGTTGGAAGGAAAGGAATGAGATGGGAATCACGATAAAGAAATAATCCCGCGATATGGGCGCTCGCTGATTAATAATTTTCTACGTGTTTTCTCGATATCTCGACAACTGAAAAAACTTAAACCTACTATCCTCACGGATAAATGGAAGGACTCCCTCGCCCACCCCTATTTAGGGAGCATTACTTGCATATCTATCAATAGGAAATAATTAATTCCGTTGATTGCCTGCATTGAGATATTTCCGGATATACGCGAGGGTTGTATATTTCGAAACACATATATTGACGTGACCAATTTCGATAAAAATATAGGACAAAAATACTATTATCACCATCAGAAGAAATAAATCTTTTGTGTTTAATGCCAAGCATTTTCAAATTGATTAATTCTTTTTATAAATAATTCAAAGGACTAGTTTTGTACAGCGATGATTTTGAACCAATTTATCCAGATGATAAATGCACACAGCATTTGCTTGTGGCATGATGAAACTATAATTAAAATACCTCTGACCTCTATCAAAAAACGATAAGCTTGGAAATATAACCAATAAAGCTTCAGTAAAACGGCTTACTCAATGAACTTACTTTTTGTACATGATGTATTGAACTCCGGTGAAAGTAATATTCCAGTTGATGCGATATTCCTAGATTTTAAGAAAGCTTTCGATAAAGTCCCTCATTGCAAATTACTGGCGAAATTGGAAACGTATGGAATACACGAAAGTATTATTAACTGGATTAAACAATTTTTAAGTGATCGTGTCCAAAAAGTCGTCCTGAACAGTGTATCATCCGATATTGTCAAGGTCACGTCGGGTGTACCACAAGGAAGTGTCATAGGTCCTCTCCTTTTCCTTATTTACATAAACGACCTCAGTACCGTAGTTAATAGCAAGCTCCGTCTTTTCGCCGATGATGCAGTAATTTATGGGAACATCCGAAGTCACGAAGACAGAGTCGTGTTAGCCAACGACCTCGATGCAATTCAAAATTGGTGCGATACATGGCAATTGGAATTGGATTTTAAAAAATGCGTAGTAATACATTTTTGGGAAAAGAGTAATTCTCTCCCTTATAGTTACAAAGTGAAACAAACCAATATCGCGAGGGTAGATTCCTTTAAATACTTGGGTGTAACAATTACTCACGATCTGTCCTGGGGAAAACACATACGAGAAATATGCGGTCGTGCTAATAAAAAATTGGGATTTGTGAAAAGAGTGCTAGGTAAATGCAATGAAAAAGTGAAAAAACGATGTTTCCTTGCCTTGGTCAGGCCCCACCTAGAGTATGCTGCCAGTATATGGGATCCTCATAACATAAATTTGGTTTCGGAATTAGATCGAGTTCAGCGGAGGGGGGCTAGATTTGTCAAACATCGTTATGACCAACTCAGCAGCGTATCTACTTTGCTAGACAATTTAGATTGGGATTCTCTTACACAGCAGCGTTTCCAATATAGATTAAACTTATTAAAAACATTTAAAGATGGACCCTTTTCCAATGACATCAAGGGTATAATACGAACCCCAACGTATTACGGTCGAAGGGATCACGAATATAAGACTAGAGAGATAGACTGCAAGACTGACAGGTTTAAAATGTCATTTTTTCCAAGAACGATAAAGGACCAGAATGCTTGTAGCCGAAATTCCCCAGGACTTAGTTCATTACAATAAGTATTAACGTACAGGTTAGGGACTTCGCGAGTATGTGTATACATGTGTGTATGTATGTATGTATATATATGTATGTGTATATATGTGTATATATATTTTTTTTTCTTACAGGTTCCCCCCACCTTTCCTCACCTAACCCCCAACCCCCTCAACCCTTACACTTCCCTCATGGTGCTACACCCCCTGCCACACACCTTTTTGGTGGCTCGCAGGGTACTTATGTAGATGTAGATGAATGAATAACATTGAGAGTGGAATAGCAAATTAATTAGTTGGAATTCAAAATAACTCATAGATAGCAAATGTATTACAAATTCGTTCATTAATATTTTGGGGTTAAAGCTAAACAAAATCAATCACAGTTGAGACATTTTTAGTCTAGGTCCATGAAACGGCTCATGAATCGCGATTAATATTTTTCCAAATTATTTCGAGCTTTCTGGTGTAAAATTTCTTTCCGAGGGAAAAATTAACGACAGGTTGTTTATTCCACCATAACTAGTGATAAAATGTGCTTCCAAGTTGCCCGTCAATGATCAAAAAGAGATGATGGCCTAAATTGGCTTTTTAGGTTATTCCTATTATTTCGGGAGACCTTTTGCATTTTGAAAGATCAATTCCTTAGGGGAGATGAAGTTTCGTGAGACAGTACTTCAGGGTCGGGGAAAGTAATTGATTGTGCAAAATCGTGGATCGAATTGAAATGGGAGAAAAATCGAAGGGCACCAAGAAACTGAATGACGGCAAAAGACGAACGATATACGAGGGTATATTGGTGACCTGATGTAAGCTATTCTAAGCGTTGACAGCGTTGACGCATTCTAAGCGTTCCTAAGCGTTGACAACTGGTAATAATTATGCCGATGGTGATACTCATGATTACACAAACAACGGCAGCCTCTAGAGCCTGAGACAAGCTTGGATAATCTGTGGTTTCTGTAAATATTTTAGTGATAATGAAAAAGGGAAAAATCAGTTGTCAATTAGCAAGCCTCTTAGTTTTCTATTGACGCTGTAATGGACCAACTATCAAAAGATTTCAAATTTTATACAATGTCTCTCTATCTACCAGAGTTCAATAATGCAATTCAACAGGATTCAATGTAAATGAGATTTTAAGATACATATTTGAGTATTTGTATGCAAGTCTACACGTGTATACAAGTCACGTAAATATATATATATATATATATATATATGGGTCGCGGTGGTCCAGTGGGTAGAGCGTTGGACTACTGACCGGAGGGTCCCGGGTTCGATTCCCGGCCAAGGCACTCTGGGCACCTACAGCTCCACCCAAGCTAGTTGATTTTCCGGGTACCTGATCTTCCTGGGAAACCATAACCGGCACAGGGAAAGGAACTGCCCCCCCTACCCTGATGTGTGAATATTCACACGCCGTCGGGTTTGGTACAAGGGTGAGCTCTACCATCACCTACTAAACCGACCTTCGGGTTGATTACTGTGTTTATGGTTATATATATATATATATAAAATATAAATGTGTGTGTGGTTCGCGGTAGTCCTGGGGTAGAGCATTGGACTACGGACCGGAGGGTTCGGGTTCGATTCCCGGTCAAGCCTCTATGGCCACCTACTGCTCCACCCGAGTTATGCGATTTTTCGGGTACCAGATCTACCTGAGAAACCATAACAAGGAAATAAACTGGCCCCCCTATCCTGATGCGTTAATTTCACACGCTGAATAGGATTTAGTACTGGGTAAACTCTAGCATTACCTACAAAACCGACCTTAGGGTTGATTACTGTGTGTATGGTTTATATAAATATATAAACAATGTAGACCATATGTATATACCATTAAGTTTAGAATCGAAGTTTAAATGTACTTATTTAAGTCGTCGCTGAAGAGCGCTCGTTTTCAAAGATAAACGTATGCACATACAAACTCAAATTTCACTTCCACTGTCGACTCTCCTTTTCAATGCTGTTCGCAGAGAAATTAGGCTGGGAGTTTTGGGATGGAGATGCAAATAGATATGCTTGGATAATTTGAAGTGAAAAAGGCTTACTGTAAACCCAATGTCGCTGTAAATAAAAATACAGGGTGTGAAATTATTTCTCGCTGATTTTGAGTCATCTACATTTCCCTATATTCATTTTGTATTGCGATACTCAAATTCGAGTACCCTACGGACCAATGTGGTCACATTTTAAATTCTACTTTTACACGCTCACAAGACCATACAAGATTCTAAAGCTGAACTGGATGGAGACTGAATAAAAATGACCAAATTTAAAACGTAAAATGACCGCAATAATAAGCATATCATGAAATTGTAATCAGGAATCACCTTAGGTTATGGTTCTCATGGAGTTTCATTCGCTTTCTCATAGAAATTTTGCATGATTGCAATCAATTACTGTTGTCCTAAATATAAAAAACAACCATCAACGGATGAAATTTATGGCGTTTGTAACTTGAGGACTTGTTATTTGCGAAAGAAAAAGTCTTCGCTGTGCAAATAAATGAACATACTATAAGGAGCAATGATAGTGAACTTCAATTACTACGTCATAAACTTCGACCTTAAGGTCGTATTTGGCGCTTAGCTCACGTACAAAGTTATAAAAACACAGGCGAGGGTATAAAAAAACAGGCGTTGACTGAGCTGGGACACATAAACTGAGTGAACCATGCCGTCAACCTACGTCCCCTACGGCTACAAATATTAAAAGAGAGGCCAAGGGAGATGTGATATCGATTCAATACTAAGGAAAAAACCGCCTTAGCATACTGAGTTTGTTTTGTTGACGGCACAACGTCAATATTATCTGAAAGCAGCCCATAAAAATTGTTTAAATTATCACTTCGGGAGTAAGGAATGGATTGCAGTCGACAGAAAATGAAAATGGAAAAAGGAGGTGGATAGGGAACATACTATAGATGGAAGATTTAAGAGGCTTTGCGGAACTTAACTTCATGGAAAGAACTTAAATGGGTTAAACATACGCAAAGACGGATTTTCCACAACAGTTAAAGAAAATCAGTCACGGGGAACCTTTCGTCGGGGCTTAGAAAAAAAGATGAACGAGAAAAACACTGATTCCTTACTATAAGGAGGCAATGAATACAGCACAGCCTCCGAAAGTTTTGGGAAGCTTAAAACGAGAGGGTGGGAAATGAACTTATGAAGAGACTTAGGGGCTTGTGCTAATCCGTTGCAACTTATTTAAGATAGCAGTGCTTCTCGCGCTACTCGCTCTAGGAAATAAGTTTCTTATGAAGCAAAAAATATTAATTTTTTATTAATTATATTCATGCTAGATGTACTTGACATATTTTGGAATTAATTTCGTGATGGTGTACGTAATACTACCTCCATCAAATCTTTTTGTTAATAAAGTGAAGTTAGGATTTCAGTAATTACTTAATATGAGAACGGAACCTATTCCATTCTTTACAGTGCGTTGCATTGCGGTAATGTTAAAATCGCTTTAGAAGTAAGATAAACGCTTACTTTTTGGATATTTAAATTGGTTATCGTGAGGTAATGATATTTAGTGTATGATTAATTATTGGTTCTGATGGCATCTATGCTCTGAGTACTATGTCATGACTTTCGGGTAATTAATCGGTCTTCTTGTCATTACGACTGTACCGTCGTATTTTCTTACATCTAGAATAGCGTAAGCATCGTAGCGCCATATCTCCTCTCGTTTATGATGCTGAGTCTTGATAAGTTTTTTCTGAATAAATAACAGCCACTCTCAGGTTCTTTTTTACGACTACATCTCAATAAAAAAACTTTTAAGGAAACGAGACAAGTTGGTAGACAACCGTCTCAAACCATATTTTCACTCTCTGTTCACTCTATCAAAGCTTACGAACTTATCAAGAACAATGAATAATTACCTCAAAGTTTCAGAAAGTATATGAAATTCTCAACCTCTTCAAAATTCGAGAACCAAAAAGGCCCAATTTAAAGTTACAGAGTGAAAAACTGTTTCCAAGACATTTCCGATAGCTTTGACGTTTTCTTTCTAAAATGCAACAATGCAAATTTATTTAAAGCAGGAAGTTACTTTTTTAAAAACGAAATCGTTCAAAGAAAAACATAAACATTAGCACATACAGTTACTGTACTCATGAGAAAATGAACAAAATGGATAAAGATGATGACGTTTCGACCGAGATAACTACATATCTGAAATGAAATCTAGGATATACTTCGAGATGTCATTTCTTTCGTAAATGGCTTTATGATGAAATGATGATTGCGTTATGATGAAATGGCCGCCTTAAAAGAGTTATTGATCTTACAGCATTCTTGTCAAACGAGCTGCATGCATGTCACAAATAAAAAAATAGATAACCAAAAAATTTAGGAATGTAAGCAAGCATATGGAAGCTGAACAATAACCACCACATATGAACAAAGAGAAAACTTAGGAATGACAGCTTTATGGGAAACAACTGATGACAGAAATGTGATTAGATGCCAACTTCAGATACAATTCAACACTTTTAACACATGCAATTTGAAGAAAATAATCAAGTCATGGACAGAGAATTGAAAACAATTTTTCATCCCGCATTTGCAAAATTACTCCTTTATAGCATTTTTTTTAAATCACTCATTTCTATTCTGTACGGTGATACATGATGAATTTATTTTTAGGTTAACCTTTCTTTTCAAAGTTCAATGACTTGCTGCCACCTTCGTAGCACCAATTGGAATTCGGATATACGAGTACAAGGTTCATAACAGTTTTTTCCTGACATGTGCATTAAGGGTAGAATTCAGGCCTTCGGTTAAGTGTGCGCATGATCGCAGATTGTATTGGTATTAATTACATGACAGTGCACACCATTATCAATGCAAATTTCGTGATGCGAAAGATATGCGCTAAATTCGCCTCAAAGGTCTTGATGGGCGATCAAAAGAAGTCTGCTTGCAAAGGTCTTCTGAAACGGCATCGCGACTATCCCTTTTCCCAAGTGAAATCCTCCCTCAAAGGACACCACCATTGGACCCTAGGTACCATCAAAAAAGCTTGCACGCCTACCCTTAAGGACCTTCCGGAATCTGTCGACCAGGGAGACTTCGAGTGGTAGAAAAGATGCTGGCAAAAGTGTTTTCACGCTCAGCGGAAGTACGTGTACTTTGATGAATGTTGAGGTATTATAGCAATATCTGAAAAAAATCAATTTTTCCAAAACCTTTCCCGGTACTTTTGATACAAATCATGTATTTACGTAAAGCTAAGTTATTCACTACTTTATTGTTCATACCGACGATATTTAGTCTCTTAAATTAATAATGGAAGACCAAAAATACGTAAAACAGAAACTGGTCGGGCAAAAAATTAGGAAGCCGTTTACCTAACACACGTATTGTTCTTGAAATTTGCAAGTAATAGGTGGTACTTTATCACTACTCGTGATTACGTTTTTGATAAACATATACTAGTAAAATTATGTAACACAAAAATTATTGGCTTGCATAGACTTCTTTCGAAAAATGTTGTGTAATTTTGGTTTGAAACGCCGAAAGAATACAACAGAACAAAATCTATCTTGTAACTGAACATTTTTCACTCGTAGCAGAAACAAATGCAACACATCCAAAAATTGGACACAATTCTAAATTTGGAACTCATATGTATACTAATAAACTACTAAATATGATATTTTTAACTTGCGTCATGGTTGTGTAGAAGCCTAATTGACTTTACGGCAATGACTTCACTACTGTTAATTCAGTAGTAATTGATAAATAATTATGGAAAATGAAATAGCATTTGCTACAGTAGAAAAGGTTACCACAAAAAATTGAAGCAGAATAAAAAAATTTGAAGGCTTAAAACCTAGCATGAGCTCCATTAAACTCATTGTTTTGCTTCGTAATTTCCTACGCATACATTTTGCATCGCATGCTTCTTGTAATTAATCCTTAGCTTCCCTTGGCACTTTTCCCTTCTATAATTTTCTACTCAAAAAATACCTCAAATTCAGTTTCAAAAATTTCACGATGACAATCTAAGTATTGAATAGCTTCAACAAAGGAACCCGGAGGGATTGAGCACGAATGAAAAATAAATGCTTTAGGACTACATTAAAAATAAATAGCATGAGACTATTCAAATCGCAATGACAAATAACTTTCTGCATTTGATAACTTTCGACAGGAGAAACAGTTAAATAAGAATCCTTGGAGAAGAAATAACGGCGTGATTAGATTAACCTAACCAACTCTACATTAACATATCAGAGAGCTGTTAGCATTTGTTAGGAGGGTCGCGGCGGCGTGCGCAGAAGGGTTTGGGCTCGAGCCTGCCTGGAGCCATCGTCGGTGCAGATATTAGTGGTAGTAGAAACTTATCAGGTTTCATAATGTTTCATGCAATTCGGTGTAAATGTGATGTGCCCGTTCACATGAATGACGGATAACCGACTATTTAATTTGCGGTTCACATAATTCTCTTGGTGTTACAAGAAAACTCAAGCATCATTTATTTTACCATAATTCAATATTACGTAGCACCACGCAAGCCATCGCTAGGCAGGGGATCATTACATACCAGACTAACTTTGACCCAAAATACTTTACCCTCTTAGCGCGGTCGTACAATGTTATTCTGATCCCTTATCGTTCGCGGGAAAAATGACATCTTAAATCCACGTATTTGTTCTGCACTTAATCTCTCTGCTTTTATTCACATGATCTCCTGCCATAATGCAATGGGACTACAAATAAATATTCAATAGCATCGCTGCGGGGAAATCCTTCCAATTCAGGCAATAGATTTAACCTGTAATGTTGACGATTTAAAAAAGATGTAAGAGATTACTTTCTATGAACTCATGTTCTCTTCCTATCTACATTTTCGTTGAACTCATATTCTCACATTCCACTTCCTCCAATATTTCCGTCAAAACTACTTTATTCATCTAACTACAATAATGAACTACTCTAATTACAAATTTAGCGGATGTTTTTGAAGTTTTTTGTACTACATCATCAAAAATGGCCTTAAAAGATACAAAAAAAAAAATTCCGGATGTTTCAAGTATGGACAAAAAAGATGAAACTACATATATTTTTCTACAGTTGGCCATAATAGAGCATAGTAATCTCAAAGCGAACCAACCTTACATGCACCATGAACATCCCTTACATTTTGAATTAAGCTGCTTTGCATAATCCATTTCTCAAATTTTTCTCCATTGTACATATGTTAAGTTTTTACAGTAACCTTTACGTACGTTAAACTTTGGTATTTTGTAAATATCTAATGAGCCAATAAGTGACAGCGTATTATATCAAAATGAAACACCCGAGATGCCTCAAAAAATCAAAACAACCAAAAATATGAAATGATACTGGAATACAAAAGAAATTGTTGAATAAATGGTAATTTTCTTAGGCATTGTATTCCTTATGTATGGGAGAGAAAATTCACCACCCCGCGATGGGAAGTTTGCACTACGCCACTCCCATCTATAAAGATGGGAAAGAACTAGGTGTTATTCTAGGTAGTAATAGATTGAATAGCATCTCTAGCAAATGAAGACCAAAAACATAATTAACTTAGCTAATAAGTAGCATCTGACGAACCAAATGGGAGTGAGATATATCCTACAATTTCTAACATGCATTGACGATATATGTGACACGCAAATTCGTAAGGATGGATAGATTTACAATGATAAAATAACATAAATTGGAATAATGATTTAAACAGTTGGAAGTCACTTTCACGCGATTTGGGCATTATTCATGACTGGTAATTTAGTTTTAAGAATATTTAATATACATACACATGAATGAGAAGACAGCGAAGCATGAAAGGGTTATTGCAGGAGCTCTATAATGGAGCTCTTCTCCATTAATCAAGCAAGCGAGCTAAACTAAGACTTAAAAAAATAATTCAAGGGATTCTCTCAATTGGTCAGCAATGAAATTATTACAACTCTACATCGGATCAACACTTCAACACTATATCAGGAGAAAAAATAAAAGAACCATATTCACCACTAATACAATGTGCACTCATTATTTCCGTCTCCGAATTAATATTCACAATAAATTCGTCTTAAAATTAGCTCACCAACGATTTTGATCAAAGATCTTTCAGTCCTATCTATTATCACCACCAAATTAATCTTAGCCATCCACAGTTTAAACATGATCTTTTACTTCTACCTGCTGCACATCCGCATGTAAATTCAACCCTCACGCTTGACCAAAAAAAACGAATGTCCCGCAGCCCCTCAGCCATGAACGGGCATCTCAAGATCTAGACATTCTAAATAAAAACGCAATAGTTTTGCAAACCTTTGCACAATTTTATTTGGAAAAATAAATTTCAAAGTAGAGTACAGTCAAACGACGATTTTGATGAAATTAGCTGCGTTTTAAGAGCCACGCATGTAGAGTCATTTGGACAAAGAAAATTTCAACCCCAATCCAAGAGCAAAGAAATGGATGACATGGACTAGTTGGTTTATCCACACTATCCAATCACAAAGGCGAAGTGCTAATTCATCAGAATATGATGATATGTAAATAATAGGCTTAAAGTGCAAGTTGTAGCAATGAGTAAGAAAAAATTAACTGTAACAAATAGGTGCAGGAACACTACTCCAAAAACAGTGAAGAAGAAATTATGGATAGCACTGTTGACAATGGGAAATAATATAAAAAAGACCAATGTCGAAATTTGCAAGAACTTCCAAGTTCAACACTGATTAATCACTAATCTTGGCCAAAAGTCTCACGTTCTATAAGAGCGAAGTACAATGTAAATCCTGTGGCTCCAAATGAATGGGTTTCACGGCAACTGCCAGGGTTGTAGACTTAAAAAATACAGCCTGTACTGAATGCCCATTTCAAAAATACAAAATAAGAACAATTCGTAAAATATATTAGTAACTAGCAAATAATTAAGAGAATTTTTCTTGAGTTCTAATATAAACCTTGTTTTCAAGATTTGCCTAAGTATATCTATCCCGTAACCCTGTATGGTAGCAAAGTCAACTCAGTGTATCACGTGTAGGCATTCATTTTTCTGAGAGGTTTTCCGTGTGGAGATAATGGGAGATAAAAGGAGGAGATACGTGTTAAAGTTTATGTTCTATTAATGTGCATAAAATATTTCACCCATGGTAGAAATATAACATGAATTAATAGCATTATTGTGTTGATACTCTTGACTTTTACATTAGTAAACAGGTGAAGCAACAGAATTAGTATATATTATAAATATAAAACAAATCACTCATTGTATGGGTTAGAAAACTTTTTTAAATAAAGTTAATGAATATTGTTTATCGGTGATAAAGATTTATATTTTAGAGCTGCACTAAAAAAAATTCTTAACAGTGTACTATCAACAACAGTTCTGACTGGTTTACACAGAAAATAATACTTGAAAATTTTTTTTGACACAGAAAGTGGCTAAATGTGTGGCCGAATACCATAAATTAACAATTCTGTGCTAATTTTCTAATTCAGGTAATTTACCAGATTAGGTAGATTTTGAATGGACACAACTTCCAAATGAATATCCATTTTCTCTTAGCAAAACACAACCTAACATCCTACTCTACAACAAGCCCCTCTTCATCTCCGTATGCTTCCTTTCTTCCTTCATTTTGTCCAACATCCCTCCTATGCTATTCCTGTCCCTTCCTTGCTTGCCTAACATTATCTCACTATTTTCTATTTACTCAGCAATATTAACAACACCTTAGCTGATTGACCAACTCCAGGTTGATTCTTTGCTAACCTTACTGATTTTACGAATATCCCGCCGACTTTCATTCCTACCTCCAGTCTTTTCCACGCTTCATTAATTATTTCCTCTATATATACGTTAAACTGCCCAAATGATAATGGACAACCCTTCTTTACGTCTCCTCCTAACGCTGCTCCTAACTCTCCGTCCCCTACTGACTCCAAGCAGTCTGAGACACGTACAGGTTGTGGATTAACCTCTTGTCCATTCAATCTATTCCTATTTTCTGCATTATATTCACTGCTCTATTTTTCCCCTCCTATTTTAATGTTTAGCTAAGCCTTTTTCTTTCTGGAGAATCGCATAACATTTGTTTTATTAATATTGATTCTTATCCCATATCTATTGCACTGAACCTCCATTTCAGTCAACAATGCTTGCACCCCTTGGCTGACTGAGCAACTAATGCTCGGTCATCAGCAAACCTAACCGATTTTACGAATTCCCCTCCGACTTTCATTCCTACCTCCAGTTCTTCCCATGCCTATTTAATCATTTCCTCTACATATACGTTGAACAGTACCGGTGACAATGGGCAACCCTGCCTTACACCTCTTCTTAAAACTGTCCATCCGGACTCTCCGTTCCCAACTAGCACCTGAGCAGTCTGAGACATGTACAGGTTGCGGATCAGTCTCCTGTCCCTCCAATCCATTCCTATTTTCTGCAATACACGCATTAATTTTTCCCAATTCACTCTATCAAAGTCCTTTTTGAAATATACCGAACAGGCAAATACATCCTGATTTTATTCTCTATTCCTCCCGATTAGTGATCACATTACTGCAATGGCATCACGCGTGCCTCTCCCCTTTCTAAACCCAAACTGCTCATCCCCTAAATAATCATTTGCCCTACTCTCTATCCTTTTGTTGATGATCATGAGAACAACTTTAGCTGCGTGGGAAATCAAACTCATTGTTTTGTAGTCCTCACATGATGTAGCCTTTACCTTTTTCGGAATTGTAACTAACAATGATCTCACAATCTTGCGGCCAGATTCCTCCCTTATAGATACTACGAATTAGTTCTTATATTCCCTTCCTACCATGTTCTCCTAAATCTTTTAGTAGTTCCGCAGGAATGTTGTCAACCCTTAGGGCCTTATTTGATTTCATCTCTTTCAATGCATATTCTACCTCATCTTCGAGTATGCTGGACTGTGCCAATATTACCATTAATTACGTATACGGAGTCTATCGGGAACATTTTTGTCCGGTAGATATTTGTGCAATGGTGTACGTTGTGTTTGCTTTTCACCGTTAAAATTCATATCCTCCTCGAGCCTAAATCCTGAAGGTGAAAAATTTAAAAAAAGATATTTTGAACTGATAATTTGTGTATTTTAAATATATTGAAACCCATGTAATCATGCTTATAATTATTGTATCAAAAGGGCCATCTAAATATTAAAATAATTGGTACTATGAAATGTCCATTCATAGAGTGATATTTTGGAATAACTCAGAGATATTTTAATATTTATAAAAATACATCGATTAGATTACTTATACACACTATAAATTATACCAAGTGGAATCAGCATAATGCTAGGTTCTTAATTCATATACGAGATATTCTTCTAGTACACTTCAGTAACGACGCGCTCTGCTTTGGAACTTTTTAGGTAGAGCCTTTAATCAAAACAGCTAAATGCTTACGAATTCGGATTTTGGCAATCGTATACAAGCTACAGAGGTATCTAGGCCAATATGCTACATAAGTATCGTAAGGCCATTACAAAATCGTCCCCCGCTACTAAAATTAATCGGGGCGCAAGCTAATTCGCGACCATCCACCTGTGAAAAGAAGCTGCAAAATGTCCGCCTCCCCCTCGATTCCCCTTTTCTGCGCACTTTGGAATCCAAGGACTGTCATGAAGTCGTGAGTGCCCCCAGAGTTGGCGCGAATCAACTTTGTTTTCGCCAGTCGACACGATTCGGCCCGAGTGCAAGCGGAAGCATTAAACGCTGCCGAAAGGGACCGCTGCCGACGAGACTACGAGACACAGCACTCTCAATCTCCCCCTCCCCTCCCCTACCTTCCGACCCTGTCCTCCGTGGTCTTCCAAGTGGGACAAAAGTGAAACCAACTTCAGAGTGGATAGACAAGAAATACGTAGAAATGACGTGAGGAGGAAGGGATAGAGAGAGAGAGAGGGAAGAGGGAGAAAGGAATGAGAGGGGGATAGACTTAGAGAACATCTAGCATTCTGAAGACATTCCCACCGAAACGCCCCTTATCTCCGCCAAACATTCCACCCCGCGGGGTAAAGACCTTACCTGAGAAAGCAGAAGGGAACCAGGGGAAGCACCTTCCCCAAGACATGGGGAGCCTGCAGAACCCAATGGTGGCGCCGGTGGTGGACACGGGTGGGTGAGGAGAGCGGCGGGAGTCAAAGTCGGTCAATGGGGGAGACGGAGAGAGTGTGGGGCGTGTGCCGAGAAGAAGAGAGTGCTCCGTCCGGCGAAGAAGGCGATCCCCCACCTGCCGAGCAGACCTCTCGTCCACGCACAAGTGACTGCCGGAAAGAGGACGACCCATCCGCGGAATCCTTTCCCCCGCCCCTCTTCCCTCCACTGCTCCCCCACACAACCCAATCCCCTAAAGCTCGCCTCACCTCCCCCTTCCAACGCCCACCTTCGCCTCCTCCTCACCCCGTCCGATCCCTCTTGCCACTACTCTCCCTCCACCTTCTCCTCTCCCTTCTCTTCCCAACTTGTCCACCCGTCACGCATAGGCCACGGGCGCACGACAATTCCTCTTTCTCCTCCCCCCCCCGATTTCCCTCCCACCACCCCATGCCCTACACCACTCATCCTTCGTCCTCCTTCCCATATCACACGCCGACCCTCCCTACATTTTTTTATCCTCGTTTTATTATTTTACCCCCTCGAAAAAGCTCCAGAATTTCTCAATCTTAACTCTTTTCGGCGTCGAATTCGAAGTCCATCGAAGGGACTTTCCGTTGCGTCGAGAAATGGCCAAAATTAAACTGAATACTGAATAAATAAGTTAGATAACAAATTAATAATAATAATTAATAATAAAAATAGGTACAGTGGAAAAGTGCAGACTCAAGATACACAATTAAGATGACTTTTCACTAATTAGAACCTTCCACAGTTTTAAAGAAACTGCAGGATACATCGCAACAGGAACTAACGGAGTCATCCATTTACTTAGATTTCAATGCAAACAATTTCAGTGTAAAAATCATTCCCCTTGACAGGGAATCGAACCCGGATCCCTCGATGTCCGGCCGAATGATTTAGCCAGTTAAGCTATCGAGGCACCTTCTTGAATTCTGAAATTTTGGGGGCTTTAAATGAAGAAGATGTGAAGAAATACCTTACATACAATGTCACAGGCATTCGTACTCGTACGCGACGCGTCACAGTCCACGAGGTCCAAGCCAACTTAAAACACTTAGGTTGGTTAATTGTATCCATAGTAACTTTGTGGAATTGCTTCATATCAAAATGAAATACACTATGTTATCCCACATAAGATCTTATGTGGGATAACATAGTGTATTTCATTTTGACACTTAGGTTGTTTTTACCTTTGACAAATTCCAAGAAACTGCGGGAGAAAAAGCAACTACAGTTCTACAGTACTCGAGAATCGAGTCATGGGTGATCCTACAGAACGATGAATCAAATCCCGATCGTTTTTGAACCTTAGAGAATTCAGCTATGATAGTGTGGGAAGAAAAAAGTTTTGACAAATGCGTAAATGGACTTCTCGCGGTCAGCAACGTGAAATTTCAAGGAAATTTCTCCATTTTTATCATTATCAAAACTGCTGCTCCTCTAATTTTTAGATTTAATGAGACAACATTAGTGGACATGATTAATTATTAAGTTAAAGTCCAGAAGTAATAAATAGTATAAAACTGTGATTTACGGCTTCCAATGCTCATTATAAAACCTCTCTTCTTTCAAGAATGGTTCGTGTACGCAGTGATTCCAAGGGAAATGTGAAGAAAGCTCTTTATACGATATTTTTTATGGAAATTACTCACAGGTCACCATAAAATACCACGTCATAATGACGTGCTATAATATTCAAGTCATGTGATTCAAAATTATACGGAAACATCTTGTTCGAATAAACCCCATCGGAAAATAAAACATGAAGGACGTCTCTGAAATTTTTATAGCTACTTATACCACCGCCGCAGAACTTTGGTTAACCTTGTTATATTAAAAATATTTGGAGAATTTCTCTATTCTAATGTTCCTCCTTTCATTTATGAGCTACCTTCAAAGAGTCTTGGGCACTTGGCGCCTCCTTCGTACACATTGATGAATTGAGTTGACTACAGTATTCTCTTCCTTCCTACTGGAGAGCTTCTTAAAATTCTTATATGGCGAAAACTCTTCTATTTGAAAAGACCTCATTCCCTGTGACTGCCTTTCTCCTTGCCTTATTTGAATATTTACATTTCCCTGCCTTGCTACAAGAAGGTCCTGCTGCCTCCATACCTAAAAGGTAGCGCGTGCCACTCATCTTTCCATTGTGTTACGTCCTCCTCTTGCCTATAGTTTTTGCCGTGGCAATTAGGTTTGTCCCACTATGCCCCACAATTTGTAACGTTATACAATTTGATCAACACTCAAAAGGAATTTTTTGGTTTCCCTAGATTATAATTTGGAGTTAATTGACGAATTGTAAAGATCAGAATTAATTGAAATGACATCAGAACGTATTTGCAAATCGGGATCAATCCGTGTGTATGCGCAGAGGCTGATGGCAGGGTTTCTAACTTCTACGGTAGTTTGATTACTTTAGAGTTTCTGAGAATTCCAAAACTTATAAGGCAATTGTAAATGTAAAAATAAATATTAACACATTATTTATGTCCAAAATATAAACATTTACTGGCTATTACGGCTTGCTTAAATTTTAAAAATGATATTTTCCTTAATACTCCAAAAAATTTATAAGGAAAAAAGAGAACATGTGGGTGGCTGGAACACGGGGTTTAACTATGCACAAGAATCTAAATTAGCTCAAGATGTGTTGTACAATGGATGCGGTGCATGATAGATGTGGAAGAATTGTGATTGCAGAATCGGATTTTTACTAAATTTGATGGCGCCTCTCTCCTTTCTACAAGACTACTACTCAAAGATGGGATTAGTGACACGGAGTTGACAATAAGTATGGCTAATTATTATCTTCGCAACTATTTTCTTTCAAAGCCTTGCACGATTGACATTAAAACAAGGTTGTATAAAAATTGATTACTATCAAGATGTCGATGTCATATTTTTCCGAGAGAAAAAAGACAAAATTTAAAGGCATAATTTGAAACTTTGAAGACCATATTTACCGAAATCCAGGGCATATTTACCAATATATATTCATCAGAGATAATGGTCGCTGAAAACATTTCGTTTAGACCCGTTGGTTTGGACTAAAATAATGCAATTTTTCAAGCACTATCAATTATTCACGCTTTACGATGACGCATTTGGGCACTCATGCATTGCGTAGGAATTGTTTATTTAATCTCTGATATTCCCCTTATATTTCAAATATTGACGAAATGTTCTCAATGAAGTATTGCACATAGTACGAAAGTTCTTGTTATTATTATGACGATTTTTTTCAATTAGCGTTGTTATAAATGTCAATAAAATACGAATTTTCAGAATTAGTTCATTTTACACAGTGCACACACTGATGTATACTTTCGTCTATTCATCTAGTGCAGCTCGTATACACCCATGGATCATATCAAATTCGATACAACTCTCAATGCTACCATTGTTCACTTTCAATAACACCGGGGCCATTGTTTCAACAAGGTCCAATATCACACCCGGTGAACGTGATCTGAATTTTCGACGTAAGCAACCCTTTGATTCAGGAGCCCATTAATACGCTTATCAACATCAAGCAACGCTGCTCAAAATGTATAGCTGTTGTCAAACAGAAGAAATACTTTCATAGATGCAAATCCGTTATAGCTCGAGTTGGTGCGTCGGAGCAGAGAGCGCAACAATGAATTTTCCGGAAAGAATAAGCTGAAACAGCGGATTGAAAAAGGCAAAATTATACAGCTGGTAGGAATAATACGATTTTGGAGAAGATTACAAAATTTCTCACTGAAGCTTTTTTATCAGAAGCATCACAGAATCGAACATTTCTTCGGTGGCTCATTTTTGATAAGAAAGGTTTTTTCTGTAAACTGATCTATTTCCGCTTCATGATGCTTGTGTGTTTTTATTTCCAAATGGAATAACAAGAATCGCAAACACTAAGCATTAAATTGCTCGGTCGAATAGCATACATGGAAAGAGCGCTTGGTGGAAACTTAGGGATAACAAAAATCAAGTACATAAATTTTTCCTCCATATATTTCACTCTTAAAATTTTGTTTTCTTATAGAGCCTATATATTTTGCATTTACAGCATTAATGAAGAAGTGCTGTTCCTTTCCTACATGTTCAAACCCTGAATAGCCTTTGGAAAACCTATATTTATCTGTGCGACTCATAATATAATATATTTTGACAATCCAAGCTACACTATACGAGTAAAGGTAAGTTTCCCGATCCCTCGGTAATTAATGCTTGGATTTCAATGAGGTACAATAAATTATATGCCTCATAAAGCTGATATTTAAAAAATTACAATTAAAAAATAACAGACGTATTTGATTTTACATAAGAAAATTTTACCTTCCCTAACAAAAATTGTGTGGACTAAAAAAACTATTTACTGCAATATTGTCGAAATAGCCCTTCCTGAGGCAGGTGAAACACGAAATAAGTAGGTCAGCCCAAAATAAACATTCACTCCTTTTCGCTAAATTAATTAACCTCACATGTAAGACGCAGTTAATGATCTTTACAGAAATGATGATCATATATGGTGCAACAATTGCTGTCAAATTTGAATGAGAAGACGAAAAGGGTAAATGATTTAATGTAGTCCGTGATACATTAAGAGCACATACTTTGTTAGCGTGGAAATCCGCTACCCCTTAAAGGAATTTCGTAAAACCTGAACCTACTTCGTTTTTCAATATGCATTCTTCGAAGGCATTTCATTAACTAGAATAATAGAAAGTAAGAAAAAGAGTTACCATCTCCTATGTTCAAATTCATTAAGAAAGGTCAAGAACACACATAGCAATCATACGTGAACATTTCTGAGATCGTGTTGCTCGATAACAAATTATTTTTGATTCGCAAAAAAACATATCGCTCCCAGACGAAATGGGATTAACTTCCAATCTTTGCTTCCTCTTCAGGGTGGAGAAAGACTCCCTCCACCCTCCCCGGGCTCCACTCCTTCGGTCCCCCATCCATCCATACTTCCACCCCTACCCCGTAACCCACTCGGGGCCTTTGCGTGTTTATGTTCGACGCGTGGCCTTGTCCTTGTGTAGGAAGGGGAGAGAAGGCTGACGTGGGAGGGAGAAGGGCATCCGGAGGAGTAGGAATGGAGAGAGAGAGGCTAAGGAGATGGGAAGGAAACAGAATCCAACCGAGGCCTTACGCGGGATCTCTAGGGAACGCAGCTCCCGAAATACAGGGTTCCCTCTTACCTCTCTCCGCCCATCCCCTCTCGCCGCACTTCGCTCGCCATTCTCCCATTCTCCCGCCTCGACACTCCCTTCTCTCCTAACAACGACATACACCTCCGTCCTCTAATACCTCACCCTACTCTCTCGCCGATCCTCCCCTCAAACACCTACACACACATACACTCTCCCACAACCACTCCCATCCTTCATTCTATAGGTTCCATCAATGTTCCCTTCCTTTTCCTCCACCCCTTCTCCTCTTACCCATTGTCCCCACAAAATGGATGGGTGCCCCTATTTCTGTCTATCCAACCCGCTCGGGTTTTGTTTGGGCGTCGCGAGGAGGGTATGTGAGGCAGTGCGCCGCGACGCTGAAGCATAAAACCTGTAATATTCGTCCAGATCCCTGGATTAGGGTTCCGATTGGTTCCGAGGCGAACCGGTGGGAACAAACAGTGGTGCCTCGCCCGAGGAGATGAGTATGCTAAGGGGATGAAGGGCGTAGGAAGAGGATGAGTGAGGATTCAGGGGGTAGGGGGTGGGAACGACCCCGGGCCCGCTCATCAAAGGAATGTTTGTTAGTGCGTCTACAACGAGCTTTCGAAACTCCGTGAAAGCGAAAGGACAGGCAGACGACGGCGTCCAACACAATAGCAGAGGGCAGGATGTCTGCGGGGGCCTTCGCTTCATTTATAATTCCGAGTTGCTTTCATTCCGGAAGAAATGGTCCTCGTCAATGTTTTTTGTTGCTGTCGCAGGCCAGTTACCTAATTATAATGCATTCATACGCTTGAGACATTCAGGCGAAAAGAATTCTTCGAACTCGGCTAATGTTGGAGTGATTTATGGTGTCGGCATCTCGTGTATTCGACCTAACACAATCTCATTCCAATGGGAGGCAAACGTCTTTACTTTTTTGCGTCGAGTTGCGACGGACCTGATTACGTTGATTTTTACGTCGGTGTTGGACGTTTGAAAATAATGGGAAAAGTTTAAAAAAAGGAACATGGAATTATAGTGAATGTGAAAGAAGATATTTCATAGCAGGAAACTAAAATTCTCCAGAATTTTAAAATTAGGTTACGTCAAATATACATGTGTTCATACCAGTAATTTCGGGGTCATGGTGAAATATCAATACGGTAATGCACTCCTACCAACTTGTTATATTTCGTGCGTCTCTTTACGAAAAAGTCCACAAGAACTGAATATGAAACGTACATGAACATGAAGCATGAAAATATAACACCCCAAAAGTTTATGATCATTTAAAGATAGCTTTTTCCCTCAACATGGAAACTAAAATTTGTCTTTCACTATGAATATAATGCAAATAATAATTTGAACAAAGAAATGATTGACTTTTCGCAGAAGCGACAACATAGTGAGGGATTACTTTTAGCTCATTACCATGGGAATGACGCATTGTTTGTAAAATAAACATTACGGACCACATTTTCTTCTATTCGATAAATCTGAAATGCGTTAATTTAAGCATGCAATTTTATTGATAGCCTCCATTAAATTGAAAGCAGACAAGGGTAAAATGAAAATAATTTTTTTTACAGTTTCCTACGTTCCAATTCCGTTAATATATATTCGTAGGTTACACTCAAGTCGAGAGTATGATACCGCAATTTCTTAAAACTTTAACGCTGGTGAAAATTTCCCAGGGTCTTTCGTCTCTCTCCACCACGATGATGAGAGGCAGTATGAGAGTCAATGAAGAATTCATTAAAAAAAGAATACTCTTGGTAATTTATTGGTTCTTTCAATACGTGACGCCTTTGGGACCCTATGAAGGCGGTTTTAAGGTAGCATATACAATTCAGAGGGAACTACTGGAAATCCGAATGTATTATTAAATCATTTAATAGTCTTTGATCTTCCTTCCTGTGACGCAAAATGGGGTGCAACTCTCACATCCATCATTATTCGCACCTTTAAAAAGCGTTGTTCAAAGAAATGACTCATCAACTGAGGATATGAAGGTAACAGGGACTTAATCAATGCGGCCTCATTCAACCATCGAATGGAAGGGACTGCTTTCTTTTCTGCTGTGGACTTTGATCTAAAGTTGACTTCAGACGGCATGAATGACCGTCTAGACTTTCTCAATATCCACTTCCGTTCGAAAATCAATTTTAATGAATTTGGAATGAGGCTTTTGAAAAGAGAATTCGCTAAAATTTCTTGCTGACTTTGCTCTGAAGGAACTTTTTCGTACCAGACAATGAATTAACTTGCGGAAATATGGCAAAACATCCATGGGGTCACGAAAACACACACGTGGGTGTATATGTCGTATATGTTATATATATATATATATATATATATATATATATATGCATAATTATTGCATACATACATATTAAAATATTATATGTAATAACATATTATTATATATACACCCAGACATATGTGTATCAATATATATATATATATATATATAATAAATGTTAAACATACAGAAACATTAAAGAAGGACACTTACAGTAGATATTTACGTTTCGACGGCACGGCCGTCGTCATCAGAATCAAGATTCTGATGACGACGGCCGTGCCGTCGAAACGTAAATATCTACCGTAAGTGTCCTTCTTTAATGTTTCTGTATGTTTAACATTTATTATCCTAGTGTTTGTGTGTTTGTGCGTCGCCGGAGTGCGTCATCTTCAAGAGTATATATATATATATATATATATATATATATAAACTCTTGAATATATATACATATATATATATATATATATATATATATATAAACTCTTGAATATATATACATATATATATATATATATATATATATATATATACAAATATCTGTGTGTATTCCCTAGATGATATATTGGGATCACTTTTCAATTTACCTAATATTTAATGTAAAGGCCGGATTAGTTGACATTAGACTTCTTTATGATTTACCGTATTTAAAATACATGTAAACAATCCTATGGCTGAAATAGGATGTCTAAGCTAAACGGGTCATCAGCGAGCTCGTGGGGGTTTCATTTTGTTTTTGGAAAAAAAATATTCTCCTGCTTGAATGAACCAGATAATATATTTTTACTTTCGGCCACACGCGATAGCTCAGAATTAAAGTTTTGGGAAAAAAGGACGCAAACCTTTCATCGATTTTTTTACGAAAACATCCGATGGATCGTAGTATTTTTGTTTACGCGCGGGAAGGAAAACAAAAACAAATCCACGGGGTGTCCAGAGACTCACAAGCCCTTGGCGCTAGCGAGCGAGTCTCTCATCACGTGTCATTCAAGAATGAAGGAAGGTCACATGCGTCTCGGAAGGCGATTTCCAGCCACCGCATCCACCTTCTCCCCACCCCGACACCAAACCCCCACAACCTCCCAAGAACGTCTTGTCGTGTCGAGAGACGTTCGCTTCCCTAGCCACCCGTCCCTCAAGAACACCATTCATCACTCGGACGGAGACACGGAGTGAATCCAAGACGACAGCTTTACCCACTAATCGAATCGGTCTCCGTAATTAATTGACGGCTAAAAAGCAGGAGACGGTGAGAATGGAATTTTTGTGGAGCGGGAGGGTGAAAACCGGAAGAAATGGGAGTTATCCGATTCAAATTCTTGAAAATGACGAATCGATTAAAGCGCTCCCCAGACAAGAGGCAACACCTGCGCTCACGTGACCTTCCTAGGATGTCACTTGTTATATATTCTGCGACATTTTTCCCCTTCCCCCGACGCTTCAGACTAAAGGAGACAAAAACGCTCGCGGCAGCTACGCTCGAAGGAGGTGACACTTTAACTAGTTACCAACTTGAACCTTTGACGCGAACGACCACGAGCAACTGCAATAAAGTCAAACGACAAACGTCGCCTCCACGCATATTCGCTTTCCTCTCAGGAGTCGAGAAATATTTTTTTCCTTCAATTCTCAGGCACATATCCCAGTGTGTCCGTTATACCAGAAGTATGATCCAATATCTGCCGCTATGCTACGATATTTTTGTTTCATATCTCTCCGAAACTAGTTGGAATATAGGCGACGCCGATGGCATCGCATTTATACTCGGTAAAGCATTAAGACTTCACGATCTAGAAACGTAGCAGGGAAATGTCAATCGCTGAAATCTCATCCATGTGTGCTATTTCACCTACATATCCCTTGCAGAACAGAACCATATGCAATCAAACCTGAATAATATTCTCCGGTCCACTGGGCGAAATGGTGAACAAACTGCGTAATTGGCCATTCATACTGGAGTACCGTGTCGCCGAAACTGGTTATATGATTTGACTTTGGAGGACGAGTTTTAATGGTTGATACTGCATATACGAGCAACGCCCATTCTTGTAAAGGGACATAAAAATACATTAGTTCATTATTCTGCTGGCTACAAGCCCAACAAGTAGGAGCGTGTAAAGCGATGTAAACTCAAATAGGGGAGTATCATCCTCGCGATTCCTTTTAAGTCTTTTATGGCTAGTATTAGTTCAGTGTTAGATGCAATTTAATAGTTTGAAAAGCCAAATTAATCTAGAACATTAAAAACCAAAGGAAATGGGTCTGAATTAAGTGATTTGTTGAGGTTTTTAAACCCAAAATTCATCAAGCAATTAAATATACTAACATGAGGTTACGATAACATTTCATTCCGGTTTCTGACAAAGTTTCCTGTTAATTTCTTGGTTAACGTTTTGCCGTGTATACATTAGTCATAATAAAAGTATGATTTCTAAGCTGTAAGGAAGCAGTTAGGTTTTAAGTTTCATGATTGCTCTAAAAGTGTACCTGCTACCCTTCTGTCAAGCTATTCTTCAAAGGCCTAAGTCGAAGATTCATTCCGTAATCGAAATTCTAACTCAGAAGATAGCGATGGAATTTTTTTTGTAGGACTCGAAATCGAATTCCGGGGCCGTCGTTTGCCAATCACAGGGAAGATTGCCAAACGCAGCTACGACAGTCGGTCTGCGAGATTGATGAACATTCCGATTACTCCAATCGACTTCTCCCAGGGGAGGGGGGAAAAAACTCTCTCGACTGCGCTTTTCATAACAAAATTAGTCCGCGAAATCGTCTTTAAAAAAGAAAAGAGGGGGAAAGTAGAAGGAAAAATGGTTCTGAGAGACTATTTACGCGATGTTTTCGGATTGGAAATCAACTCAGAATCGAGGAAATGTGATTGCCAAGCGCTCACGAACGCCTTGTCACTGCTTCGATTTCCTTCTCCCATCCACCTCCTCTATCACTCTCCCTCCGTCTCTTTTTGCCTCCGTATTTTGCCTCAGCCGACCCACCCTCCCCAAAAGAAACCCTCCACCCTCATCCACGACCCATCTCCGGCTTCAAAACACTCTCCAAAAGTCCCCCCTCTCGCCTCTTCGTTCCTCTTCTCCCCCCCTCTCTCTCTCTCGACGCTTCCTGCCCCCTCCCCCCCCCCTCCGGTCTCACCCCCTCTTCCACCGCACACACGCACTATTTTGCCATTATCACGTAGTCCACCTCTCGACCCATCCCGCTTCCAACTTTCGGATCGACTCCTCCGGAATTATCGATTTCCTCAAGCTGCTGCCATTCGGGTGCCAAAAGGGTCGGTCAATTCATCCGTCCTCCTGTGTGCCTTCAATTCCCATCGCCCTCCGTCCCCCGAACCCTTATTCCCTTTCGCTGCTCCTCATTTTACCTCCAGGCTCAACCCATTTGAACCACGCGTCTCATTCACTTTGTGACTCCTACACATGACATCGTTGAAGAGTTGCCCGAAGTTTCCGCCCAGGGATATTTTTTTTCAAAACAACTCCCAGTTTCAAACCAACAGTATACAACTCAGCGGCCAATTTATCGCCAGCTTGCTTCAAAAGATTCCACTCTCTCACGTCCAATTCTCTGCGAGTTTCAGCCGTCATGGCTATATTCCGCCGCCATCTCCGCATTTCATCGATCCCTTTTATTCTCACTGCTTTTTTTATGTTTTAGCCTTCTACTGTGCACAGACTCATTGAAAAATCAGTTGCCCCGAGGCATATGGTTGATTCTTCTCAGAAAGAATGGTTTGTTTCGACTTGCAAAGTAAAGATTTGTTTCTGAGGGAGTTGACGTAGGTATACAAGGACTATAGAAATCACTACTGTTGATTTGAGTTAGTCATGCACTCAGAAAACTACGTCTTCCTCCCACAGGAGTTTTGGAACAAATTCCTTTGTCATTACACAAAGACACAGATGATTTATCTTATCAAAAATTCTCTGATTGGACGACCGAAAAATTGAATTGCGCGGGAAATCCTGAAAACCGACAAGACATTTTTTTCATGCAAACGCATTTTAGGAGACATATTTCGATTTTGAATTCCCAATTTCCGATGCATAGCATTCTTCAACTAATAAAGTATTAACTAGCCACAAAAAATCTTTAGACATTTAGTGCATTAAATTTGGATCTCTCTGGCACAGTCACATTTACCTTATCCATCATCGTTTTAATACTTTATCGAATCAATGCTCGGCTATTAAGGCAAACACTTGACTCGTGTATAAGTAACCGTTTCAGTTCGGACATAATTTCCGAATAATCTACTTTGTTCCACAGAAGTCACCTCTTATAAAGCTGTCATGAATTTTAGAGAAATTATGAGATAAACACAAAATCGCATGCCTCCCACAGTAATCTGTTTCAAACTCCCTCTGTTTATTTACGTAGAACATATCCATAGATCGATTGATACTCGTATCTTTCTTATCCCGGTTATCCTATCTATTCCACCTTCAACTTACGAGAAGTAACCTACCCTCCTTTGCCGGCTTCTACCGAGACATTACGGGAGCCACCGTTTATGCTTATCGCAAACACAAGATCGTTTCCTAAATACGGGAGTGGCCCTAAATAAAGCCCGCCAAGGCATCTTGGTCCATGCGTTTCACCCTTAATCCCTTCCACTGCCGTCTCACGCTCGAAGCCTCCGCTCTCCAAATGCTCTCAGAGGGAAAAATATTTCGGCGATTTGTTCCGAGCCGCTGAGTGAGAGTTGGAAGATTAAGCCGCGTGGCACCACGCAAGGTGAGGCTAGGCTAGGTGGAGTAAAGAAAAACCCTTCAAGGGAAATTCCTTTGGCACGGGTCCGTTTTAAACAAGGGCTAGCGTGTGCTCTTGCGATTTGGGTAAGACTTTGTTTTCCCTTTTTCTAAATTTTTGAAATGCCCTCTCTCAGAGAATACTTGCAGGAAACTATAGATTTATATTTGACAGAAACAGAACAAGTATCGCCTCTGTAAGATGCTACGGAGGTGTGTGGCAGGAGGTTTCAAGCAAACAGCTATTACGGGAATATGCGACTTTTTCGTGACGTTTCGAAGGCAATTAGTTATTCAACAAACTCAGGCGAGATGTAGTGGAAGTTCGTCATTATGAGAAAAACAAATTAGCACTTTTACACAGATTTATAATATTTGTACAACGCATTTCAGTTCATCGAACCATCTTCAGGTTCAATGCAAGATTCAAATTGTGATACATCATACTTATGCCTGTTTGAGGAAGGCGGGGGAAGAAAAGAGTGAGGAATAGGGACGGTAAAGAGAAGAAATATGGAAAGTCTAAAGAAACAGAGAAACTAAAGAAATGGAGAGGTAAAAATGGGAGGGGGAAGATAAGCACTTTTGGTCATTATTTGAGAGAATGGTGGTAGGTAGCTGGTATTCTGACGGTAGGAAGGAGGGAAGAATAAAGAAGGGTTAAGCGGGAAGGGGACATGGAAGGTATAAAGGCAGATAGAGGGAGGAGGTATAAGTGATTCTAAATTGAAAAGTATCATAAAAAGATTTTCATTATGCTGAACGACAAAGTTCAGCACAATAAGAGGATAAAATGTGCCCATTAGAAAAGAATAGAAATTCCAGTTATTAGGATAAAAAATAGAACCCACGTTTTCAATATTAGAGTACCTAAGGAAATTAGACTACACTAAGCGGTATAGTTTGAATACAAATGTATGAAAATTATATCCTAATGGTAGAGCGTTTCAGCAATAGACTGAGGATTTGGGTTCAAATCCTGGTGAAATTGGATAAAATCTACTTTATTTATACATGGTAACTTGATGGGTAAATATTTAGTGAAAACGACTGCCAGGTAAGAAAACAAAGAGGCGAGACTACTCCTTCTAAACTGAAGCGTGAATTTCACACGCCCTTAATACGAACTCAAATCTGCCCTCGATTATCTATCCGACTTCTCGGTTGATTATAATGACGGTGATGTCGTGAAATAAGTGAAAGGTACAAAGAAAGAAAATATAAAGGAGACTCAAATATACCCTTAAACTCAGTAGGAAAGGAAAACGCAAGTTATTATTAGAAAACTGACTACACGAGATCTTTCATCACGGAACAAGCCAATGTTATTTATTCTCTTTCTCCCTCGGGAGAAAAAAAACTATTCCGAGTCATCGATCCTGTGGCCATATCATTACGGAAAGGCCATAAGACAAGGGCCAGAGGAGTGGGTATGAAGAGTGGGGAACTCTCCCGAGGGAGAGACACGGGGCGGGGGAAAAGGTTGAAGGACGGGAAGGGCGGCGAGGTAAACTATTAGAGGCAATCACTCAATCTGCCACGAGATGTAAGAAATGGAAAAATTCGATCCCATCGAAAAGATTAAGAGAAGCGCTGCTCATTCTTCTTCTTTCCCGTACGAAGGAGGCATGAGGAATGAGAGGAGAGGCGGAGAAATCAGGGGATACAGAACAACAGGTGATATTTGACCGCACATTTATTTAACTCGAACTAGTGCCAATTAAATGGCCACCTCTTTTTTAGTTACAGAGATTTGTGAATCATTGGTCGGCAACAATCGGTGGCAAGTTAACATGCGTATATATATATTTTTTAGGTAATCTACCGGTTAAGGTAGGTTTTTGGATGGACCCAACTATCAAATAAACATTTTGTGACTCCCCACCTAGCAAACTAATCTATATCAGGTCCCTCTTCATCTCGGTGTACTTCTTTCCTCCCTTCATCTCGTCCAACATCCCTATCCTGTTCCTACCCTTACCTCGCTTGCCCAACATTCTTCCCTCTATTACCCTCTTCAACATTCCACTACCGCTCAATACGCCCTTCATCCATTTTTCCTGCCTCCATAGGATTTCTCTCAACAAACCCCTCTCCTCCCCCACCATTCCTAGTACTTCCTCATTTGTTTTCCTTTTGGTCCATTTCACCTTTTCCATTCTTCTCCACACCCACATTTCAAAAGCCTCCAATCTACGTCTATCCTCCTGCTTCAGCGACCACGTTTCCGCGCCGTACATAGCTACGCTCCATATCAGAGTTTTTACGAGTCTTGTCTTAACATCCCTACTCAACGTCCCCGTCATCAACTCCCTCCTCCTTGAGAAAGCCTCCTTGCCTAGCGCAATTCTTCTCCTTACGTCCCTACCACTTTGACCGTGTTGGTCCAAAACACTTCCGAGATATGTAAACTGTTCTACCTGCTCTATTTTTTCCCCGCCTATTTTAATATTTAGCTTAGCCTTTTTCTTTCTGGAAAATCGCATAACCTTTGTTTTATTAATATTTATTCTCATCCCATATTTATCGCACTGAACCTCCAATTCACTCAACAATGCTTGCAACCCCTTGGCTGACTGAGCAACTAATGCTTGGTCATCAGCAAACCTAACCGATTTTACGAATTCCCCTCCGACTTTCATTCCTACCTCCAGTTCTTCCCATGCCTCTTTAATCATTTCCTCTACATATACGTTGAACAGTACCGGTGACAATGGGCAACCCTGCCTTACACCTCTTCCTAACACTGCCCATCCGGACTCTCCGTTCCCCACTCGCACCTGAGCAGTCTGAGACATGTACAGGTTGCGGATCAGTCTCCTGTCCCTCCAATCCATTCCTATTTTCTGCAATACACGCATTAATTTTTCCCAATTCACTCTATCAAACGCTTTTTCGAAATCTACAAAACAGGCAAAAACGTCCTGATTGTATTCTATATTCCTCTCGACTAGTGATCTCATTACTGCAATGGCATCACGCGTACCTCTTCCTTTCCTGAACCCAAACTGATCATCCCCTAAGTAATCATTTGCCTTACTCTCTATCCTTTTGTTGATGATCCTGAGAATAACTTATATATATATACATATATATATATATATATAGATGATGCGGAAGTACTCACGAGAGCAATATAACTTTTGTTTGAGTGAGTGATAACAGTGTGAGTGTCCTTTTACGTGTTATCTGTTTTATTCTGTGTTCTATTGTGCCGTCCAAAAGTTATATATATATATATATATATATATATATATATATATATATATATATATGTATAAACAGGAGAGGGAAAGGTGTGATCGAGCAGATCAAAAGTGTAAAAATATATTTACACTTGTGATCTGTTCGATTCCGCCGTTCCCACCTCTCCTGTGTTCGTCCTTTATACGTGCTCCAATTTCTTTTCCTTGTATCAAATTCCATGTGAATGTATATATATATATATATGTATGTGTGTGTATATATATATATATGTATGTATAACCATAAACCATAAACACAGTGATCAACCCGAAGGTCGGTTTAGTAGGTGATGGTAGAGCTCACCCATGTACTAAGCCCGACGACGTGTGAATATTCACACATCAGGGTAGGGGGGCCAGTTCCTTTCCCTGTGCCGGTTATGTTTTCTCAGGAAGACCTGGTACCCGAAAAATAAACTAGCTTGGGTGGAGCTGTAGGTGCCCAGAGTGCCTTGCCCGGGACCCGCTGGTCAGTAGTCCAACGCTCTACCCACTGGACCACCGCGACCCACATGTATGTATGTATATGTACATATATATATCTTAAAATCAATGTATATACATAAACGTATATACTATATGTATGTGTATTTATTCACACACACATGCATACATAATATGTATACCCCTCCCATGGATTAAAACCTTGACGTGGTGGATGGGGTCGTGCGTTCCGATGACCCCTAGCTGGCGGGAGTTGTGATAATTGCTTCTGGTAAGATCATCCATGCCAATAGGTCGATGGTTACGAGCCAGACGAAAGTTAGTCCACGCAGAGTCTGTTTCTCAATGAAGTGGCTGGAAAGGCGCAAACTCCAGCGGGGCGGTCAATGAGTGATGGTGTCACGTTAAAAACACGAATGAAGAAGGTAGCAGGAAACCGCCTCAAATATCATTCCCAAGAATATAATGATGAACACTATAGAGAAAATGGGTCCTGGCATATAGTATGCTCGGGATTCGGCTCAATCGGTCGTCTGCCATGTCCGGTAGCGGGAGAGGCAAGGGTTCCTCGATCCTCATCCCACGGAACACGTGAAAAGGAAAACCGACAGCAGCAGAACAGAAGATGCAGAAGAAGAAGACAAACTTAGTATTAGTGGAACCTTGGAATATTAGGACAACATTGGGAAAGAAAAAGGAAAAAGGAAAATTAAAGAATATTAAGCGAGAGATGGAAAGAGGTAATAGTCTATGCGAGATGAGATGGAAGGATAGCAGGGATTACTAGAGTTATAGTTATAGGATAATATACAGCGGCGGAGACGAAAGCCAACGTGGGGTTGCCATAATATGGCATAAAGAAGTAGGAAGAAGTGTAGTCAACATAGAACTAGCAACGGTTAGAGTAACACTAGCAGAGATA
This sequence comes from Hetaerina titia, assembly GCA_037158775.1. Classification (NCBI taxonomy): domain Eukaryota; kingdom Metazoa; phylum Arthropoda; class Insecta; order Odonata; family Calopterygidae; genus Hetaerina; species Hetaerina titia. The sequence goes on from CM073771.1 coordinate 61,408,764, forward strand.
AAATCAGAACCGAAGAACTTAGTCATTATTCTGGCATACATGCCACCGAGCAACCATAAGGAGGAAGAAGTTGATAAGATACACGATATATCTTTGCTGTCCACTACCTGTGGTGTTCAACGTATAATTGAAGGAAGTGATTAAAGAGGCATGGGAAGACCTGGAGGTAGGAATGAAAGTCGGAAGGAAATTCGTAAATTCAGTTGGGTTTGCTGATGATCAAGATTTAGTTTGTCAGTCAGCCAAGGGTTGCAAGCATTGCTTAGTGAATTGTGAATTCTGTACAATAGATATGAAATGAGAATCAATGTTAATAAAACAAAGGTTATGCGATTTTACAGAAAGTAAAAGGCTAAGCTAAACATTAAAATAGGAGGGAAAAAACAGATTATCCCCTAAACTAGGTGATTTTTCGGGTACAGATCTTCATGGAAAATCATAACCGGTACACGAAAAGGAACCTTGGGGTGGAACCCTTACCCTGGCGTGTGAATTTTACACGCCGTATAGAGCTTAGTACGGGATGAACTCTACCATCACCTGCCAAACCGATCTTTGGGTTGACTTTGGATTTCGTATTTGAATGTGTATATATATATATATATATTCAAACTTGAAAATCCCGCCATACGGCGCACAAATATTCATTCAAACAGAAATAGGTATAAGGAAAGGGGACAGGAAAACACATAAAAGGCGAACACAGGACATGTGGGGAAGGCGGTTTTTGAGCAGATCACGAAAGTAAAAATATTTCCTTATCCGGGTAAAAATATTTCCTTATCCCGGATAAGGAAATATTTTTACTTTCGTGAGCTGCTCATAAACCGCCTTCCTCACATGTCCTGTGTTCGCCTTTTATGTGTTTTCCTATCCCCTTTCCTTATACCTATTTCTGTTTGAATGAATATATATATATATAATTCACATATGCATATATAAATGTAAAACTTTAAAAAAAGCCAGTTTTCGCTGAAAGGGGAATTAAAAGGGTTCAAATAGAGAGTCGCGGTTTGCTCTCCTGCGTGGAGAGACTGGTCGTGAAATGAAGGGGAAGGACGTTGCGCCGTTCCAACAGCCCCGCGGGCGAACTGCGCCGATTTCGGATCTGCTCATTCAAGCAATATGGAGGATGAGTAGTTAAGACAACGCGAAGTTTCTGACCTCGGTTCCCGACACGGTCCAATGACTTGAGGAAAGAAAAAAAGATATCGAATCACCGTTCTCATGCGTGAATAGTGGAAAAACGTTTACGACTCAAGTGGGTGTCAATTTCGAGGAATCAAAAAGAAGACGCTATCGATCACATCTGCACGCAAGAAGGAGTTCTTAGAACTCAACCATTAGATCAATTCTCCTCCCATGTCAGGTTTCCTATCTTCGTCAAACTTCCGCTTGCTCATTTTTTCGGGATAGCTGTTTTCATGTCTCTTCATTTCATACCTAGTTTTTGGCCTCCCTAAAGTTTCTAAATCTATTCCTTGAATCTAACTGGTAGAACAAATACAATGTGTGCATTTGGTTCATAAGTCATAGCGAATATTTTATCAATCAAGAAAATGGTGAACAAATAAATTCCTTGTAGTTTAACTACGAGAAAATCGCCATTTTTCCATCTTGACACACTCTCGTCATCTTTTCTTGTGAAAAATGTGGCCTTATTTAGTGGAGTTTTTATTATTATTATAATACTTACTCAGTGGAACATTCATTATGCTTAATACACAGGAGCTCTCCGGAAAAATACTTCGACAAGGTTCTCCACTTAAATTGTGATACAGAGAGAAAGAGGTGGCTTATTTTTCGAAGTCAACTGGAGTTCCATACAAATTGTTGTATTCCACACAAAGACCAACGGACTCCGAATAAAGTGTTCTTATGAGCACAACTGAAGCATAACTTCTTTTCATAGCAGGATCCGTGCAAACTTTCCCATTACCCAAATACAGACAAAAGACTTGTTTGCAAGAATACCGTACATAATCGGATGGAAAATATGCTAGGTATTCATGAGCTGCAGATATGGAACTAAGAAAGTTTTAAGAGCTGGAGAGCGGAAATGAAATTCTTGAAACCAACTTTGTCTCATTTGTGATCTCGATGAGATAGGTTTGCCAATCATGAAGCCATTATTATGAAACTTGAAAATGAAACATAACTAACAAGCAGGTAACTATGAATTTCAATGATCAACTGGTATCCAATCCTTAAGGTGGAATGGTACATTTTTCAAGAATTTTGTGCACTGTTTCAAGGATTTGAAGTTTTGATTTTGCTGCCTCATAGTCTTTCCAACGACTTGACTAATCTCTAATCAGGAACAAAAAGAAAAGATTTATTATCCTCCTTCAAGGTGGTGCTTCCTTTCAGCCGGACCTTTAAACTTAAAGTGGTAAAAATATATTCTATTTAGAAGATGTAACAGTATCCTGTTAGAATAATATCTCTACCTGGGGGGGAGGGGAAGGGGAAGAAATTTCAATCTAACAGGATAGAGTTCCATCTTCTAAAGAGAATGTATTTTTACCACTTTAAGGGTCCGCTGGAAAGAGACCTCCTCCATCAAGAGCCCCTCAGGGAATTCGAATTCTAGTTTACATCATCCTCGAGCGACGCCCAATTAACGACCCCAGCACTCTTCATTAAAATGGTTTCCAAATGCGCCGCTGAGAAAATTAAAGCAGAGCGTACAAGAATGTTTGTAAACTGGAAAACGTTTTCATCACATAATGTAATTCAGCTCGTATAATCGTTAGGGAGTTCTAAAAAAAGGCAATCTTTGACTTAGACTATCCCAGAAATCAAGAATCAGTTGAAATTATATTTTTGGTACAGTACAGCTAAACGCAAACCATTTTGAAAAGAGAAACTATCTTTGAGAGAATATTAAAAAAGGGTAGTTATCCATTAAACGCCTCTCAATCTATATCCGTAAAAATTTAAGAATCATACCTTCCAAGGAAAACCTGGCCGTTTTTGCATTACCATTTTCGAACTAGGACCACACTTCTTCCTTGCCTAAGGGCAAGTTACAAATAATGTAAAGTATAAATAATGTAAATAATAAAAAGCTATGTAAGAAATGTATCTCACCAAGAAAATTTCCTTGATTCCTCTTCAAGAGATGTTTTGATTTTTGCCCAAATCAGCCTACTTACCATCTTCTCATTGTTAAACAAGTGAGATGTTTAAGTGTGAGTTACTAATGAGGGATAACGATTTATTCGAGTGCAGGGGTTGTGTGCAGTCGTGAATTAACTGACAACATAAATAAGTAAGGATTATAGACAATTAAAAATTGAAATCCCTCGTAAGTGCGATGGAAAAATGAGTGAGATGTGTGAGACATTATAAACAAACAACCTGTCACGCCTGGTGCGTCTATATTCAAGGCAATGCCAAAGGTTATAATTTATTGAATCGACGAGGCAACTGCAGTGAGAGGGATAAAAGTTCATGGCTATCTATTTAAATTTTAGTGGTGAGCGTGTCAATCTACACGCGGTCAATAATAACTGACGAATAATTAAACACGGTATAAAATTTACATAAGTACATTAAGCGCTTGGACGTAATGCTGTTCAGGCCAATTTGGCCGACAAACAATCAAGCTATGGAACAAGGCCGAAACATTCCAATAGGGACCGAGAACATCAGAAAAAGTACTAAAATTTATGGCTAAATACGTCATATCTTCATAAGTGTTACACACTCGTATATGCAAGGAACCTATTACCATCATTGAAGACGAGAGCAAACTGCATGCTCTTTCATTAAATAAAATTATATAATGTTATTTTTTAATTCCATCAAAATAATATTTCGCTAAAAATATTTAAACAGACTTTAGGGTGCAAGGAAATTTTTTTTGTGAAACGTACTGACGTTAACTACAGTTTTTCACTTTGGAATCCAAATTAAGGGTAATAAATAAGGGCTAAAGAAAAGAATGCGCATTTGGGGTAAACGATACTTTGCAGAGAAAAATGTCTTTTGATTAAAAGTCCCTTGGCTCGTCTGAAAGAAATCTCAGAAATACATGAGGCGCAAATTCGTCATTTCTGATTAAAATGCGGTCATCTTTTATTTTAGTCTTGATCTAATTTAGGTATATATTACAATCTAGGTAAGGTATTCCTCGTTATAAGAAGGATATTTTATAAAAACCAAAAAATTCAGCAATTCTAGAAATGGCCATGGGAGGTCATTGTTTAGAGAAGCTACTGAAGAGAAGATAAAATGTACGCTTCTCGGTCTAACTCAGTTTAGTGGTATCTTTTTGTTCATGTTGAAAAACACAGACGAGTACACATATCGAATAAGTTTGTCTTCTAAGAAATCATTTAATTTTGACCGAAATGGTTTTCAACTGTATCCTTTGAGTGAAAGCTTATTTATAGGAATATCGGTCGGATTGTTCAAAGTTACCCTCGTTAATAACTATTGAAGGTTTGAAGCCTTCGATTTAGTAAAGCATATGATTAAGAGGCCAGAGTAAATTGAATGATTCTTAACAAATACCCCTGAACAAATGTTCACAATCAATTTGAAATTGAGAAAATAGAGACATGGAAACAAATGAAGTACGTTACATAAAACATGACTGAGCAAAGAGGTAAGAATTACTAGGGGCTGTCAAATGAAAACCGAGCACCCGCCATAACATAAATTCCCTAAAAGCTGAAAGCCAGCTTTTTACGTATCAATACTGCCATCGCTGTGATTGGAGAACTGCATAGTGACAACTCACAGGCGCACGCAGGTGTTGGATTATGTCCTCGTTGGTGCGCGGACTGGCTGTTGTAGCGGGTGTTTGGTTTTCATTTGACTGCTCCTCATTTGAATCATGCAAAAGCGCAATAAATGTCTTTATCTGTTCAGTACTGCACAGTTTAAGCCAACATTCTAATAACTAAGGTGCTAGTCATTCAATGAATTTTTTTCAATTATGACTAGGGCAAGAAATGTCATAGGAAAAGTTTTAGGAAAAATTAATTGTTTAACGACTTAATAAAACACTACTTAATTACATTCGCTCTACATTACATTAAAAAACTACGTTAACTTATAGCTTAGAGCTGGCCTACAAATGGGAGTAAACAGCTTTGTTGAAAATGATAGGGTTGACATAAAACAACAAAAAAGTTCCATGTTACTAGCCTGCTAGTGGACCCGTGTTTATCGACAATGAAATGTGCAAGCTCTAGAGTAACGTAGCAACTATTTATCTTTATGGAAAATGCCGTAAAAAAGTAGAACGGAGTGAATTCCTTTGCTCGCCATTTTAAGGTGATATCAAACTGCGAACGGCAATTCAGGGTAACGACTTGGCGTGACTGAGTCTATGATAAAAGTTCTGAATTTGTTCCTTGGAGAATATCTTAAAGGGAAGAGAACAAGTGTGACGTGACAGAAGTTTGAAAGAAAGTTGGAAGAGACCCAATGGTAAGGAAAGCGAGATATGGAGAAAAATATTTTGATAAACAATATTACTAGTCTGCAGTCTGCATTAAATCTGACTTCAAGTGTGTGTGTGACAACATCTTCAAACCGAGATGCATTTTGGTAAACGTTGATTCTTGCAAGTAATGCATCAAATGTTTAAAATTTAATGTTATATTCCATGAAATATTTAACTTACTTCAAATGCTTGAAATTCGTGTAAAATTTTACCTAATAATTAATTTTCCTGTCAAAAGAAGTATAGAGTTCAACAGAGACAGAACAAAACTTTATGATTTCCACAATTTTGTATCCAAACGACCGGTTTTGTCGATCAGGGGATCATCAAGTGAGATTTGAAAACACTGCTGATGATGTAATTTGTACAACAAAACCGGTCGTTTGCATAATAAATTATGGAACTTAAAAAGTTTTGTTTTGTCCCTGCCCATCAAGAAGTTTCATAAAGTTGAGCATACTGTCACTGAATTCATTGTATGTAAAGTAAAAATTAATAAGGCATTGGCATTGGTTGAAATTCCAGTAAAATTAATGGACCTCTTAAGTGTTATAACGGTTGATACTAAATATTTTGTGAGGATGCATGCTGATATGTCCAGGATTTGGCATTGCAAATAACAAAAAAATATACACTGCATAAAAAAATTCAATTCATATAATAGCTCGAGCGAACTATATTAATATAATTAGTCATTCAGTAGCTGCAACAGAGTTTTATATCTTGACAAGGCTGCATAAAACGTGGTGCCCACTATTATATAAAATTCAGGACTACAGATAAAAGAATTAAAAAATACAGTGAAGATAGGGAACTATGATTTTGAAAAGGTTCAGAAAAACTTCTTACCCTATATCTTGGAGCTATTTTTACGACCAACAAAGATACAAACTACCAACAAAATGTTCTTACGATCCCAATAAAAAAGGAAATCTATTATGGATACGATATAACTCTTAGCTGGCACAGTTATATGAAGGGCCTGATGTAGACCACGTGATGAGAATGGAAAATGACGATATCCCCTATGTGGAGCTGACATAACAGCTTGAGGGGAAAAGAGGTTGAAGAGGGTAAATATTATCGATGGAATGATAGAGCGAGCAGTGATATCTGAGTTTTGGTATTCAGAGTTGATGGACTGCTTCTCAGAATGGAGAGAAACGGCGTACGATTCTACGGGAGGTTAACACACAGTAATGGCTCGTATAGGTATTGATGATGATGATTCAATTGATGGATTGGACGTGCTTTATATTATCGCAATTTAACAACAAAGTAAGGAAATAGATTTAAAGCATACATAGTTTCGTAATTAATATTTATAATTAAATTGACCATAGGTTTTATCAATATAACTGCTGACATACATGTAAGACTCATTTAGCATCTTCAAAGTAACGCTGGTATGAATATTTACTACTCCCCGGGCAAATCACCACCACCACAGCCCTTGCGACGGCTTGCGGGGTTGTATGTAAATATAGATGAATATCCATATACGGAGCCTTTATAATGATGAAAATTTTTTCAAATTATATAATTTTTAAAAAACTAAGTATGATCATATCATATAACAATTTACGCAATGATTTTCATTAAAGACACATTCGACCATAAAATAAAAATTCTAACGAGAATAAGAAGAAATAACTCAACCCATAGTCCTCACATCAATTCAATGAAATAGTTTAGTTGATATAAATACACGACTCATCATTTAAATAAGCGGAATCATTTCTTCTTAGAAAGATTTGATGACATTTTTAGTCTTTAATAGAGATGGTAAAAAGCTCATTCTTATGTAATTGATTGATTTGTTGAGTCTCATATGATCCAGTGTGAGAAATAAAGAAATTGTAATGATGCAGGTTTTTTTAGCTTTATATCGATTTATAACTCAAAGAGAAATTTTTCTTCAGCAAGAACAAGATGGTGATGATTTTCTGCGCAATGTATTGACCCACAAGGAAGAAATTTCCGAACACAACATAAGTGACCATTAAAAGGGCCGATAACTCAACGGAAAGTTGAATTATGGGCGATAGCTTCACGATTTTAATTCACTCGTTACCAAAGCAATATCTACCCACACGAGTGATATTTTCTCCTCTCCGAGCCTCCCATCATTCTCCCGTCTTAAATCTCTAATAAGGAGCAGCGATCACCCGAATGCCCTCGGCGGACCAATCTCCGCGCAAACAGCTCTCAATAAGACGACAACTCCACCAGCGTTCGACACTCGGACCTTGATATACGGCCATCGCCTCGGCTTCACTTAATTCACTTCCATCTCGAGCCATAAGTCGAACGCCTTTGGTGGAGACCCTTCCCATGCAGTCATCCTGTGTGCAGTCTCACCAACGCGGCAAGTGCTTTCCATCGGAGAATGGTTAATCTTTCCGACAATACACTTGTGAGAGGATCCCGAAATTGAGTGCGTAAAAACAGCCACAAATCAAAGATCCGAGGTTATTAGCCCGTTAAAACGTTTGACGCCCCCAGGTATATGCCTACTTTACTGTCTCATTCATTGGTTCTCTTATCACCTTGAAGAGACGAGACGACGACGTCGAGAAGGATGAAAATCGGTCTTTGTGTGCCGAAGAGGACCGCCTTTGGAAGACAAAGGATTTTGAGGTACTAGTATTTCGACGGGTTGGACGGACGAGTGACGGCGGGGTGAGAGGTCACCAAGGGGTGTAGTCTGAAAGGCTGAGGGGAGGACACGCCATTACGCTACTCGAACCGCCCAAGGACTCGGTTAATTTCCCGCCTCGCGGGAAGGGGCCTCTCTTCGCACCGCTCTCTTGAGAGCACGAGGCGTTGATTGCACCCGGCCGTAAATCATCGCACAATTGAGAGAAGGAGTGATGGGGAAAAAAGAATTCACCCTCTCCTCCATTCGAGCACTTCAACAAGACGAGAATGAAGTCCCTCGACGGAGCAAACGCTTCGAGAAAAACTCGAGTAAGACAATCTAATTTGACAGATGGCAATCTTATTTGACATCCTCGGCCATTTTTTATCCCACGTAAGCCGGGTAATAAATGAACGGTTCAGTTCTAGGGAATTCAATCGATAGAAGTGCGAAGGGAAATGCTCATCCACGGAAATACCAAAGAAATAAAAATTTGAAAGGAATAAGCTATGTTTGTCACAAATTGTGTGCCTCAATACTAACACTGATAAACTAAACTTCTTTTGAAGCAAGGTAATGATAATGGTATTGAAAAAAGTTTGCCTCATCAGATTTTGAAAAAAATAATCTTTTATGCCATTACGAATGCACAAACCACAACACTCTCTGGAGATATTAATCCCATGACTACATGATCTAGAGTTTAACATCATGAAATATGCGAAAGATGAATCCTAATAATGTTCACCTTAAAGATAGTCAGTACGAAATGTAATATAACTTCATAGAAATTGTACGCACGAAATGGTCATTATAAATTTAACAAATAAAATATACTGTTCACAGCAAGTAAACGAAATAATCATTAAAATAACGCCATAGGTATAATATATGAATTTAACTGTTTTATGACTATACTTTTTGAAATGCAATCATTATGGTAGCATAAGGTGCTTGTTTTGAGATCCTATAGTTTGAAGCTGTCAGCAGAATTGCTTTATCATGTGGCTCTATTTCGCTCAAAATGAAAGTTGTGCCGACGAACTCAACAAAAATGGGCCGATTATAAGTGAACTACCATTTTCAATAAATTGGTTGGGATAATTAAGAACTCCAAATGAAAACTTAGGTAAGAAGAAGGGATAATCTTTCCTGCGTCGATGATCTGGGATACGATTATCTCATGATGACTATAGTAGGAAAACTAAAAAGAAAGATTTACAGATTCCGAAGGAGGAACACAAAGTAAACAGTCATCAAATCAAAGAAAAATATAGGCGTGAAAAGATTAGCCGACATAAGAATCGAGTAAAGAGCCACGTCATATCATTTGATGAAATGAAAGAATTGACCACGGCGTTGTTACTTTCTCAGCTATTAATTTGTTCCTTCACCTGTGGAATTTTCTTATCTTAAAACTAAAATTTGATAAAGGTTAGAAAGCACCTTAATTCTGATATGGGCTAGGCATTAGCCATTTAGAGGAGTGAACGATATGAGAGTCCTCTAAGATCCTAAATAAGAACCAGACGGGGGACGAAGGAGAAAAGAGAGTCTAAGGAAAGCTCTGGAGATAACGGCGTACGATGGAAGACAATAAAATTTTACATCTATCAAGAAGGTATAATGTATAAGTTACTATGGCGTATTTTAAACTTTAACAATCGTTATTATTACTTTTAAGTAAACATGAGTTGCTGATGAATAAGTTATTACTGATGAATGCTCCTTATTAGAGAAATCACAGTTTTTGTATCGAGAGACATCATTTAAAGGAATAATGTTTTCGGCGTTCTCAATTGTCTCATTTATGAGTTTTGTGCTATAACGTCACCAGAGCAAACTTACATTCATTCTGAGCGTCAAGAGTGTCGGAAAATAATAAATAAATTTTAACGGCTTACACCACTTGATTCGTTCTTAATTGCCAGTATATCATTGACGAATTCAGATACATTGAGCAAAGAGCTCTCTGATCCGCTTTCCCCAACACTGATGTATACATACGTGCATACATTTGCATTTATGTTGTTGCCCTTAGTATTGGGACACGTTAGTATTTTAACTTGTATCTTGCATGCTCCTTTGTTTCTAAGAGTAATAATATTCATTGCACTATAAGTATAGTCTCCCAATACTTTCTCAGTATACTTGTCCTAAAATTTTATTTTTATTTCTGGCTGCTGATTCGACTACCTCTAATTTTCTCATAACTAGCCCAGCGTGGCAAACATCTGTCATACCCGATTCTGAAGAGTAATATAATCTACATTTTGTCATAACCCCTCATTTTTCCCCACCTTCCATATCTTTTTTACCTCTCAAACACTCTCGCGTACACAATAGTTATCGCTCCTAGCCGACTTATTTCTTATACATTCTGAAAAACCTAAATTTCGCTCCTATAATAATAGAAGTTTTGTTCATTGCAGAGTGGAGTGTTTAATTAGGCGAGGTTAAAAATTGTAAAAGTGCACAGTCCTTCCAAACCTATCTTAAACTGTTGACTACAAATTAATAATATAACTTGTATATGTACGCTGATAATTGGGTTACCATAGAAAATACTAATTTTATTTTACCCTCCGTATTCTTCCACAACCTTTCCGTCGAACTTATGTAACCTTCCTTTCATGATTTCTCATGATTACTTTCTTCATATTCATAATTATCTGAAGTATTTGACCATGGGACAAAGCACTCGATATCTGAAGAGACGACCCCAGATTGTAATATACAATAATCAGGGAAATGAGATATATAGTATATTGGAAAAACGTGTCTAATAAAAAATAAATACTTTGAGAAGATGATTTCAAGTGGTTATTGCTGGGAAAAGGCGTGAACTCAACCCTTGCACCTTTCGTACCAGTATTCTAACTGATATTACGAATTATGTTTTAGTAAATACATCCATGAACCGTCTTTATCAGTTTCCCTGCATAAAAATTCACTACTTTTACTGAAATGAGAGCTTTTATTTCCAGAAAATGAGTTCTTTAGGGCAGGATCTTTATCCTCTATTCTCTTTCTCTCCTGCCTCATGTGACGTCATTGCTTCGCGAAACTTTACCTTTCAGTTCTTCTCGAATTTCACTAAAACTTTTAAACATTGGCGCAAACGAAATGAGCGAACCATTTTATTTGCTATTACGAAGTTACACTCTCCGAATTTCACATTTTTATCCAGTACCTTGCTGTGAGGGACTTATATATGACTTTTTAAAGCTAAAGTTTTCCAACGGCGGTACACATCTACACGTATATACTCTTTGGCTTTTTGAGTCGGCAAGGTTAAATAAAGTCAGCCTTTATGCTGTGAAAGGAAACTTCTAGCTCATACTATTTTCTACCTATATATACTATTGTCCTATCCTTGCATTATTCTTTCGCATATGCGACATTCAACGTCTATCCCAAAATTAGTATGACTTATTTTTTCCCAGATAGACGGACAGACGAGCGGCAGTTTCTCTAGCTTGGTTCTAGAGAGACGTGTGTCTCAGGAAAGGCTGGAGGCCAATGCTAGTTGGCTCCCAGTTTTTTGCGCGCTCTGGATCGTTCGCTGGCCAAATATCTATAACGAGACCTCGTTACGCTCTGTCAAGAACCGGTTTTTGGAATAGCTCTACGACATCTAGTTTTGCGGGAAACAGGACAAAACCGTGAAAGATACCCATGAAATGCTCAAGACACCTTATTGTAATAACGCCATGGGTAGGTCGGGTGTTTTTGAGTGGCACAGATTGTTGCGGGAGAATGGAGAAGATGCTAAAGACGCCGAACGTTTAAGAGCCCTTCGACTTCAAAAACTGACAACAATATTGCAAGAATAAAGACTTTGTTGGACAGGGATCGCAGATTCCGATACTGTGAGTTCTCGCAGATGAGCAAAAGGAAATTCGCACGCGGATCCGCCAAGAGCTCTCAACCCTGCCTCAGTCACCCTACAGTCCTGATGTTTCCTCACCAGACTTCTTCCTCTTTCCCCGCTTCAAATCCGTGCTGAAGGGATGTCAACATGGCTCGGTAGAAGTGTTACAACAGGCCGTGACGAGGGAGCTTAGTGGTATTCCTGGCCCCGTCTACCAGAAGGCGTACGAGGGTTGCAAAACCGGCGGCGTGTGGACGCATTAGGGTTCTACTCCGAAGACTTTTGAGTGAATGTATCAATTCTGGCAATAAATATTTTTTAATCGACTTAGTCCTAATACTTTTGGGACAGATATTGTAATCTGTCATACGTGTTCTTCTCTTGCTGAAACGTCTACTATTCTTTCCTTGTGTTCAAAGGATCACCTTCTACCCCATAAAAAGAGACGTTTTAGGCGTGATATGGTGGAATATCATGATTAATTAAAAGTAGCAATTTTCCACAAAAACAAAATTTAATGCGACCGGTCTCAATGTTACTAGATTATTATCAGGTCATTAAATTGTAGGTCAGGTCGCATTAAAGTTTCTTTTTGTGGAAAATTGCTATTTTAATTAGTTCTACCCCATATTCTGGAAGGAGTACCTCATATATCTGTTACGTGATTCGATCCTCACAATGACCATTAACATGTTAAGTGGGTCATTGGACTCTTAACATGAGCACGATAAGGAAACACACTTTTCATACTTATTTACTGGAGGTTGATTGGACAGTTCATGATTTTATGCATTTATTTCTCAACAAAAATCACGTGGAATCCATATAGTTCAATTAATATTAAAAGGGATTCCACTTTTCATTTCGAAACAGGAAAGCAAGATTAATCTGGTGTCAATACAAATAAATCATTTCAAAGGCAATTTTGACACGCACTACAGCATTTTCCTACATTGTAACGGAAAGATATTTGATATATCATTTCACGACTCCTGACTTAGAGGTTGGCCCTCACAAAAGACAAGATTTAAATAAAAACATTATGTCGAAACATAAGGGGCGATATAATATTTTAAGAAGATATTAGGTGCAAGCATACATGGATTGTCAAATTTTGGGAAAATCAAATTATCCGATGAATTAGAAAGTTTTTCTGCCTACAGTTTAATATTTTGGAAATATACTAAATTAATATTTCGATTAGTTTTCCATTCAATTTCCTGCTCTACTATTCAATAAAAATATCACGCAATATGATTCACTTGATTCGTAAATAAATATATAATTCAAAATGTTTTAATTTCTTAGTGTAACTAATGGGGTCTAATTTATTAGTGGCTAATATGGGCATACACAGAGATGAAGAGGGACCTGATAGATTAGTTTGCTAGGTGGGGAGTCACAAAATGTTTATTTGATAGTTGTGTCCATCCAAAAACCTACCTTAACCGGTAGATTACCTAATAATAATATAATAATATGGACATTAAATTATATTTATAGGACGAAACTTAATTTGTGTTCCGAATAAAATTTGAAGAACTTTGGATACTAGCATAGGTTAAGTAAAAATAAAATTTTACAGCAGGCCAGTTAAGAGTGGGTTGCGAAGAATTTAAAGAAACACCGTAATAAATTATCTGAAATTTGTATCCTTGCATTTAATCGATGTGACAATATGTAACAAATAAGTATGGAGAATTGGTAGTTTTTAAAAAATCATTTGAATCAACCCTGCCGCAAAAGTTATGCTATTAAAATAAATCTTTTTGCCGAGTAAATAAAAAGACCGATTCCTCCAAAGATCTCGAACTTTTTATAATGACTGGTGTGAGACTTTTCATTCTCATGAGACGCCACCTTTCAAAGGAAAAAAAACTCATTCGGATTCATTCACTAAGCTATTCCTTCAACCGCGTTATCGCGTTGGAGGAATCAAAGAAAAGTATCAGAGCGAAGAGGAGAATATTGAAAAGACCACTGCTGAAATGAATTATAAAACCGGGGAGGGTTCGGATCACTAAATATTTCAAACATGCTCCTCCTCCGTGGCAACTATAAAGCGTTAAACAGATCATAGCCTCCTTCACACCAAACGACGCTTTAAAATTCAAATGATGCGAACGTGCAGTTTGAGATCCAGTTGATATCTTGCATAATTCATAAAATACTGCATTTGCTTCCCTTTGATTTCAGCGGGAATCAAGAGAGAGATGTTATTAACGACGGGGGGGGGGGGAGGAAAGGGTGATTACGGAAGGATTTCAAAACGCTCCCATGAGATTTAGAGGGAGGAAAAGCAATTTAGGAAAACAAAAATATAAAGCTTGGGTGACTTGAGCATATTGCCACCCGTACCTTGTTAAGATATAATCGCATAACTGCGAATGGCAGAGTCAAGAGACGAAAGGCGCAACTAGCTTTTCAGGCGTTTCCCAGGTCAAACAGCGCGGCGTCAAATTTAGATCGGGAGTCAATCGAACGAAACGTGGGGATTCCTGCGCCGACGTGATATTTTCCTCGGAATATTTTTTCCCGTGACTTCTTTCCGACTCTCACGACCAAAAGCACGCCCGCCGTTTTGAAGTATTATAGGGTATTTCTTTGATGAATCAACCATTGCAAATGTATTTGCTCCTACTGGATTAGCACCGCATTATATATTATCGCAATAAAATATAAAAGAAACTTCACTGTGAACAACGAAAATAGTAAGAAAAATGTTACATGCGACAACTCGGATTTCGTACAAGGTCATCGAGTTTGTCATTCGCAGTATTCCTAGAGTGAACATGACGTTCTAATGCACATAAAACCATAATTACATTTAATTAATTAACGTATATATTTTAACAAACTAAAATGTAACAAGCGTCATAAATTAAGACTGTGAATATTAAATTTTAACACATATATATTTTTACAGTAAATATTGTATTAGATAATTGTATCTCACGACACAATTTTAACGGACGATACAAATGGTTACTTTATTAGGAAACAAACATGGCAAGAAAAAGGATATGGAAAAGCAATAAAAGCATGTTTTGTAACCTGTGGAATGCTTTCAGTGCATGCAATTTCATCAAAGCCACGAGAATTAGGAAATAGCCTCTTAATCTAATTTGGGATTTCTGATAAGCGATATACGTGAAATGGCACGGAAGCGTATCGTACAACGAAGATGATGACATATTTCTTCGTATGATTTAGAGAACTGAAAATGGAAAGGGTTTCCTCAATGGGTTCACCAAATCCGAATAAATGCTTGCGAAAGAGTTATTCACTTATTTAATTGGACTTCTATGAACAACACACTGCGGAGTGGAATTAGCAAGAATACCATGAAAGAAGATACATCTGGTTCTACACATAAAATTAAATAAATTCAAGGGCACTATTCACGTACCACACAAAATAACCCAGAAAAATACATTGAGGCTGACGTCGAACTGTTTCACCGTTGACCCTCAGCTTTTGCTGACATATTTTTATGTGAATATATATATATATATATATATATATAAATATATATATATATGTATGTATATATATATATATATATATATATATATATATTTGACTGAGAAGATCCTAGACAAGGCGGAAAGCATAAAATTTCTTAAATGTGTCCTTTTACGCGTTACCTATTTTATTTTTGAGTTCTATTGTGCCATCTAAATGTTATATTGCTCTCGTTAATGCTTCTACATCATCGATTTATAGACACATACATATATGCATACCTACACACACACACACACACACACACACACACACATATATATATATATATATATATATATATATATATATATATATACATACACTCACTATACTCACATATATTCACACATATACACATACTCTTACATATTTTTATTCGAGGCTGGTGTTCTAACTACAAAGTTTATAATACCAAGTTACGCTGCAGCAAACAAAAAATCCGAATTCATATTGGCTTCCAGGGGAACCCAACAGAGAGGAGTTCCCGCCAACTTCCTTTCCAGTGCCATTTTTCACGGCAAAAAAATGGAGTAATGAAGTAACCGGAAGGACGAATAAAGCAGCATTTTTCATGAAGACGGCGGTCGGACGTGAATCATAATGGGCGCATTAATTCTCGGTACGAGTTTTTATTTCAACATTTGGCGCGAAAAAACTTCCAATTTAGCAATCGACCAATTAAATCGACACTGTAAGGTGCAATTATTCCAAGCGTAAACGAAAACAGTCTTAGAAAAGACGCAAGAAACGTACTCTGTAGGGATCAACCGTACTTATTCCAATAAATTTCATTTTTACGTGACATTGATGGAGTTGAGTTTTTGGAGAGGCTCACTACGAAGTCGACTTTTATGTCACATAAACTTTTTAATGATCCCATAAATTTTGAAGTAAAAACTAATTTTATATGCGAAAATTAGAAACGTAACTCCAACTTTCATTACACACTAATGGACTTTAAATTTGACAAAGCGAGTACTTTGTGAGCATGGCTTGAGCATTTGTCACTAAAACGTTTCAACAGTTAGTCCTTGTAGAATTTGTCAAATAGTCATAGAAGGATTATTCATACGAGCAATCATGTCATATGTAATAGCATACAGCTACGAAATACGAGGTACACTCCGATTTATCTAGCGAATTTTTCTCTAAAATTTTATTTATTTCACGTAAACTACCAATACGAAAAACTACGTAATAGTATTTCAGTTAAAACTTCATTGATAATTTTATTCTATATTTAGTTAGAATACCCAGTACTTAGAGTACGAAGTGTTTATATATGTTCAATAAATTTCTGGTTTAGCCATAAAAGGCATCTATGTAAGCATTCTATCTTCTCTTATGCAAATTTTGAATATATACGAACTGTAATGAATAAAATAGCCCCAATTACGATTGTTTGTCACGTTAAATCACTGTTCATTGATCCAAATGTAACTGCGTTCCCAAGGGGAATATAATTTGAACTCTAAAGTCGTTTATAAAAATTTATAATTTTAACTATAGAGATCAAAATTGGTTTACTAATATCCACCATTGACACCGACGAAAGGATGGAGAATTATTGGGTTTTAAAACCGATAATGTCGTTTAAATTCGAAAAATAAATTGTTATAATCTAAATTTGGATGAAATTAAATCTCATATTTTAACGTATTTCAAGGATATAATTACATTTAGGTTCTCTAGCAGCAATAGCTCCACTAGGCGACTGCTCGAACTACTGCTACTGCACACATAGGATTTGAATTTATAGTGCCTTGGTTAACAACAAATATTAAAGCGCAAATTTTTCTAAAATGTATTGAATTTTCTAGCATAATGATTGATCATATTTTAGCTTTGAAAGATGAAGCATGAAGTGGGTGTGCCCACCTTTTCGCCGCCTCAGGGATTTCATCTTTTCCAGACAAGTATTCTGTATTATTAAGGTCAGAAATGATTGAGGTGTACCTTTGCCGGAAATTATAATGA
Organism: Hetaerina titia; assembly: GCA_037158775.1. Lineage (NCBI taxonomy): Eukaryota > Metazoa > Arthropoda > Insecta > Odonata > Calopterygidae > Hetaerina > Hetaerina titia. Next base: position 61,426,224 of record CM073771.1, read on the forward strand.
GAAATAGCCTGCACTCGGATAAACTATTAGCCAGGAAAGAAATTAACATTGGTAAGAGATTTAAAACACGCAAAGGTATTAAGTAATGACTAAACATTTGATTTTTGATGATGAAATAAATAATTTTAAATTTAAATATATAATTTTTTATAATTGAAATGAATTCCAAAAATTAAAAAGATTGTAAAATAACGTAGTGAATTGAGAAAAAGAAATGTTCAATCATAATAACTTAAGAGCAACCATAAGGTCCATTCATGCAAATATTATTCCAGTCTCTTTGGTATTCAGTCTCCAGTATCTCCAGTCTTTATTTGGTTTCCAGATATTTGCTACATACAGAAGGACCGAAAGAACGACAAAGCAAAGCCAAATAGGATTTTATGCATAGTATAAACAATCGCAAAAATCTGGTTAAAACAATGCTGTAGCGATGTAGCTTCATTCCTGATCACCTCAGAGTAACGAAAGCAAACCGACCGAGACTCGGGCGTGAAAAGCGAGCGATAAGGTGGATCGCGAAGGAAAACAGGAAACAGCTGCGCTTCGAAATCGCTTATCGTCACTCATTTATCTTTCCTCCTTTCTATCCGCCCCTCCCCACTTCCACCTCCCTATCGGCTCACCGTATCTCTCTCAGATGTGGGACAAATATAATCCGGAAAAATTCTCTTTGGGTTTTGTTTATACCCTTCGGCAAATATCGAGCGAAAAGACCATTTAGCTGAGGAAGAAAATCGTACCTCAGCGATACAATAACAATATGAAGCACTTACGCGTCCTAGTTATTATCACTGCATTGAAGACAGACCATGGCCAAAAAAGTAGAGGAAAACTTAATCGCTCAATAAAATTATTATGGTAGTAGCTCGGCAAAAGTTCGTTTCAACAATATTGCATTTAAAATTAACTTTTTTCAACATTTTAAAGGAAAAACATATCATGATTAAGTCTTGTTAAAATGTTGTTCAGTAGCAAAGAGGTACATTGGGTTTAAGATCACTAAATTTAGAAAATCTAAGGAACAATTCACTTTAAAGTGATTACTACCAAGTGGAAGTTTCACTTAGTATCTTTTCTATTCAAAGAATGTAGCCAGTATCCAGCAGTGTAAGAGTGTTGTTTATTGAATGAAACGGTCAAAACAGTGATTCAGACCTGGTGATAGTGAGGTGGTTCATGGTTAGGGAAAATGGCGTCCAATCGGAGAATTCTGAGTCCAAAAAGACACCCTTCTAGAAGGCCATTAAAAATCAAGGCATCAAATTTATCTGAGATGCGATTGGGGGAACTGGAAATGTCCCGCTATCACGAATCCGTGTCGTGATTTAAAGCGATTTAGAAACCTGGTACGTTAATGAGAGTGCGGAGGTGAGCCCTACCTTCAGACACAGCACTCATAAAGTCTAGATTGATGACTATCCATTTTGTGAATGACAAGATACTCTATTTCTGCAAAATATTAAGGATATTAAATGGTTTCAAAATTTTGAAATTTCATAAATATACTTTCAAGTTTCACTTCGTGTAATTGTTTGATGTTCGCATTAAATGAGGCACTTGATGATCCCGCAAATCGGTGAAACGCGCTGTACCTTAAAAAATTACAAACCCAATTTATACGGAAATGTGAAATTTCATGTTAGCGACAACTTGTAAATCGTCGTAGAGAGATTAATATATCTGAAATGAACTAATTCATTGAAATGATTCGAGTGGAAGCATTCAATAAACGATATTCATGGATTGCATTAGACAGGAGATATCCTATTAAGATCACTCCCTCATGGAGGCACTGATGAGAAGATAGAAAAAATCTTTTTACGGGAATATTATAAATATTTTGGAATAAAACCAAGTGATTAAAAATATATTATAAAAGTAGCGCTCCCGGATTCATTTCTTGTTTTTCGTGGTTATTAAAAACCCAAATTAAAATGGTTTTTTATTCGTGCAAGATAAAAATTCTGTTTACAACCACTGTTCAATTACGTTCTAACTGTATCCAGAATGAAATGAGGAAATAGATAAACTTTCGAAGATCCAACACGTGAAAGAATTTTTAAACATTAATTCCGAACACTTCTTTACATCTTCCCATGTAGTGCAGGCTCTCAAACAAATAATTTGAACTCTATATTACCAGGATCAAGGAAAAATGACATTTACGCAGGGTTTTCCACGAGACAGGAAACGCAACACTCACAATAGCCTCATTTGCTAGTAAATGGCTCGACATCCAACACATTAAGAGAGTCGCCACTCGGTCGATGTGATCAAAATCAAATGCGCATGCGCATTAGTATATTTCTGGATCCTAAATCCTTGAGTAACTAAAAGCAAAGGTAGAGGACTTCGCGTGAGTCTATAAGCGGAGAATCTTGGACGAGGGAATGTCAAGGGGAGCCGAAATGAACTCGCATCGTGTCTTGTGCGCATACCGGACGCCACACAAAGTTTTGGGAGCTCGCGCGGCGCTTTGAGCGAAACTCCCTCTTCTCCCGAAATGGATTAAAACGGCTCCCTCCATATCTAGACCACCTGATTCTCGAGGATGGAAAACAAAACAACAAGAGGGAGGGGACGGAGGAAGAGCGATCGCTCGGGTCGTAACCGTCAATCGTCTCGCAGTCGTATCATGGGCTATACGCCGCAGACTCACGGGCGGTTATTATCTTTATCCGCTGCTCGCCCTCGGCCGAGATGCCTCAAGGTGCTCTGACGCGAAACGTCAAGAGTATGGAAGGACGGAAAGTATTGCGGAGGGGAGAGGCAAGGTGATTGGGTGGGTGGAGTGAGTGGGCGGGAGGGAGTGGAGGAGGAAGAGGAAGAGGAAGAAAACAACTGATGATCGAGGAAATGAAGGTTCAGAACGTCGTTGCAAGGCAGACTCCGCAGCATCCACTCCACCATTGACCCGCCCGGCGCCAACCGTCACTTGACGTCACCTCACGTCACGCTCGGCGAGTAAAGACCACGAAGAGGGGAAAGTTGCGGACGGTGTTGATGAAGATGATTATTAACTGGCGGGAAAATAAAATCGGTGAGTAGCTTCGCTGTGGTGATTGGGAAGATGGAAGGGGGATTTTACAAGCAGTAAACAAGACGTGCCAATCTCCTGGTGTTCGATCGATCTCTTTATTTTATTTGCGGATGTCGTCAGCTAATCACGCAGCGTACTGGGGGAAAAAGGAAAGCGCTTGAATTCAAGACTTACTGCCGGCCTTCAACGGATCGAAAACATCGTTTTCAACGCTGCTGAAGGCCTTGAGTTAATAGAAAAAAGGTAATTATATACAACAGCGGTGAGCGATTTACAGAGTGACTGCGTTGTTTGTAGTTCCAATTCAAATTGTTTTCCACAACGATCACCCATCTGTATTTATGAATCCTATGGAAATATCGGTGAAATTTTCCACTATCTCAGCGCGGTGTTCCATGACTGGTCAAAGAATACTTGGCGATGGCAAAAGGGGGAATTTTGTCAATTGCATTAGGGTGATGTGGTGAATATCTTCCGCGTAACAAAAAAATATATATAAAAAAAGCGCAAATTTGCATCAAATTTTCATTGCATTTTAAACTTTAATTTGCACTAAATTTTCTACTGTGTTTTAATTTTGACTCTTAGTTTCATTTTTAATTTATATTTTTTTTTCACCTGGAAAGCAGTATTAAAGTTTCGAACATTGAAAAGTTGGAAAATAAGGGAAAAGGACACTAATTTGCACGAAGAGTCAGTTAAGACAATCAATTACGAGAATATTTCCCTATGAATGTAATCATAGGAACTATTGATAGTTGTGGATGAATTTTTTGCCTATACACACCAAAAGTGCGTGATAAAAAACTGATAAAAATATATCTACCATTTCATATTATTATAAGAATCTATATTTCCGCATATCGTATCAAAAAAAAATATTTTAAAAATGTCTTTTATCCTAACAATTTGCTCATTTGAAGTTATTTTTCTAGTTTAAATAATTAATTATAGGTTTGTTGGAATTTTTTTCTCGCTCGAAATTTACACTGATATCATTAACGCTAGAAAGCAATAAAAATGTTTTATTTCAAGGCCATTATTATATTATTTGCGATAAATATGGGATGAGAATAAATATTAATAAAACAAAGGTTATGCGATTTTCCAGAAAGAAAAAGGCTAAGCTAAATATTAAAATAGGCGGGGAAAAAATAGAGCAGGTAGAGCAGTTTACATATCTCGGAAGTGTTTTGGACCAACACGGTCAAAGTGGTAGGGACGTAAGGAGAAGAATTGCGCTAGGCAAGGAGGCTTTCTCAAGGAGGAGGGAGTTGATGACGGGGACGTTGAGTAGGGATGTTAAGACAAGACTCGTAAAAACTCTGATATGGAGCGTAGCTATGTACGGCGCGGAAACGTGGTCGCTGAAGCAGGAGGATAGACGTAGATTGGAGACTTTTGAAATGTGGGTGTGGAGAAGAATGGAGAAGGTGAAATGGACCGAAAAGAAAACAAATGAGGAAGTACTGGAAATGGTGGGTGAGGAGAGGGGTTTGTTGAGAGAAATCCTATGGAGGCAGGAAAAATGGATGAAAGGCGTATTGAGCGGTAGTGGAATGTTGAAGAGGGTAATAGAGGGGAGAATGTTGGGCAAGCGAGGTAAGGGTAGGAACAGGATAGGGATGTTGGACGGGATGAAGGGAGGAAAGAAGTACACCGAGATGAAGAGGGACCTGATTTAGATTAGTTTGCTAGGTGGGGAGTCACAAAATGTTTATTTGATAGTTGTGTCCATCCAAAAACCTACCTTAACCGGTAGATTACCTAATAATAATAATAATTATATTATTAAAAATGTCCATTGAATTATGATGTTATCTTCTTCGACTTCATTTTAAGAGGATACGGATATTAAGGTGAACATATTTTGAAGTATATATTAATTCTTGAGCTAGGGTCATCGAATCAATCAGTAGATTGCATTGGGTTAGTGAGAAAACTGTTGTTTTCATTACCACTTGCTTGTGCACCTGAACGACGCCAATTACATCGTAGTAATTACTGAACGGAAGGTACTCATGGATTTGGAGAAAAAAAATTTTTTTAATCTGAACGAAAGGCATATAATGAAACATAAAGAACCGAACACACATCTAAACAACCGAAGATGAATTTTAAAAATGTATCTGGTAGATATTAGTACGATAGAACAAATAAAAATTGTACAAAATTAGGGAAATAGTTTGATGTGGATTCTTCATTATTATTTGGACATTAATTTTTGATTGTGAAAGCAGAAATCTATTAAATAATCCAAATTTTAGTAATGTGTACCCAACTAATGAGCATAAAATATTTGCTGCTGCACAAAAAATACGTAGAAAAGAAATATACCTAATGAGTACAGTGAATTCGAAAAAAAAGATTATTGTGCATAATTTGAGCATTTAATATTGATGTATACGACCAAAATACTACGTTGTTGAATAAGACAAAGATACAAAACAAAAATCTGAAATAAAGTATGAAAAACTGGGAAAAGTGGAAGACGTTAAAAAAAAAATATATATATATATATATATATAAGCGGGTCGCGGTGGTCTAGCGGGTAGAGCGTTGGACTGCTGACCAAAGGGTCCCGGGTTCGATTCCCGGGCAGGGCACTTTGGGAACCTGCAGCTCCACCCAAGCTAGTTGATTATTCGGGTACCAGATCTTCCTGGGAAACCATAACCGGCACAGGGAAAGGAACTGGCCCCCCTACCCTGATGTGTGAATATTCACACGCCGCCGGGGGCTTGGTACATGGGTGAGCTCTACCATCACCTACTAAACCGACCTTCGGGTTGATTACTGTGTTTATGGTTTATATATATATATATATATATATATATATATATATATATATTACTTAATTAAAAGGCCCAAAATGAAATGGAAGAAATAAGGAAGATACATTGAGCAAAAGAGCCTAGACTTGTAAACAGAAAAAAGTCTAATCACCAACAACAGAGTACAACTTTGAGCCCGAACCTCGAAGAAAGGCAGAGTGACAGGAAAACACTGAACATGCATACATAAAGGAACGAGGTGTAGGAATTAAGAGTAACTGAAAAGCGGCAGGGATGAACGGAATTATGGCATTAAGGAGAAATGAGGTCATATATTCGTTGAAAGTTTTTCGATCACAGCGGGTTGTTGACCGCCACTCGCGAAAGATAGAAAGCAAGGAAAAAGAAGACCAGGAAATGAATAAAATCTTCAGAGCACTTATAAATTATGTGAGATTGGAATATCATGAAACGACACTAGTTAACATGGGAAACTAATCAGATGAGTTAACTGAGATGATTAATTATTAGGAATATCAGATCTAGAAAACCCTTTGTCTTAGAGGATAGAGAGCATTCTGATACATGGGGTAATCCGAGCTAAACTTGACAAATACCACGAGGTGGAACGTATGTGATCTCACTCTATATCATTCCGCCGAAGCCGTGAGAATGGGGAAAAGGAGAGGGAGAGAGAGAAAAAGAAAATTTTTCAAAAACCACAACCTCCGTCCGACACTTTTAACCGCGCATTATGCCAATTTGAATCGGCAGTATAAACGTCAAGCCGAACCCTCCCCCTCCCCTTGCCGTTATTTATGTCTCTTGAAAACGACGAGCGAATTGAAGTGGCATAGGAGGGAGAGGAAGCACCGATGGCAGTGAGGGGGGTGGTGTGGATGGGAGGTTGATGAAAAAAAGTTCTCTTTCTCAGCTGACTTGCCCTTAAATTGCTTCAATCTCCAGTCGCAACGTGACGCTTAAAAGCGCCTCCTGACTTCAAGTTGTGCTCCCATCCCATTCCCTCAATTAGGCAGGAGCGGAGCGCATTCGAGAGAGAGAGAGAGAGCTTATCGACTTGCATTTACACACGCGTTCTCTCTTTCTCTTTTCGCAGAACTGCTAGCTCTCTTCACTTTGGAGGTCTTTTGCTCATTATCCTTTCCCTGCACCTCACTTTCTTTTTATTTTCCCATTTCCGTCTTTTCTCGACAACCAACCCGTCCTTCCTTTTACACTCCCTCTGAAGCAATCAAGTAAGGGCACGCAGCGAGCGATCTATATTTATTCCCAGCAAAGGTATTAACACTTGAAAATTCAACACCCGTTCATTCCTTTTAAGGTCTCTGGCTCTCTCATGACCGCGAATTGTGTTTTTTTTAGTGACAATAATGGAATTTCTCCCAGTTAGAAATGATTTACAACATTAGATTTAACTCACTCTTCTCTTCCAGGGTAAAGTTGAATTTTCATCATATTCCTAATGATTAATCGACAATTTCAAACTAGAGAACAGAATCACTATGCTTTTCAACATTAACAAAAAATACTACAAATTTGAAAAGGATATTTCACGCTAAATATTTTTGAAGGTATTTCAGTATTTTTAGTGAAGTGTCTCGTTGCAACCTCCACCTTGTGGCACGCAAAAGCAGCATTTTTCAACGTGACCTACCTCTTTACCTCTGATCTTAGTCCTCTCATCTGAAGCATTTACCAAGAAGCATTCAGCTAATCGTCAAGGGGAAATAATTCATCGACGCCATCTTGATTCCTTTATACGAAAGGCATGAGAAACTTCTGTGGGGTGTTCATTGTGCAGTATGTAACAAGCAAGTAAACGAAGAAATTTTGAATTCAAAAGATATATTCTCATTATAGTCGGCCAAAAAAAGTGAAGTGAAAACGACCAGCCTCCTAATTGAAAATTTAATGATGCCTCACCGAAAAAACGCGCTTCTAATTAAGGAAAAGCCACAAGTGGACTTGAATAGGAATGAATTAATAGCGAATTGAAACAATTTAATGAAACCTTAAACTTTCTGACTGAATAAGTATTATTATTAACTCATTTGTTAGTTGTTTCCACGGCGTCTGACAAAGAAAAGCAAAGGAAGGGAGAGAGAGATAGAGAAATATTCCAAGAAGAGCGTTGGCACTCTCTGAACACGACACGCCACCATTTTACTCTGCAGAGAATCTACAAATCGAGATTTTTTGTAGCTCAACGAGTGCTCTGATTTCATTCTAGTGTCAAAAACGCTGAAACATGCGAACTGAAAGGTTAGAATCCCTATCCGAAGAGCTGTCACCAGCCATGAATATCAACAGCCATAGGTGGGTCGGTACACGTCAATCGGCCGATTCATACCCTCCAACAATTCTCTTAAAAGAACTCACTCAACACCCGCGCTTGTCGAAATATAAATGCTCCAGTGCCTCTTTAAGAGAATACATTTAATTGTAACTTCAAGGCGATAAGTATTGCATGACGAAATAACATTCGGTACGCAAATCCATATTTAGGATTCATGCAGTATAGCTCATTCTTACGCAATAAAGTTGTTCAATTATATTTTTATTGTCAGGCTTTCTATGATAATGAGAGGAAATGTACAGAATTTCTAGTTAAGTGAGACTTTTCGTGGATAGACGGAGTACACAACGTGTTATATGGGAAAATGAACAAAACTTTTTTATCTCATTCAACAAAGAGCGATGTATTGCTCGCAACTGTTGCCCTGTTACTCAACTTGAAAGCACAAATTTTGAAATTGTTAAAGGAGGGAATTCAAGTTGTCGCAATATTCCCTTATTTTTTCAATATTCTCACAAGTTCTTATAACGTTGCCTCCTTTATCCTTATTCTTCCAGTCCTTCTATCTTGCGTCACACACCAATTACTCCAACGACTTGACCGTCCTCATACTCCATTCTCCTCTCTTGAGAATCGATTTCCGCATCTTCTACCCACTTATGCTTCCAATTCGGATTGATTTTATTCCCATCCACTCATTAGAGATACTCCTCACGCCGGAAAAAATCTCTGAAGCGTACCTACTGGAGTGATTTCTTACGATCTGGTGAGTAAATAGGACGAGCAGAGAGAACGGTACTACCGTAGACATTTTACTGTTGCGGCTTAATATAAAAATAAAAAATATGATTTTTCAAACCATCGTCCAACGTAATACCATTGTATACTTTAGGATGTAAGGGTTCGTTGAAATATTTTATTCAAGAGGGATGATTATGTACAAAAAAAAGTCATTTTGAAAAGGTCTCATCATCCGTCTTTATACATCTCAAGCCATTGAAAGGCCGGAGAGCATCCCCCAGTTTTATGGCAATGAAAGAAAGCTGTTCAATAAAGATTCAGAATTGAGGGAATAAAATTTGATTCGATGAAAACATTTTTTCCCGTGTTTGGAGGACGTACTTACATGAACTATCTTGGATTTTTTTCAAACTCCCTTTGCACATCTACTAAAATAAATCTTTGCGATTTAATTTATGAACAGTTTGTAAATTGTTCACAAAAACATTTCAAAAGTAGCTTGAATATCAATTCATTTAGGAAACCATGACAAATAATGCGTGTATCTACTCTAACTAGCTGGCAAATTTTTAACATTACCATTCAACTTCGCGCATGTGTTGAAAGTAATATCTCATATATATATATATATATATATATATATATATATATATATATATATATATATATCTAAAAATGTTCATACTTGTTTATATCTCTCTCTGAGCACAGTTTCTTTTCCAGCCTTTGGAAAAATGCTAATTATTTGCCAGCATACCTTTAAAAATTAATATCCCTTTCCCGATAATCAAATAAAATAGATTAAAATGTGTTCTTAAAATGAATTAAATGAGTTCAATGCATGCCTTACTCTGGTATGCATGATATATATTACAACAAATTGCGCATATCATAATTAGCTAGATCATCTATTTGTACTTCTATTATAATATTCCACAGACTCAGGCGGTAAATAATCTTGTTCACTTATTGGCAATGGTGTATGTTTATCTCATATTCACGTTGGTAGAATTATATTCTTGTATTGATAATCATTTTTCATTAGTGTTGTTTGGTCCATGAAAAATATTGTAAATTCTTGTGAACTTACAACAAACTTTTGAATTATTCATAATAGTAATATTTCTTATCCCCTTCAAGGCGTCAATGCAATTTACTTCTTCCTCCTGACACATGGCCTATTATTTTCTCTCCTATTTTACTCTTCTCAAACTACTTTAATGCAGCTCTACGACTAATAAAATTAGCCTTTTTTTCCGTTATTTTTCATATTCACTCTATTTAAGGACTCCATCCAATTCCATTCTCTGCCCTCAAGAGTCCAAAATGTATAACAAAGGGTTCCACTTCATATGCAGCTTTAGGTTTTAAGATCTTGATTATTCTTTAATTTTGGTCCCTAATAAATAGACCTGGTTATCAGCCCTTTCCTTCTTACGCATGTTATTACTTTAAATAACATCGTAACTGCTCCCTTTATCACTGTTTTTCGATAAATTAAATTAATAAATAAAAATGATTTTAGTTTTAGTTAACTCCAAAATATGTTATCTATCTCATTATTATAGGTTATCAGCAATCTAATTTTTCGTTTTAATAGCATAAAATGATTTCACTTGAAAATTTGGCTCTCGACCAAAGTGCAATCTGGACAACAAGAATTTCTTCAAGGAATAAAATAGTTACACTAACTTTGTAAAGGCTATTAAAGCCTTGGTTGGTTGATGATTTACAGAATAAAAATATTAAATAAAATAACAGAATGAACATATTTCTAATTTAAAATCAATAAAAATATTTAAAGAAAAATTTTTCAGGATTGTGGATACTTAATTTCATCGTCAGCAATGCATGGAGGCATACGAAGCTCGCATTTAAATCTAATTCCTCATGAATTGATTGAGAATTCGGGCTTGTCTGAAATGCTCTCCAGCGGGACTCCTTTGAGCTGCATGAGTTCCCCGTTAAATTTAATATGGGACACAAGGAGCTCAGCTCACTCGCTCTGCTCCACTAATTCTTCGATGAATGGTAGTGCTTCCGATATATTCTCCCTGCGTAGCGAACGACAACCAAATTGCCGGTGCACTCTCGGCAAAAATCAGAGCCCTTTTCTTATTCACACCACCTTTCACCTTTCTCTCTCTCCCCTTCCCCTGTCGCTCCTCGATACCAATCATATAAACCACAGGAAAGAGCGCCATCACGTAGTCGTCTATTTCTTCTCATTTCTATCCTTGCGGCTCTCTCTGGAGCCCGAGAGCGAGAATAAGGATAAAGAAATTCTAAAGCGCCGCTCACGGCTAGATTTCCAACCAAGACTCTTGCAACGCCCAAGCTACTCGGACTTTTGCATTGTGATGGCGATTCACTGAGAGATTCAAAGAACATTTTTGGCCTGTGCTATATTTCATTTCCAATATTAACACACAAGAACACTGCCATGGTGAGAATATGGTTTAATGCACGCACATTAAGTGTTTGAGCTGTATTCATTCTCATCAATATTATCAAAAATATACCATTCTCTCAGAAAAAATTCCGAAGGTGTTTTTATGGACATGGCAAAAGCTATGAGCGGTGTGAAATTCACTTATCGAGGGCAGGGGAGCAGTTCCTTTCCAGAAAATTACACCACTTGGATTTGTAAATGGTCATGCCCAAACAATGATTTCACGGATAGGAACCCGGGAACTCTCCGTGCAGTACTAAAGAGTCTCCCAGCAATAATAATCAAGTTGGGAGACTATTTTTACTGTCCAGATATCGTGCTAAACAAGAAACATGCAATTAGAAGTACTTGTTAATTCAGTTATCGTATTTGTTTGGGTAAGGTTGTGACTAAATAGTTCGTTAAGCCATTAAACTCGTAAAAACTGATATATTGTTGAAAAAAAATTTCGATAGGTACCGTAAAAAGATTAAGTCAGGTCGTGAGGCTAAGTTTAAGTTGCGTAAATGCGATGTGTAAAACGTAATAATATGATCATAGATATGTGCCAATGAAACTCAGTTAATTAACATCACCGAATCCACGAAGAAAGAAACTTCATCGAGATATTTCACGCGATGCTGGGATTCAAGCATCGCATGACCATTCCGGATCCATAATTAAATACACGAAGGGGTCGTTTGAATATCGATTATCTCAGAATCTGCTCTCGTTCTCATCGATAAGCACAGACACACAAACATATGAAAGCCCGAACGCAACACACACATACACAATTTGAGTAGTACTTTTTCCCAGGGAAACGTGTTCCCATATTTCCTCCCACTCGAGGAGTGCGGATGAGTAGCACCTTGCACCTTTTTTATAACACACTCTCCCCCAACGCATTCCTTCTAATTTACCCTTGAGGGAGGAACCATTTGAGTCATCAGAGATGCTAAAGGTATTTCACTCATATTTTTCCCCTTTGGCCCCAAATGCGAATCAAAAGCACAAATTATGCCCTTCCCAACTTGATATTTACGGCGAACAAATATTGATAAAATAAAAAAATAATATAACATTACATAATAAACATATATAATATATGTATATAAGCGCGTATAAATCTGTAGAAATTATTAATATTATTATTAGAAATGTTTTTGTGGAGAAGAATGGAGAAGGTGAAATGGACCGAAAGGAAAACAAATGAGGAAGTACTTGATATGGTGGGCAAGGAGAGGGATTCGTTGGGAGAAGTCCTATGGAGGCAGGAAAAATGGATGAAAGGCCTATTGAGCGGTAGTGAAATCTTGAAGAAGGTAATAGAGGGGAGCATCTTGGGCAAGCGAGGAAAGGGCGGGAACAGGATAGGGATGTTGGACATGGATGTTGGACATGGATGTTGGATGGATGAAGGGAGGAAAGAAGTACACAGAGATGAAGAGGGACCTGATGTAGATTAGGTTGCTGGATTGTATTTTGTTAGGAGTCACAAAATATTTATTGGGTAGTTGTGTCCATCCATAAACCTAAGGTTACCTAATAAATATATATATATATATATTCGGGTTGTTAACTGTGATATACGATTGTGCGTATGCGCGTGCGATGAATTTGCTGCACGCTGAATATCGACAGATATTGATGGAATACTGTAATTGAATTAACTGTGTGTGTGGGAAGAGACGGTTATTTTGCCACCGGTCGGCGATAACGTGTAAATCTTTCCAATCACGAATGAGAATGGAATCGAAAAGTAGAAAAAATAATACCCCTGAAAATACCCTGTATCCGAGAAAAAGAGTAAAATAATTGGCTTGTACCGCACAATATAAAAGAGAAGCCAGAACTGGGAATGGAATTGAAGATATTCCAGACACTGGGGACTACGGACAAGAGCCTTGATTTCCAATTCCTCATTTTGCTTGAGATGCCTTTTGTGGGATTTTCGTTTCATTTTCTGTTCGCTCGGACGTGAAACGTAGTAATTTTCAGACAAAACAATTCATGAATCAAAATTTCATTGTTAATTTTACTTTTTAAGCGGTTTGGAAAGTGCTGGGTAGAGAGCTTACTTAGTATGTTGAAGTTTCCAGGTTGAAAAACGAAAGATGTCTCTAAAAAATCCCAGGAAGAAGACAAATAACTTTTACAACAAGTGTACAAGGGTGGTCTGAAAAGTTTCCGACCTAACAAAGATCCAAGACATTTTTTCTGAAACTTTCTGAGATCGGAAACTATTCAGACCACCCACGTATGTTTGTACAGGACCGGAGAAAGTGAGGCAAAGGGTATCAGATTATTTTCACTCACCAAACCCTTACAAACCGACTTTGTTAAAAGTAGTAGCATGAGCCCTTCTCTCTCTCGTCAAACAAGGTTATGACGAAAGGAAACTTCAGTTTACATACTTTGAATATTTTTTTCTCTGAAGTTTTAATCTATGAATCCTTCATGTTCTTACTTTCACGTTAAGATAATTGATAATATTTAATCATCACAATATACTTCAGGTGTGGAAAAAATACCTAAAATAATAGGTGAAATACCAGTTGCATGATTACTCGACCTGTTCATTTCCCTCTTATTTGAAATAGTTGGCTGATTATTGAAATTAATTAATTCAGTAGCGTATAGCTATCAATAAAATAAATGGTTTACCCTTATGTAATTTATGCACATGTCATATAGTATACCCTTATACATTTTGATGGAGGAACATTTTTACGTAAAAAATAAACTTAATGCTGAGAACTACGTTGCTTTCAGCATCTCCGAGGAAATATTCTTCTATTAAATTATGCCAATAAAATTTAGGTTTAAATGTACGGTGACAATATTATGATCCTCCTAACGTATGCTACCAATATTAGTATAATGAGTAAGCATTCATTGAATTCATATTCGATTGAAACCGTGCATCCGGAGAAAGAATTTACATTGAATTCCAATTCATAGGAGAAAAATAAACGGAACATAGTTGAAATGAGTATTTAGAAATATTTATCAGATTTTTTGCCTACAAAAGTTTCCGAATATATATGAATTATAATATTTAGAACTTTCACTAAATTAGACCTGCATGTCGTGAGGCATGAACTTATTTTTGAGAGTGACTTTTAAATAATAAAACGAAATCGGTCAAAGAAAACGTTAGGACGCCGTTTACCCCACATTTATTACGAGTGAATACGGCGGGCGACGGGGTTGTTATTGCTTTTGTCCGTGTTCCGGTATAACGTTCGAGGTCTATCCATAACCAAAAGCACTTATCGTAATGATATCTAGTCTCCTAATAGCAATTAACGATGGTACTTAAACTGTCCGAGGGGCATAAAGTCATAAAACACCGTAGGTAGTGGAAGGAGTAATGAGTTAAAGGAAAAATTAGAGAGAGCGAACGGGATAGGAGAGCAGGCTATATTAAGACGAACGGCGAGAACAGACGGGAACAACACATAAAGGGAGGAAATGTATTTATTAATGGGCTCTGGATAATCACGATCAAAACAAAAATGAGAATCAGGGGAAAAAGATGAGTATACAGCGAGAAATAAACAAGTTGTCCGTGCCCAAAATCACTTTTCTTTATTTGACGCCGAATAAAGGAGAATGAATTTACGACGCGAGTGGTAAAAAATAATCTGCTCTCTCATAACGCCCTTGAATAGAATGATGGAAAAGGCAAGGAACAGGATCACAAAATGACAAAGAAACAGCTGGCAAATTGAGTAGCATACTTTTAGTTAGATATAACCCAACTGAAAACGAAGCTCAAACGGTGTTTGTACTTCTTTCTTCATCTAAAACTGCCATACCGCTGCCCTCTCTTTCAAAGCTCGCACCTGATGCTCTAAGAGTTCCTCCCTGTGAAGCTCATTATCAGATAAAGGAAATAGGTACTCCGCTGGGGAGGACGCTTTAGACTGAGTCGCGCTAAACCTTCAGTCGCAAGTGCGCCTCCATTTTCTACTGCTCGATCCAAGGTGCTGATTTCGAGAGAGTTGAATTACACGCGACCCAGAACATCTACATTTCCTCTCTTCCGCCCGAGTAAGTGACACTCTGCCATTCGGATGAAAAAGGAACCAGTGGCTTGAGAGAAATTCCGAGTGGTCAAGATAAAAGAGGACGGTATGGGGAGAGGTAAAACGTCCCGGGATTAACGACGGTGAAAGGCGTTCGTGCGGTTTGGGGGGGAGGGGGCAAATACGAAGAATGGGAGAAGTGGAGCATCGGCAGGGTTCTGTATACACGGGATGGTGATTGAGACAACACGTGGACGCACCTTCATAAAATTCTCAAAACGTAAATAAACAACCCATAAAGGATACGCGTAAACATGGACCGAAAAAAAGGGAACCAGGATGGTCCCTCGTCGAGACATTACATCCCAAAATATTCCCGTGCATTCGATGCTTAAGGTTTGCTTAGGTAGTCCATCTGAGGAAATCTTCATTCATTCCGTATGGGATGTAAATAAACATCAGGAGATCTTTCGTTTTTAGTATGTTTTGCTGATCTAGTTAATGATCACTTTCATATATTTAGGGTCACAGTGAAAAAATTAATGTTTCTTTTTTAAAGTTTATTTCAAATATAAGCGTTTCCCATTGACGCTCAAGTAGTCATTTGTATTTTTATCCAAGTACTAGTTTCTAATATGGAGAGTATCACCAATATAGTAGGCACTGTTGATTTTTTATTTCTATTTGGAAGGTATTCCTCGTAAGGGGGAGATAAACAACAATCCGCTCACAACCGATGAAATGGTCGCTTTAATCATCTTTACGAGCCGTCGTTCTCTGACCCACTCAAATTTGCTACCACAAAACATGAAGGGTAATTTATCGTCAATCTACAAGATGTAAAACTAATTATGAAATACAGTAACAACGAATGAATACCATTTTTAGCCTGATAAAAATTTCAATGCCGTTATATTCTTGAAGTGAAATACGAGTAAATTGCTTTTTCATGTAAAATGTGACTATTATTTTAAGTACGTATATGCATAACTATGAAGCAAGAGATTGTTTTGAAAGCCATGCTTATTAAAAAAAACTTGAGATGAAAATGAAATAAAGCTAACAGTTTCAGGCTTAACTTAGTGGAATTCCTTCAAATTGAAATTCAATTTTGAGTCAATTTTGAAAATAAAATCACTATAGCCAACGAATAATTCAGCAAAAGGTTATTGAACACCCATTAATTCAGGCCTCAACACGATCCAAGTAATCAAGGTGTTATGCAGTGCTCAGAGATTAAAATGAACCAAGTGTTGAGCCATGCTTATAGTTGAAGTACGTACAATCTCAAGTATGTACATTGCGGAACCACTTTTTGGAATTTATTGAGCGATAGAGAGAATGGATGTGTATTTCCACGCCAAATTCAGTTGGAATTAAAAAATTCAAAGCCGTGGGGGACATAGTTTGTGTTACAAATGAAGAGAGGGAATGAAGTTCTATATCATTAAAATTTTAGATATATTTTGTGAAGAAGCCATCATTTGTTTGAAGTACGCCGGGGAAATAGATGAATGCTAAAGATGTTATAAAGGAGAGAAGAAAATAAAAATTAGTTAGAGGGTTTTAAAGCTCAGAGAAATTCTGAAAAGAATTAATAATAAAACAGGTATGATTATGAAGTATAGAACGAAATACAATTGTAGTTTTGATGTATTTCGGGAGATCCCGCGGGAAATATATTACAAAAACAAAAGTTATGCGACGACTCTACTGCCACCGTCTTTGGATCAAAAATGATTTTATGTTCGCAAAGTCGTGAATTTAACATAGTTCCTGGGGGTAAAAGATACCTTTCCAGTTTTAGAGAGTAGCGAACGGTCCATTTTGCTGCGGGAACCTAAGTTTAGAGGTCAAAAGAAACAAAATTTTGGACCTGAAAACGTTACCTGTAGATTCGGACCATTTGCATTTAACTATTTTTCACGCGGGTCTTCCAAAAAAATACGAGTAAAAGCACATCGCGAATCATTTCTACGCAATTTTAAGTTCATAGAAGATGTAATTTTAGCTAGAAAAATATATCTCCATCCACATGACGACAAACACTATCAGTCTGTGGTATTGTATCAATCATCACTCTTTTTGACTAGGAAAAAATAGGCGTTTAGTTAACTGTGACGTCTAGATAGGAACAACCCTATGACCCTTTTCACATTTAAAACTCGTATAATCGAAGACCCCTTGCCCTACTCCTGACATTGACCATGATGCTAATGCGCATGCATAAAATTCCACTCGTTATTGGGGAGTGACGTTATGAGACTTTTTCTCCATCCCGTTCCACTAATTCTTCTTACGGAGAATATTTAGTTTTAGAGGATTCTACAAGGGCAATATGTCCCTCGATAAGAGTAAAATTGAATTTCAACCCTCAACTTAAGGCAAGGTTTTCCTGAAATTTAGTATGGGAGCGTAGATGATATGTCAATTCATATGTATCCTCCCAAACAAGGACGGGAAAAAGATTTAAAAGACTGAGTTATCGCTTATGTTCCGTAGTTATTTTTATAATTTTTTGGTATGAATTATTGCAACGAAAAAAACACAACTCCCTACCGCGGTTCCAATGAATGATTTTCAACCCCCCCATGTCATGGAAACCTGGGGCGTGGGCTGCAATTTGATTTTTTGTTTTGTTTGGTGTTTCAAACGTTTATAAAAATACATTTTTAACCTGGAATTCCACAAAGTTACCAAAGGGCATATTTAATTTATATATGTCATTTTGTTTCATAAAATATGAATGAGGAAGGTAAAACTGCCATAAGGAGTAGTTGAAATATGTGATTATTTTTAGAATTTAAATTACGTATGTTGAAAGTGGTTGCATACACAGTTGAACTTTTAGCTCCCCTAGCTACACATTTAGTTCTTTAAAAACAGGCAGGATTACTACAATTTACGCTCTATTTAGAAAAGTAGAAAATTAGCGGAAATTTAAGTGGGCATAGATGAGGAATATTTGCAAGGAATGACACCCATGATTAACATTATAACATCTATTTATTTATTTATAATTAACCCAAAAAACAGCCATTTATTGCCTTTAAATCGGATTTTAAACTTAAAACTATTAATAAAAACACACACAAACACCCAGGCCATGGATGGAGAAAAACCCACCTAAGCGAGAATCGAACCCACGATCTCTGAAATCGAAGGCGGAGAAGGTGGAGTTCAATGCAATATTAATACCTTAGGCTATTTCTAACATTTTCAAACATTCAAATGTGGTGAATCTGTTTGAGCCCAGAGAGTATAACCCATACACAAATATACCACTAGAGCAATTTTTAAGAAGTATATCATCCTAAACGTTCCATCATATCGACTTGTAAAAGAAAAAAAAATATTAACAAGAAGAACTACTACTTCATTGAGCGCGGATTTTTTCCGTAATGTATCAAATGTCTCTTTTTTTGTTTGGCCCATTTATTTACTCATGGGGTCAAAAGGAATCGGAAATGGATTATCTATTATTTAGTGCCCCAAGGCCCATTTGTATATTTGATACAACGGTTTTTCCATTAGTGGAATCCACGACGGCAAACTTAGGGATACGTACGCGTTTCACAAACTTCGTAGGGCTCCAGAGTCCCTTATGGGAATATCTTTTTTTTTGTAGAACAATAACCATGGGGAAAGAAACCAATTTCAATACAATGGAATAACACCGATTTTATAAAAAGTGTTAACTTCCTTTACGGGAGACTTTTTTCCAACAAATTCTCCTACTTGACTAGTGTCTCGAGGGAACCACGGAAGTATCTGAGCAATAACTGCCGAAGGAGTGCCAAGGAAAAGAGTTAGGGAAACCCTGGGTTAGATACTTTGCTCGCTGTCCAAATTTCATTTGTTTTTTTAGTTTAGCTTTAAGTCACCATCGAAAATTGAGGGGTCCAAAATACAAGCGGCATACATTTCTCCATGAGATGCGAGACAGAAAACCTACACGGAGGCCCGGACCTAAACCACAAGCACTTTGTACAATGCGGGAGGAAAATTTTTATCAAAACTACTTCCACCATATACCGACTCGAGGAAAGCGACATTAAAGATTTCTGAGAGACGTTCGGGGAAGGGGAACGAAGGGAAAATGGTGTGCGATCGGAAGAGCAGGCGGAGGAACCCCATGAAAGCATGCGAGACGAAGGACACGACAAAGGAGGGGAGCACCATGGCGACGACCACGAAGGTACGTCAGAGGCGTTGGAATTTTTTAAGACGCGAAAGGGGATGGAGGGAAGATGGCCATTAGACCTACTCCCACTCTCTATTCAAAAACGTCAGCTCGTGAGGAGACGGAAGGAAGGAAGCGAGCGAGCCAGCAAGGTGGCAGGATTTTTGGGGCGTTTTCACTGACGCGAAAGAGGGAGACAGGCGGCGGCGTCTCGTGTGTACCAAGGGGCGAGGGTGGCGCCGGAACGGATGACGTCGCCAGGGGTGGATGGGGAGATCTTGTGAGAGGAGTGGAGAGGCTGGGGAGGGGGAAGTCGGAGGAAGGGATTGGGTGGGATCCGCCGATAAGGATGACGAAAGAGGGAGACCGGGGTTATATGGGTGGCAGGGGGGAGAGAGCGGGGAAGAGAGGTGGGAAGAAGAGACGGAGAAAGAGAGAATGAGCGAGCGAGCACAGTCTCCTTGCGCGCTGCTAACCGAGACGACACGGCAGTAAAGCTGGTTGCCCACACGTCCAGGAGTGCCGTTTATTCAGGGAGGGATAATGGGAGGTTTGTGTGGCGATTGTGACGCTGTTTTTTTTATTATAACTCGAGACGGTAATGCGGGGAAGAAGGAAGTGGATGAGAGATGGGTGAAAGTGGAGTGGTAAAAAAACGCTGAAATTTTGTCATATAGCTCCCAGGGAGATGTAAACAAGACATTTTCCGTTGGACGCGTCTCCTGTCACTCAAAGGTAATGAACCCAGGCGAGCAATATGTCTGGGTTTCGGCTTCCTCCGCTTGGTTTCAATCAAACTCGATCCTGAGAAAAAAACTGGTTCCCATATCCCTCCAAAAAAAATAAAATCTTCCATATTGAGTGGCCTGAGCGGGCCAAAATGCGAGTTGGTATCGATTATATTCACAGAATAAAGTATTTTTCTTCATTCATGTAGGACTTCATCAGTGCAACAAGATTATTCGGGAATTAGTAGTTATTTTATTACGTTTCCCAAAAAATTAAAGAGGAAAACAATATATATATATATTATTAGGTAATCTACCGGTTAAGGTAGGTTTTTGGATGGACACAACTATCAAATAAACATTTTGTGACTCCCCACCTAGCAAACTATATATGAGGTCCCTCTTCATCTCGGTGTACTTCTTTCCTCCCTATATATATATATATATATATATATATATATATATATATATATATAGACAGTAACACACAGCACGAGAACACATAAAAATAACACTCACAACAATATCTTGATAATTTCGACGGACTCGAGCTCCGTCTTTCTATATTATTATTAAATTATCAAGATATTATTGTGAGTGTTCTTTTCATGTGTTCTCGTGCTGTGTTTTACTGTCTAATTTGTTTATTCAACACTTCCGTGTTACTTCGAAGAAATCATATATATATATATATATATATATATATATATATATATACATGTCACCTATTGCAGTTAATAACGAGTAGTTTAACATAATTACTCTCGACTTTTTTTCCTGTCAGTAACATATAACATCAGAATCCTCATAAAAACTTGGTCTGAATGGACAGATTTAAAAAACTTATTGTTTGATCATGGATGGTAAAAAGGTGGTGAAAATGCTACAACAAAAATACATGCCACACTTCCCTCCACCTCGAAGGTAAACCTCCGACGGAAATATACCACGGCTGAATTCCCACGGTGTTTGCTTATGTGAACATTAGCGTGATTAAAAACTTGTCACGCAAAGGTAGGGTGTAAAGTTCCCCTTCTGCATTTATGTCGTCTGTCCGTCTATCAGTTTATCAAGACACTGATGGCGTGATAAATATTTGTACGGAAATAAACACTTAAAGTGATGAGTTCGAGCTCTACATTTCTGGATAATTAATAACGAACGACATCAGCAGAATTTTAACTGTTGATTTAGCAGGAAATTCTTCAAAGTATATGTTTAAAAGCAGAGATAGTCACTCGAACTAGAGTTAGGCTTAAGATTACAGCGATGACAATAGATTTAATCCTAAATAAAGTTATCTTTCACTCGTTTTCATGGAAGAAGCATAAAGGGACTGACAAAAAAGAGACGTCGTGTCCCACAGCATTTTTTGTCAAAATTAAGAGCCAAAAATTAAAACAGAACAAATTACTAAAGCAAAGACATTGCATACGATTCTTACAGAGGGGATAGATGAGATATAATGGACAAAACCTTAATAAAAAAGGATGTTCTTTTTGGTTAGATAGATGATGGAAAACACTTAAATGTGAAATAAAGCACAAATTCAAATCCAATTATTACTTTCAATGACAGCTCATACTGATACATTTCAATACACTTTCTTTTCTTTTCTTTTCTTCTTGCTACTCTCCACATCATCCCTCTACATTTACTTGAAATCGCGCACAGTTTTTTTTTCTTTCCGCAGTCAACCTTAGTACCTTCATGGTGATAGTTTATTTTAAGATTATTATGTATATTTGAAGTTTAAGAATTCAATTTAACATCCGAGTTTTGAATTTAAATATCTTACCTAATTGATTTATGAAGTAACCAAATGTTTTTGAAGCTCCAAAGGATTATGACGCTTGCCATTATTCGGCCATAACATTTTTATTACCATTTATAAGTGATATATTTGACGCCCAGCTCTACATTTTGACAAGATACAGATTTCAGTCTTAATCACCCGCATTAAGCTAAAACATTATGAATCATTTGCGGTATAATTTACATAATTTTTTTATCAATAAATTGAAGCTTGATTTTCAGCGGGATTATGTGATAGTTAAGTCTTTTTGTGGAACTTGTCGTTGGAAATGAACGGACAAACTTAAGTTTGTACGTCATGTTCAGGCGTAATGTTTCTAACATAAAATATGTCACGCAATAACCCGAGTTTTATCACCTCGCGAAATAACTGAATCCCTTCTTTCAATAAAATAAAATAAAACCGAGTAATTTTATTTCAGAAAGACGACGGGTGACTGGTGTGATCTGATGTCGTTAAGAAGTCCTTTATACCAAGTGTAGCTGCGTATAGCGGCAAACGCAACATTTTTACAAATGGACGGTCTCCTGCGTTGGGAAAGTCATCTACAACATTTGCTCCTAAATCAGATACTGAAACAATATCCTTATATATCTTGGAATGAAAGTAGAGAAATCCTTTCATTTCCAATTCCTGTTCTATGTGAGTTCATTACCTGAAATCGAGTAAAAAAACCGATAAATGTAACAATCGGATAGTAAAGAAGATTGGAGAAAGAGAAACAGAAGAAGTAATATCGGGTCAAGAATTTAATCAGCAGAGAAAATCACATCCAAGATCATTTTGAATTCGACGAAATTCTCGCTTGCCCCCGACCTATGGGATCAAACCAAGACGGAGGAAGGCTCAGGGTATTCGTAGGCAGGGGTTAGAGAATCAGTTCAGGAGTTCTCGATAACGAAAGAAAGGTCATATAAAAAAAGGTACAGGCGATTACAGCGACGTAATTGGCCCTTTGGAACTGGGGACATAGGAGAGGGAGATGGGACAGAGACTGGTTCCACTCCATAAGCCTTGGCTGACGTCGGGGTGGAGGGGGGAACCACCGGGGTCGAGGGACAGGGCAAGAAGATCTGCGCGCGGAAGGCCTCAAATAAATTGGAGGGACGGCAAAAGGGATTTAGGGCATGCCGCCAAACAACGGGGTCATCCGCCAGGGTGAGTAGCGCAGGCTGTTATCGGCTCCGCTCTCCTGCGTCTGAACCCGGTTAAATTGAAGATGAGCTCAAGGGCTCTCTTGCCTGACTCCGGAACCCAGCCGCGGGCTCTTTTCCGCTATATGCCAGCAGGGACATTTTGTCGATGAAAGTACTCTGGAAAACAGTTATCATTTCGCTTACTTCTACTTTTAGAGATAAACAGTTATACTTTCACTACTCCAATTTTCTATCGCCTGTAAACGCTCAACCAAAAACGGAATACGAATAACTAATCTTAATTTTGACACCAGAAATAGTGGTGGTTAAGAGTGGTTTTATAGCTGATAAATAACTTAAAAAAACAACGTAAAAAATGAAATAGCAAAACATTGCCCAAAATGCGATATCTTAAAGAGACAAACGACAAAATATTGGTTTTGAGTATTTTGGAAGATGCTGAAGTTCAAAATTCTTGTAAAAACGTGGAGAACTCTTTTGTTATATTTAATATTAATAATTCTTTAGATAAATGATTTGATCAGTGGTCTTTAAGTAGTAATTAAAGCAACCTACAATTTTCTTCATTATTCAAAGTGTTAATAATTGAGAAAATCCACAAAAATAGTATTCTTCATCATTGTGGCTCGATATTATAGCTTAAATACGGCTGAAAGAGGCAGCGATGATTTATGATTAATCATCATGATTTCTATGCAATCGATCTGTTGACTACATATATCTTCCGACATTAGAAGTAATATATAGAAGTTATAAATTTCTTAAATTCACTGATTTATGTGTGACAATCGATATTCAAGGATGCACATCATGGAAGTACGAATGAAATCATTTTCTCACTTATCTCATGCCAAAGATTCAGTGATTTTTAGAGCTACACTTTACACCAGACCCTGAAAAATCTCCTTATTAAATATTTCAACATATTCGTTCAAAAAGGTAGGACATTGTTGATAAAGTTTGCGAGCCTTTGTTAACAAACTTTGCGCCCGACAGGAGCAACGTCTCTCTTTCTTTAACTACAAACAATTAGTGTCCGCTTAATTCACTTTCTCCCTGTCTGAAATCTTTCACCATCGCGGGCCCCTAAAAAAAGAAGTACCCTGAATTCCCCCAGCTACCAGTACGAGACAATACAGCCTTGATCCGACGTCTCCACTCCTCCCCCGGTCGCCCTCAGAGCCTTATCTCGTCGTTCATCCGTCCATTTTAACCTTTTCTCCGTTCATTAATCGAGAAACGTCGATTTAATCTCCAACAACCCTCCCGGGAGCCTATGGATGGACGGAGACTTTTGGGGCGATTTTTATCTGGTTCAACTCGACTCCGGGGAAGACCGCAATAAAAACTTTTTACGTGATCCATCCAAAACCCCCCTTAAGGCGAATTCTCCTTTGGACTCCCCCTCATCAGTACGTACAATACCAAGTCTCACAGTCTTAATTTCGGCGATGCGATTTAAGACAACATCGCCTATCGAAGACACAATAGGGCACCCACGTGTGTGGTTGTGAAGGAGATTAGAGGGGGAGGGATAGCGAAGGTAGGGTTTTCTAGGGATCGGGTCAGGGTTTTCATCCCCTGTGTCGGCCTTACATCTCGCCCCCCACCACCCCCAAAGCCTTCTCGTCGTATCCCTTTGAAAGCCGAGACGGGAAATTTCATCTGCGAAACATGCCCGATTTAGGAGATGCCTCGCACAGAATCCAGCTCCAGTGTAGACAAAAGAGGGACTCCTGCCCTCTCTTTATTTTTTTGTGTTTTATTTGTCCGTCGTGACGTCCTCCCTACTAACCTTCTCCTCATTCCTTCCCGCCATTCTTCCTTCACCCTCAACCAATCGACGCCAGACTCCTAATTAAGCCCGCACCCAAGCGGGGCTGCACGGTGACAAGGACTTCTATTAAAGGGAATTGAGGATGATTAACGCCCTTCGCTCATTTCTGGCAGAGTGCAACGTTTCTGTTTCTGTGAGCCTCTTTTGAGAGAGCGATGCTCACTTACCTCCGCCAACTCCGCACTCCCACGCACGCATTCGTTTTACAGTGATGAAGCACAACCATCGGAAATGGTTGGACTTGATATTTTTTCCACGGAATGATTTAACATGATCATCACCTTTTTTCGCATTTAAGATGGCATTAATTTAAAACGAAAGCGAGAGGGCAATTCACAGAGCCATGATCATAAGGCTTCCAGACACTTCTATCAGATTTTGAACTGTGGGTCAACCTTCAGATATGAATGTTTTTTAAACAAATGGAATTGATATACTTCATTCTTTTTACTTCTTCTTTTAGGCTGTTTGTTTCCTAATTAATTATTCTCCTATACATTCTTTATATCTCTTCGAATGTTTCAAGGCGGTCATCATATCAAATACTCGTAGAACAAGAATACCCATTACGTCAAAGGTGTGGCGAAAATTACTTTATCGACTGGAGTAGAGAAATTTCCATTTACCTCTGTAAGCAACGGAAAAAGATAAAGTAATTATCCAACGAAGCTGAAGCTTATCAACTCTTCTCTTAACGAACTTTTATCAATTCCACGAAATTGACTGGTTACTGATGATGATGAGTGAGCAACTAAGAAATTCCTTTGCCCAATCAAACATGTCACGCTCAAATAAATAAATAAACGATAACAAATTTATGATTGAGATAATCATACTGAAAGAGAAAATATGCACTATTGTTAAACCATCTGAAAATAATTGCGGTGTTCCATTTGAGTATTTTTGAATCACGTATTCACGACTAACTTAACCTTCCATATTGGCACATTAGAATACACGTACACCATTAAAGATATTGCAATAATCACTTCTTAAATATGTGTTTTTATAAGATTCTTCCTAACCGATAAAAATACACATAATTAAGATCTGGGTGGTCACTTTGAAAATTGCATTTCTAATGGGCATGTGAACTTACCTTCCCATCACAAATTATGACTTATAATGCTATGCCAGATAATTTAGCATTCAATTTCCTTTATCATTGGAGCACATTATTATTTTTTAAGTAATACTCGCTTAAGAGCTACAAATCTTGCTGCTTGCTTGTTAATTGGATGACTCTTAATTCAGTGAATGCGAACATACTCAAGTTCAAGGCTATAATAAAATCAACACGCACTAAACACCATCTAATCATTGAACTTAACAGTATTGGAATCCTTTATAAGTAAACCAACAAGGTTATGTTAAAATAACAGCACTTAGAGTAGACGTAACCAGTACAGGCAATCTAATTATATTATTCTGTATACCGTAGAGTAATCTGAAATTCTCGAGATAAGCAATTCCGTTTGAGCCCTTCTCATAGTTAATAATTCTTTTTGGTTTCAAGGCTGCACCTTGACGTGTATGACGTTAATCAAGGTTATAACGTTAAGGGTGAGGATCATCGGTAATTGCGAATTCAGTCATCCGGCTCTTCAATGATTGCTCCTCAAAGAGTAGTCCAAGTAACCAAGCTGAAAACGATAGAGGGTGATTAATTTGAAAAGGGAAAGAATATAAACTCTAGTAATCATGTCTCGTTACGTCATAGATCAAATAAAAACCTAAAATCTTTAGCGATATAGTTAAATTTAATTTGACATCTTAGGGGAAATTAAGAGAGTTTGAGGATCTTCTATCTCATTGCAAGCCTTGCGTAACTGAAATATATCGGAATAATTACAATAGGAAAATTAGCTTTAACTTTCTGCTGGCCGATATTTATTCCTAGTTCTTTTTTA
This sequence comes from Hetaerina titia, assembly GCA_037158775.1. Lineage (NCBI taxonomy): Eukaryota > Metazoa > Arthropoda > Insecta > Odonata > Calopterygidae > Hetaerina > Hetaerina titia. The sequence continues at coordinate 61,453,195 of CM073771.1, forward strand.
ACGAGGCGATGCAACAAGCTCCTCTTATGAGCATGGTGAACATATCGTTTCGTAAATTATAGACACCAAACTTGTAATAGCGATTTAGGGCTTTTTCATGATTATTTTCTGTGAAAGGAACCTTAAGTCGTCATTAAAACAGTTTCTATCATCCTCAAGGTAATTTTTATTTGGATAACTTGTAATATCGTGGGTTTGTGACTCGTCTTAAAAACAGGTATTGTGCTATCACGAAAGGTATTTCCCTAAAATAAGTATAAAGATATAAGACCTCGTCATACAGAGTATATTGAGGTTTCGATTTCTAATATCATGAATACTAAGAATATCGATAAATATTACCAGCGGTTTTGTTTATCTAAAACTTCTCTAACAAATAAAAACCTATTCATGCACTGAGAGTCGTTCAGTAATTCCTCTCATATTATTATCTGTCAAAAATTATTCCATCAAGTAAAAACATTTCCATTACAATTCTGATGGAATTAATCAATTTAATTCTCTTCATTCCTCAACCATGGCCGATTCATTACGAATAGGTGCCTCAAGGTGAAACCGCCAACTAAGATTTCTACTTAAAGGTTATGAAGAGGCTGAGGGTCGCAGTGAGCCGAAAGAGACCGGACAAGTGGAGAAAGAATGCATGGCGTTTCCACGACAATAACACGCCGGCTCACACGGCGTTGATCGTGACAGAATTTTCGCCAGAACCGGAACTTGCGTGATCCCGCAACCACCCTACTTTCCAGACGTGGCTCCATCAGACTTTATTTTGTTCCTAAATTTAAAATTAACCTTGAAAGGACGTCGATTTGAGTCTATTGTGGACATTAAAACTAATTGTACGGCGGACCTGAAGAGGATACCTAAGGCGCCTTACCAGGCAGGATTCGAGAGCTGGAAGAAACGTTGGCAAAGGTGTGTCGTCAGCCAAGACATGTACTTTGAGTTCATGTTCGATTAAGCTGTATCTGCTGCTGCTATAAACAAGTTATAAAATCAATCCTGTCTTTTTTTATCACACCTTGTACGTTCTACTTCTCCAAATTTAAAATATTAAAGAACATTTTCTAATTTTATCATGGGATAATCAAATTTCAACTTCTAAAATTTCAACTGTAGCTAATAAACAAACTATATGAATAAAATATGAGAAAATACTTAAACAACGTCTAAAAATTATTTTTGAAAAAGTTCTAGTTGCCTAAAATCTTTTGCTCTCACAGCCGACAGAATGTTTCACACAAGGGCATCTTAGGTGTATATTTACTTCTTTCCTTGTGTGCGCATTCGTTTTAATCTTACGATTTCTAATTTGGTATGCATGCGAGGCATTTGCAGGGACCTTAATTGAATTCCTTTCCCCGGATTTCGTGTGGCCTCGAAAATTCTAGGAAACGGGGAAACAAAATTTCCAGCACTTTAATTCAGCATCGCAAACGCTATTATATGCCGAAACCACCTACTACCCCTTTCGCATGCTTTAATATACCTCGCCATATTCTACTCTTTGATGTTCAAAATATGACGTCAAAGATAGCGCGGCTAAATTGCGAAGCAAAATCCGCTTAATCCTCCCTTCAAATTTATTTTTGAAGCCAACTTCTTTAAGGACACTACTTCATTGCATAGAATTAACTTACACCCTGTATTCACACCAGTGACGGAAGAGTACAATACAATATTAGTAAGTGGACAATAGAAAATATTAATACAGGGGGAAATACCTGTATGTTGGGAGAAAATATGACATACTAGAATAGTATATGAAATCCAATTGCCTCTCTGCATATATATATATATATATATATATATATAATATTACTTCACACATAGAAATAGATATGAGGAAAGGGGATAGGAAAACACATAAAAGACGAACACAGGGAAGGTGATTAAGGTGGATTTGAGCAGATCACAAACGTAAAAATGTTTCCTTATCCCGGATAAGGAAACATTTTTACGTTTGTGATCTGCTCAAATCCATCTTAATCACCTTCCCTGTGTTCGTCTTTTATGTGTTTTCCTATCCCCTTTCCTCATATCTACAGTATTTCTATGTGTGAAGTAATATTTGTTCGCCGTATGGCGGGATTTCGTGTTTGAGTGTGTGTATATATAAAAAATTATATATATATTATCATTAGGTAATCTACCGGTTAAGGTAGGTTTTTGGATGGACAAAACTATCAAATAAACATTTTGTGACTCCCCACCTAGCAAACTAATCTATATCAGGTCCCTCTTCATCTCGGTGTACTTCTTTCCTCCCTTCATCCCGTCCAACATCCCTATCCTGTTCCTACACTTACCTCGCTTGCCCAACATTCTCCCCTCTATTACCCTCTTCAACATTCCACTACCGCTCAATACGCCTTTCATCCATTTTTCCTGTCTCCATAGGATTTCTCTCAACAAACCCCTCTCCTCCCCCACCATTTCTAGTACTTCCTCATTTGTTTTCCTTTCGGTCCATTTCACCTTCTCCATTCTTCTCCACACCCACATTTCAAAAGCCTCCAATCTACGTCTATCCTCCTGCTTCAGCGACCACTTTTCCGCGCCGTACATAGCTACGCTCCATATCAGAGTTTTTACGAGTCTTGTCTTAACATCCCTACTCAACGTCCCCGTCATCAACTCCCTCTTCCTTGAGAAAGCCTCCTTGCCTAGCGCAATTCTTCTCCTTACGTCCCTACCACTTTGACCGTGTTGGTCCAAAACACTTCCGAGATATGTAAACTGTTCTACCTGCTCTATTTTTTCCCCGCCTATTTTAATATTTAGCTTAGCCTTTTTCTTTCTGGAAAATCGCATAACCTTTGTTTTATTAATATTTATTCTCATCCCATATTTATCGCACTGAACCTCCAATTCACTCAACAATGCTTGCAACCCCTTGGCTGAATGAGCAACTAATGCTTGGTCATCAGCAAACCTAACCGATTTTACGAATTCCCCTCCGACTTTCATTCCTACCTCCAGTTCTTCCCATGCCTCTTTAATTATTTCCTCTACATATACGTTGAACAGTACCGGTGACAATGGGCAACCCTGCCTTACACCTCTTCCTAACACTGCCCATCCGGACTCTCCGTTCCCCACTCGCACCTGAGCAGTCTGAGACATGTACAGGTTGCGGATCAGTCTCCTGTCCCTCCATTCCATTCCTATTTTCTGCAATACACGCATTAATTTTTCCCAATTCACTCTATCAAACGCTTTTTCGAAATCTACAAAACAGGCAAAAACGTCCTGGTTGTATTCTATATATATATATATATATATATATATATATATATATATATATATATATATATATATATTATCTTCAAAGCATTTTTTAAAAATTGGGATTCATTAGACACTCTGTCGGCAGAAGTGACTCCAAGGTCAAGGAACGTTATTACCACGCTCTTGTAAGGGCTCATTTAGAATATGCATGCAGCGTATGAGATCAAAGTGAAAAAGGTCTCATTCAGAAAATTAAGATTGTTCAACGCCGGGCAGCTCGTTTCGTTAAAAACATGTATTACAAAACGAAAAGCGTCGCTGAAATTCTTATGGAGTTGGGGTGGGAATCATTAGAAGAAAGACGATTCAATGCTTGGTTGAACTTACTAAATAAATTCAGTTCCGCATGTTTCAGCACCGAAATCTCGCAAACTATTCGCACTCCAACATATATTGTTCGCTTGGATCATGTATGTAAAATTCGGGAAATAGATGCCAGAACTAGCAGACTCAAAGATTCCTTTTTTCCACGGACAATACGGAATTGCAAACTGTAGGGTTATACTATAGATAGCAAAATTCCACATGCCACCCTCCGCGTCTAGGGAATTATTAGTTCTACTCAATAGCAATTTCACTAACCTCGTGTGTTTTTTTGTCAAAACCTTTTCTTTCCGCATGACCTCATTAAGATGCCTTTCAATAATTTAATGCTCCTTACAGTATTGCTTCTTCTGCCTTTCTTGTTTTTAAATTTCCCCTTCCATCCCTCGTCCCGTGGTGGGACCTTCCCGCTACCTGCAGCGTAGGGTCATATTCCCTACCTTTGTCCTTGGTAAAGAGATCGTTGCATGTGGTAGTGGAATTTCGCATTCCTACTTTTCAAATTTTAGCCTGCACGTTAGTGGATGGGTAATTCTAACTGCATCCTATGGTGCAATTATTTGTTATATGATAGTATATGTATTTGCATAAGTGGAGAATGAAAAGATCTTTGCGTGAATGTATACACCAATGTGGGTATAGTTTTCCATGCATGTGTTGATTTTGCATGTGGTTTTGTTCCTTTTTACGGGTGGTAACCTTACACCTCCGCCACACGCCGTTGCGGCGGCTTGCAGGGTATTATGTAGATATAGACTAAACGGAACGCTCTTCGGCGACAACACAAATTTTTAAAAAATTGATTAAGACTTTTACACACAAGCATTCTGTGTTGAAACCCAAAAATTCTGTATTTATTTTTTTTAAACCAATGTTGATATATTTGCGTATGTGTGTATATATATATATATATATATATATATATATATATATATATATATATATATATATATATATATATATATTAGAGCGTTGGATTACTGACCGGAGGGTACCGAGTTCGATTACCGGGCGAGGCACTCTGGGCACCTGCAGCTCCACCCATGCTAGTTGATTTTTCGGGTACCAGATCTTCCTGGGAAACTATAACCGGCACAGGGAAAGGAACTGGCCCACCTACCCTGATGTGTGAATATTCACACGCCGTCGGGCTTGGTACATACTAAACCGACCTCCGGGTTGATTACTGTGTTTATGGTTTATATATATATATATATATGTATATATACATATGTATATATACACACATATGTATATATATACACACATATGTATACACACATGCGGATTCGATGGAAAAACTACAATATTGTATACAACTCGTATTTTATTTGTGTATGAAACCTGTTGGATATGGCTGCGAGCACCTTCATTAGGAAAAGAACGAAGATAAATAAAGGATATATGCTTTCTGGGTTCCTTGTATGGTTGTGGTTTACTGAAGTCTACAGGACTTTGCAACATATATTATGTGTTATAGTTGTGTCGGGTTAGTAGTGGAGCTAACGGAATTTTTCTGGAATTAGATAGCGAACTATGCTCTACTAATCTGAATTCTTTCTCTTTTATATTTGAAACCGTTCCGCATTTATTTTCCTAATAGTTTAGAATTCTTTGTATTCTAGTTTTATTTTTATTTTCCAGAGACCTTTGTCATGGTTATCCCTCGTAATTTTGATATTTTCTACTCACAGATGCCTAAAATAGTCAATTCAGTGGAAACGGGCCTCAAAATTGCAGTTTGCAATGAAATTTTTCGACTGAAAAATTCATTTCCGAACTACATACATACAAATGAAAAACAAAAACTTGCGTTGGAAATCGGATGCACGGAGCGGATAAAAATCTCCAAAATTTTGTGAATTACGAAATTGAAACGTCTAAGAGTTTAGACTACAGAATTCCCATCGGATTCATAAAATCTCAACTCCTCCTTTCCGTTAAATATTCAGGATAGGGGTGACGGCGTGGTGTATAATGACAGCTGCCATTAAGTAGGCTTAGGTTATTTTAGCATGCAACATAAGGCATGTACACGAATTACATAAGGCGAATAGTGTGGTATGTTTCTGATACTGTCTTATGGTTTAATTTTTCCTTTTGTTTTGACAGTAATATGTGCGTGAAAAAGGATTACTCTTGTCGGTTTTCTCGATATACTCCCTGTAATCTTGCTTTTCGAATAAATTTACGATTAAAACTGCTTCCTCATGCTATTGGTACTTCTTTCCCATAATGTACTAATACGATGTACATGTTTCCAGGCTTACTGACGATGGATTGACGTATTTGTTTTTCGTCCAAAGCAATTTTGGCAAGTTGTGTGCTTCATTTTCAAGATACTTTCATGTGAAGCGTCCTTTTCTACTGCTGAGAGACACGGACAGTAGGGACAGATGAGATAATATAATATTAGCCTCATTTGAGATGTGGTGGTATAGAAGAATTATTATAATAATATTGATGGACATAGCAACAAATGGAGAAGATTTTGAAAGAGTGATAGAAGAAGGGAGACTTAAAGTACAAGCGTAATAGTAGCTGAGCCTCAAAGAAGGCTCCTAAAAGAGAATAGGAAGCCACATGGAGACATTTTGAGACATGATAATTTGCAAAGGATCATACAAGAGAAGAACCTCGGAGGAAATTCAAGATCAAGAGATAACGAGAATTAGATAATGAAAGATATCAGTGCAAGCAAACTGGAAGAAATGAAACGATTGGCTAGAAAACAGATGAGATTTCAGAATACACGCAAAAGGTATTTAAGGTTCAAAATGGAATTCATTCTCTAACTAGTGTGTAGAAGGACATGCAATAATTTCATAAGATTGCAAAATTATTTTTTTGTTGAAAAAATAATAATATAATGGGGATTTCATGATTATTAATATTTTAATATGGCACTTAATTTTTTTGATAAGGACTCAATTTCGATTATCTTCTATTTTATATGATATGGAATCGTCACAGGTGATGTTAGGATACCATTAAAAACCTCCATAGAAATTACTATGAGATTTTTGTGCACAACCATATACGTGTATTAGAATAAGATGCCTCGTTTATGACTTTTAGTGGCAATTTTAATTCTGGATACGATGATTGGCGGCTGATGAACTATATCCTGCTCTTTATTAAATAGAAATAATTTTGATTATGCTCAACAAAAAATACGTATAAAAGGCAAATATTATTCAAGGACTAACGCACAAATCACATATTCGAAACTCAACATTTGAGAGTGGAGACATGAGAGGGTGAAAAACCGATAGGTCATAGAATAGGGTTCTACGTATGTAAAGCAAACATCCAAGAGGAAATTCAAAACCCTCATAAATGCTTTACGCGAAATAATCCGCTACCCTGAAATTCTGTTCTCCTTCCCGCAAGTTCTTCATATCAATACATATTAAAGGCATATTCTATATTATTTACACAATACATTATACCTCTCGTTGTGAATTTATAGCGTGATACGGTGCCTATAAAAAGAGCTGTAAACAGAAATATAATGTATAAGACGAAAGATATGTGTCAAATGGTACAGATTTACTTATTATAATCAATAACGATTTCTCCTAGGCGATTTAATATTCGGTCCATACGACTGAAAATGCCGACTGTTTTCCAATATGATCGCAGATGACTCCGAAACTCGAAGTATGTAGACGAAGCAGAGAAGTCGTTTTTTATGTTTATTGGGGACGCTGAAGATAAAATGTGGAGATAATGTTGTTGCCAAATGAATTAAAATTATACTAATGATTTGCTATTTCTGTAAAATCTTATTTGTCGCATGTAAGTTATTTTGAAACCGAGATATTGTCTAAAAATTGACTCTGAATTTGTGTGATAAATGAAATCCAAGTGCATAAAGGTAAAAAATGAAGTAAAAGTATTTTGTGAATATTTGAACATTTATTTTCAGGCATATATGCATTATTTTGGCCAACTATGGAGAACAATGTAAGCACAAACGCTATGGCATAGTCATTGTGCCAACAGATTAAATTCATAGATCTTACAATTATAACCTTTCCTATATCGAAAACCCAAAAAGTAAAATTTAGCACTCTTAAATGGAAAATTAAAATGCTTAGCGATAATTTAGAGCTTACTTCTATCGGTTTTTCTTAACCCAAGGGAACGGAAACGAATTTTTCTGCAGTTAATTTAAGTATAGAGATATAAGTAGATATATAAGACATACTATATAGACATTCAAGTTTTACGTATAAGTGTATAGAGACATCTAAGTATTACATATAAAAGTATATAGACATATTATTCTTAAGTTATTTACACAGATTTAGCTTTGAATCCTGCAAACTGTATACTAGTTTAGGTTTTTCCCGATAACTTTCCACAAAAAAAATAATGTTTCAGAGCATGTTAACCCAGAGAAAAGGTTCACTGGTATATTGTTTCTCTAGCCGCATCTGGGGATACTATAAGTATATTTCTCCCTGCTAATGAAAGAGTGCGGGCAACAGCGTGGATAACTCGCAAAGGAACAGAAACCAAATGCTGACCGTTTAAATAAATGCCAAGACGAGAATAGGACAATTAAAGGACTCCATCAGGAGAAAAGAAATAGTTTGCAAAAAGAACAGAGGAGGAGAAATGAACTAAAAAAATACGATGCTCATGATGCCTTTGAGCTACGTCACGGAAAGAGACGAGATGAGAGACCCGCCCACACCCACTTGTTGCTTCCCTCAGCACACAAGAGTGAGAGGTGATGACTGGCGATGAGGGGAGCGAAGGAAGGATGGAGACGGTGAAAAGAGAGAGAAGGAGGGGAGGAGGAATGATGGAGGGGTAGTGGGGATTTCGAGTGAATGGAAGGCGGGAAAGAAAGAAGAGGAGAAATGAGGATTGGAAGGGGAGATAGGTGCGAAGTAAAAACTGAAGTTGGGGACGAAATTTCGAAAATTTTCCTCCCTTTCAGCTCGTCTCTCAGGAGAGAAAGCAGAGATGTGTTGCATGCTCCACCTTGGAGAACACGATAATGCAAGTTGCATGACATTTAGAAATGTTATCCGAGGGCATACACAATATACGTTAATCATTTAATTTTTATGCAAAACAATAATAAAATCCACGAAAAGTATTGTAAATTTCAACGATTTCCGATTTAAATCCAAAAAATGAGTGAATTTGATTAGTGAATCGGTTAGATACGAAGCCGAGGTGCCTATAATGTCATTCTGACTAAGCGGTTTATCGCTACGCAGTTCCGGTAGTCATTTATTCTGACCTTTCCGACATTGCAGAGCCCGTATTCCGTAAATCGAATACCAGATGAAAACAAGATGATTACATGAATTGTTCCGGTCTTCATGAAATCCAAAGAGCTAATATTTTGCCCAAAAGACACAAAGAGCGCTTGCACAGCCGCTCTTGAGTTGCGTATCTTCAATTCCGGTTTTTAGGAAAAAGAATTATCTTGATACATCTCTTGAAAAATTGATTTTTGGTCCCGATGTTAATTCCACGGTAAATCGAGAAACTATTATCCGGTGCTGAATAAAGTTCACAATCATTTTTGAACGTTTGAAATTCAAACGGCCACCGGTGTCGTAATACGAGACTTAATTGACGGTTGACGTGATCTTTACATATTCTTCTCTTTCTCTTGTGTTCAATCCTCGATTTCTATTATCAAGCTCATATTTTTAATTATTTTCACCATCGAGAACTACCTCAAAATTTCCGAAATGAAAGATCCCATATTATATTTAGAGGGCCCTAGAAAAATTCTTTCGATCCTTTTCCCATTTGGCAAATTTAAAAGTATTTTTGTACAGCCGATCCAACCATTTATTAAAAATTATTCAACCATTTCAATGTTCAGAGATTTCTGAGTGAGTTGAACCCTCGGAAGAATTTTTTAATTAATCCAAATAAATTATTAAATATCGGTGGATTAACTTTTTAAATTTAATTTAAAATTAACAATTTTTAATAAGTGACTTGTAGCACTCAAGTAATTTTCCTTTGTTTTCTTATCATTTTCTTATCATTATGATTTTTGGATTTTTAGAAACCAAGACACATAATACAAATTCAAATTTTAAGGAAGGAATTTAGTACGATAAAAGTCAAAAGCGTCCTCCTATAGGGCTTTTCAATAAGTTTCAATAAGATAGGTACTACGTAAAGTTTACGGTGACGGCATTTTTTGCTTACACAGGTACTACCTAATTTGCATGTAGGTGCCTACTTAGTCTTTCTGTTTTCGAGTTATGTTAAGAAAAGCTGTGACCCATTCTATATTTTAAGCGCCGTGATTATGACCGACCAAACGATTAACTGCACAATTTTTCCAATAAATAATGCAATGGTGTGACAAAAACTTCATGGATAGAAGGTATAACGATAACACGCAGGGAGATCGGAAGTCCGTAGAATTTTCTCGACTTACTTTTTTTGGTGCGGAATCTACGTGTCTTTCTTTTTTGTGACTGATTAGATAAAAACTCATTTTTGCAATTTCAAAATCGCCATTCGTCATATACCTCCTGTTGCAAATATGTTTAGAATATTGCAACCGTCCAATTCTATTTTTTTCAATGAAATATTTAATTTATCAAAGGAATCAAGATGGAAAAAAGATATTTTGCAAGTAATTTTGTGTAAAATCCCGAATTTTTAATTCAAAAACATTTTTTCAGAACCTTACGAACACTTTTACACTTCTTTGTAATAATACCTTTAGCAGTGTCGAATCTTAAATATATTTTTCGAATTATTAGTAATATCGCCGCAAGTCACTTCACAGTTAACTTAAGAACATACACACCTACTAATCAACTACTCTTAAAAACTGCGATGTGCTTCTATTCGATGTATGTACATTATTTGTATTTCCGTCGTAGAACCAGCTATGCTCTCTCATGCTGCTTTAAGTCGAGGCATTACAAAGAACAGTCCTTTGGACCAACTTCAATTTATTCCGTTGCAACGTATTTTCTCTCTTTGCCCGTCAATGTTTCTATCTCGCTCCATCCCCCTGCCAGTCCTTTTTCCCTCACACGCACACACATATACTCCCTCCCACCATCCTTCTTTCTCATCCCTTGCTTGATATCTCTTTTTGAGAGACTCGCTTCACTTTGATGAAACGGCGACGGGGCCGTAGGTCGACGGTCGCCCGTAAATCATGGTGCATATTAAGTACGTCTATCTCTCTCGACACCCAGGGAACGCTTTTTAGTGGCAAGGGCGTTGAAAGTCGATAAGAGAGCAGCTACAACGGTTGTGGTAATTTCGTGAACACCTCTGACGTGTCAAAAGTGTCTTCATTTCGACGAAATACAAATTGATTCGACCGCTCTAATGCGTGATCTGAGCTCCATAAAGACTTTTGAATGCCTTTCTGGAAAAATAAATTGTGATGAAGGTTAAATTTTAATTATCAGAGTCGCGAATTTTCGTAGATAACCCAACAGTTACCTCAGTGACTTGCATGATCAAGAATTAAGCGAAAAGATCACATGTCCAACGCTCTATTGTAAAAAAATTTAATTAATAAAATGATTCCAGAGAAAACTGTACAATATTCAGAAACCAAATATTGCATTAAAATAATATAAAAGAATTGTGATTAGAAACTGAGAACATTGAAGCTGGGTTGAAGTGTTTTTAGTTAGGGAGACATTTGAGTGAACAAAACTTAGAAAAGTACCCGAAATACGGCACTGCAAAATAAAAATAAGAACTCATTAATATTAATAAACTGTTCCATAAGTATATCAAGCCCACAGACTGACATCCTCACGAAGTTACGTAATAAGTATTGAGTAAACAAAATACTAGCATGTTGAGTGGTTTTGTATTTGAACGGCTGTATTGTATAACATGCAAATTCATTTATCCGTATGCATGCGGTTAGTGTTCCTTAGGTACGCATTGCCCTTTAAGCCCGAGTTTGTATACTTAGTAATTATTCTCATCATTCATGTCTGATATGTAATCTCATTAGCAAAATTATGATATTTAAATGAGCGCGCGCCTCGCAATATTTGTGTTCGTTAAAGAAAACCATTCCTTTAAGTGCTGGTAGCTATTTCTCTCACTTCATTGAATTAGCGAATGAATGAAACAAGGAGATATTAAAAAAAATAAGTGGAAGCAAAGAAATGGCCGATTTACTCAGCAAACAGAACCCGAACACCCTTTAACCAACGTTATTGTCCGTCTTGTGCATTTTTATGAGGAACCATGCAATAAAAGTAAATGTCATAGCATTTGATTAAAATTTTGGTCTAAAACAATCCATTCAGCCAAAGGAACTCTAAATATACAGAGAAATATAGAACCTGAAAATAATAACAATAAAAGTGCCGCGTGAAATGATATAACCTGAATTGAATTTCTCATTTTAACTTCCTAAAATGTCACTAAAATGTACTAGGAATGACAATCATTTATATTATGTAATGACTTCTAGATAGTTTTATTTCATAAATTAGAATAAATATTTTTCAACTCGTGAATTACTTTCTTTCATTCACTCCTAAACTCACTCACACCTTATCCACGTATTTATTTCCATCAAACCATACTAGACAACAGACACACTGGTTAGTTTGCGCATTTTTAATGTAAGATCCTCGAATGCAGTCCCTAAACTCATGTTTTCACTCATTTTTACTCAAGGAAGTCTTCAAAAAGCAGGATCTCGAAGTACACTTGTACCAACATCATATACACGTGTTACCTTTGTGCAAATTATGCAAAATTCCGTTGATCAAAATTCAACATCCGGTTGGATTATCTCCTTAGTCAGATCAAGTTATAAATTAGACTTGTAAGGGTGGATAGAGTACATATTATTTTCAAAATAATTGGACACGAAATGTATTCAGCCGCAGTGCCTAACTATTGCTGAAAATAGTCCTAGAAATCCATTGGGGCATCCTGCTCACGAAATTGGTTATGGGTTTAAAATCTTCACAAAAATTAGGGAAATATTACAAGGATTTATACCTAAAAAAAGTCCATTGTGTAATTTGTTTGGCTAAAATTTCCGAAGGTAATACATCTTGCTCATAAGCTTTACATGCCCTAAAACACGTTTAACCTCACAGACTGGTAAGACTTCATGGCCTACATTATCCTCTGAGGGGATTTTAACCTTAGGTTGGGCAAAGTTTGAACAATCTTATGTGCAACCTTATGCACATAAACGTATGTATTGATTATCATCGTAGCCTGGCATTTAATCAAAACCGCGGGCTCACTTCAACTCAATTTTGTCTTATATTTGAATATATTGTAAAGCATCATGGTTTGTATTTTTTTACTCTTAAGATAATTGATATAAAATATATTGATGAGGAATAAAAAAACTGTTTAATAAAAAAAACTTGAAACTGTTTTTGAAAAAAAACTGTGATGCAATAGTTAAACAAGCAGCACTCAAAGCTTATAATGGCTTAAATATGGACAAGATGTTAAATTTTAACGACGGTATCTTGTTACTCTTTTTAGTTTTATGTTTGGGTATACCCACGAGTTGTTTTCAATTTCGTTCATTGCTCTCGTCCAAGTTTAATTATATTGACGAGGGGCCATTCAGAGAGCTTAAATTTCATTGCTATATTAATTATAAATGAAACGCCGAAATATAAAATCTCTCAGTAGAATTTCAATTACAGGTATATTGCCGTCTGTCGTGGTACTAATAATTTTGCCATCTAATGCATTGACAAAATAGATATCTTCCCTATCAAGAACCCATCAAAATTCACTTCACACCATACCTTTCCGGACGTTGCTATGGAACCTTATACCAGAACCTGCTAAGTGCTCGCAACTGTCATTTGCCCCGCGTATGGGCTTCTACCGCGCTAGATATCTTTCACATATTTACTTGACGTACCTGTCATCAACTCCCTCGTCTTGATGATAGAGCTGCTTTCTTTTAATTGTATTACTTTTCCGTTTTTTGCATCGTAATTTTTACACTCATCGCCTGAATTGAATGGCCACAAAGCTTCTTTCTTAATTAACGTCTTCCAATTTGAAAGTATTGGAGCTCACTTTGATGTTCACCTACCCCGATTATACTCAAAATCTTAAATATTTCCTTTTATTTATGAATATATACCCTTCAAGGCATCTCCAGGGTCTGTGGCAGGGGGTGAATACACGACAGAATAATTATACCCGAAAATGACCCTACCGCGGTCGAACAATGTTATTATGATCCCCTAAAATGTTATTATGATCCTGTAGCATTTTATTATCCGCGGCTACACATTGTATCCCATTCCGCCACAATGTTTCCATCTCTAATATTCATCTCTCGTTATCTTAACCACCTATATCTTGCAGGAAAATTACTTCCCGTTTGCTTTGATTGTGCCTCTTATTTCCATTCAGAGTTCCTCCGAGATCAGACATTCAAAGCTGTTACACTCATTTAAGTCAAGATTGTCATTGTGCAAAAGCTCATATACTTTCTAGTATCGAAATAGTACATCATCTATTTTTCTCAGATTATTGAGAGAAATTGCTGCGTTCACTAAAATACACGTTGTCCAAAAATCTCTACAGTTCATAGGTAACAATTATATCCCGGTAGATCATCATGTTTCCCTCTGTAGCTCCATGCGCAATCGGTCTTTCTTTTCCTTCCGCATTTCATCTTGTACCTAATAATACATTTGTCCTTATTTCTCTTTCCTGGTGCTCATTAAATTCATAGCATTGTTGTGTTACCTAATTACTATGAAACTCATTTATTTATTTATCTCCCGTGCCTCCCAAAAAAGCATGCGATGAATTTTTGCGTTGCATGAACAAAAAATGAATTGAGAGAAAAATTATTTCGTCAACGTTCCACGCAACAGCGCAATTGCAAAACAGGCCACTATGAAACGGAATATTTATTTAAAATTTTTGTCCCTCGATGACCAACAGTCGAGACGATAAAATACGGTACTTTAACAATTTCTTTCTAGAGAGGAGGAAACGGGTTCGTGCAAACTTCAGATCATTGCTCGTGCACGCAATGCGGGCTCGTAGTCATCGCCCACATCGTGCTCCCGGTAAATCACGATAGCATACATGAGCTCACTAATGTTTTATAACGGGCTGTTTGATCATTTTTGAGCCTTCCGTAACGGGAACCAGCACTCGACGCTCAAAGGAAGACAGCAGTGTTACCCACGATACATGTTGGTGTGATATAGGTGCGTGGACGGCCATGATGGCTACAGGGAAGAATGTCTCTTCACCTCTATTGCTATCAAATAAGAAGAGAACGAGGCCCAGAGGCCAAAGGGTTTCAAAGGACAGCTGAATTATAAATCGCACCAGGTATGTGTCCATCCGCTAACGACTCCCTTACCAGAGAATGATCAAATATGCTTAAGAGCACTTTTGAAATCATACAGGTCTTTTGCTCATCCATGTTACATCTTCAAGCGCTCTGTGAGGAACGTCGCAACATTTTCTGGTAAATGTGACTGAATCAAAGGGGATAAATAAAACGGGAAACTTATACGTAAATGATCGCTTTTGAGTCGATGACAACCTCTGCCAACTTCTTCCAAATATATCGACTGTCTGAAAATGATTTCTGAAATAATTATTTTAGCTAATGCCACATCTGTGCCTTATTCAATTAGACAGTGACCAGCAACTCTTCAAATTAATGCTTTGACTTAAGACAAGAAACAAAATTAAAAATAAAGCAAGCCGCCGTGAACGATTATTATTTTTTTAACAGAATATGACTATCATAGTGACCATTGATAGGGTAACGCCGTAAATAAAAACATTGACGTAAATACGCACAAGAAGCAAAATTACGAAGCAAGTTTCACGGCGTCATAAATCCTCATACACCGCTCTTCACTACTCGCTGGTGACCGAGAGCATTAAAGGGATTACGTGACAGCACGCAGTGCCTCTCTGTTTGTCGAGATAACTCAAGCGTATTCCATTGCAATTGCTTCCGTCTCAGAGAAAATGAATGCATTTAATTTTATAGTCGCTTTTGATGGGAAGACATGGCTTATTGGCATCCTAAATTACCACTAAGTCAATGCGCGAAGTACTCTTGTTTACAAGGGGAAGCCGATTCATTATTTATTGACTTAAAATGGCCGAGTCATAAAGGTGCCTACGGTCTTTAGTGTACGTGGAACTCGCTTGCGCTTCGGATGCCTACAGATTCTTTGCATCAACAAAACTGAGTTCGTCTCTACTGAGGGTTATCTAACCATAATTTTTGCGTGGATGAATCACTAACTTAGTGACCAACAATCGTGATTAGAAGTAACTGCTGTATTTGTGTAATCATCACTCTTTTAAACTATAACTTTTATGAAACATCTCCAATGAATTTCCTTCATTTTGTCACATTTACTTTTCACAAGGAAAAATAATTCCGAGGATTATGGTTGCGGATATTATTCTCTAGGATTCATTTTACTTTTATGTAACTATCAGAAAAATTCGCTGATATTATTATCTATTATTTGAAAAAAATATATAAAAATATTAGTGAAAAGTCGTGCTTCCACGTGTTCACATTTTCACACATGTATTCTCTACTTTTACCTTCGAGTTATATCCTAATGCTAACTTAGCTCACTGTTCATGACTATTCCTTTTGCAAGTTAAACTTTTGAAAAAGTAAATGTGTCCCTATATTAAAATAATAACCCCTGGCTATTTTATTGAAATGTACGAAAAAACAATGAATAATAAATTAATCCATTATAGTCGTAGTATAAACAAGAGGAAAAACATCTTCAAGATCTGGAATAAAAAATACGAACCAATTTGGGTTTCCTTGGTGATATATATATATATATATATATATATATATATATATATATATATATATATATATATATATATATATATAACTTAAGCAGTCTGACCTGAAGAAGGCCTCGGAGTAGGCCGAAAGCTTAAATCATCTACAGTGTGAGTGTCCTTTTACGTGTTATCTGTTTTATTCTGTGTTCTATTGTGCCGTCCGAAAGTTATATTGCTCTCGTGAGTACTTCCGCGTCATCGATATATAGTATATATATATATAGGTAGATATATCTCACTAGTAAAAAATTGGCCATAATGGATAATAGGAATTTGCATGTTTTAATGTTCATTTTTTACGAGTGAAATTATATGATTAATAATTTATAATCGAGTCATTTTTCTTAGTAATGTGATAGAAATGTATCAAGTTAAAATGATCACTCTGCAACAGAATGAACATCGAAAAAACTCATAATTTGCATATCGTAGATGAAGGATCAAAGTATGACAAAATAAATCCGTCTTCATAGATAAGATGTTTTTTAGACTTAAAGACCGTATACTATTGAGAAGCGGCATGAAAGAGGCATAATGCAGGAAATGCATAACACACTCCAAAGATTCAAATCAATCTTTGAAAATGAAGGTAATTACAAAACGTAATATATGGAGCAATTAAAAGATGACCTTTGAGAGCAAAAATATTAGCTCTTAATTTAACCATACTTTTTTGCTTTGGGTTGACGTCATTTCGCGGTATATTTCAACGCAGTTTTAAAGTGGAAATTTTTAAAAGAGATAAGGTAATTACTATAAAAATAACTAGATGACTTCGCGTGCCGGAACATTCTAAGCTCTCCGTTAATGGTACGCTTTTCCTTTTATAATTTCACGAGCTAAATGAGGCTCAAGTACAAATAAAAAAATGAATATCATCTAAAATCACTTTTTGCAAAGTTTTTTTTATTCTATCCAAGAAAAATACGGAGAAGTAAAAGATTCAATCCTTGGAATTTATGTTGATACACTTATTTGCATAAGTCTATAAATATATTTACCAGCAACAAGTGTAGTTGGCTAGAAGTACCTTACAAGTCATTTGCATATACATGTTATATCTACAAGTGCTCTATGAAGAATTTCGTGAGAGATTGCAGCTGTTGCTTAGGGAAGTAAAGGAAAATGAAAATGGAAGGAAAAGGAAATTAAATTTTATAATGTCATGAGAAGCATATTTAAGACGAAAATGCTAGTACAAAAGCAGAACAAAGAAGATAACTATCAAACTATGGAAGAAGAAGGCACATCTAAATTTGTGAAAATAGCTTGGGTAAAGGTTCTCCATTAAAAGGAGAACCTGATGGCGAATGATAGCCTAAATATCAGTAAACGATTGAGAAAACATTTTCCAAAGTGAAATTTTCTCTTCCACGGGTTTCAAACCTGAAGCACACTATGGGAGATACTATAAAGAAGCTATTTACAACCATTTGGAAACATTTTGAGCAACAAGAGATAAATTGAGACTCTTATGAAAGGAACTATGCAAGACAATAACTACAAATCAAAGTATGAACAGCCAAATACAGGGGCATTAGAAGACGCCAGCACAAGAAAATATGAAGAATGAGAAAATTGGCAAGGAACTTGATAGTTTAGCAGGGTGTTACAAACTAATCCTCGTATAAAGATGACAACATGAAAGTTTAGATAACAGTCCTACCGAACATGTGAACTATAATACATCTATGTGCGCAAGGTATAACAAACGAGAATCATTCAGCTACTTCACTTCTTGCTACAAAAAAGATACGTATCACTTCGCACTTACGTAGATGCGTTTCAAAACTGAAATAATGGCGAACACTGACATCATTAATATGCTAAAGTCAAAGCGGAAAGTCAGTATATTTCCAAAGGCAAAGTTATATCCTACATTCGTCCAAATGACAGAATTAAAAAAAAAAGATTGAGTGGTAACATATTTCCAATGGAATTAATGTCACGGAAGCATTAAATGGTATACTAGTATTCAATTTATTTAAAACAAAATGACTATTTCAGTGTATAAAATACAATGCATGCATCGGCATATGAAAAAAATACATTTGAAGACAAGTTTCATGCAAAGAAATATAGTAAATGTCCAATTAAAGAATAAAAAATAAAAGTAAACCAGCATACACACATTTATGAGGTCAGCTAGCGTTATGATTCATATATTCTAATTTTGCTTCGCAAAACTGAAGAAAGCTAAAAAAAAGCAATTAGGGAGACTTGGTGACCCAAAGCTTCAAGCGTTTGCATTACCATACACTGCTACTCTCCTTTTCCGAGTGATAATAAAAAAAAATAAAAGTTCAAGATAAGGTGACTTAGGCAATAAGAAAGGCGTGACCCCAAAACCACGGAACTTCCTCTGTCTGTTTAGCCGAAATTCTTAACTAGACACACACGTGATCCGGTGAGCTACCTTACCGATCATTCCACACATGTACAAAACAGGAAGAAACCTACACGGTAATTCTTCATTATTCAACGGCTCGATGCGCAAGTATTTATTTACAAACTCGTAGGGAGCGATGCAAACATAAGATAAGAATATTGAACCGTCTTCCAAATTCACCCTTTACGGAAAATGAAAAAAAAAATAAAACACTATCACTCGCTCTGCAACTTTTAACGATACTACATAATCAGTGGATAGGTGGAACTACTGAATCACAGTTTTGGGTATGTGCCTAGAGAAGTCGCTCAAGTAAGTAATCGGAAGGTAATGCCGGCGCCCTTTTCTATAGTAATTAATATTAATAACACACGGTACGTGAAAAAAAGACCCTTCACGCAAAATCAATTCCATAGACCAAAATAATACTGTAATGTCAGCTCACCCTTCAGTTAGTTCAGCATTATTTTCAGAAAACAAAAAAACAGAATGTGAATGACTTCGTGAGAAGAAGAATGGCACAGAAACTAATAGCCTAAATGTTAATTTTCAAAATCGACACGTAGGTATTCTGATTAAACCTCGAAACTTTTCACTCTCTTACAGCTTAAAATAAAAACATCCGATTGGCGACAGTCCAAGAACAGAAAAACCTTGAGCAATACCGACAAAAAAAGTATACTGGAGCACAAAGAAAAACTGCCCGGCGACACAGAAGTGGGAAGCGTGCGTGTGGAGTACACGAAGAATACGGCGAGAGACAAACGTAAACACCGAGGCACGGGGAGAGGGCTTAAGCGAGGAGTGGCGCGTGCAAATGCGAGAGAGGCAGGGGGGAGAGGCGCGCGGCACGCAAAAGCAAGGGTTTTTCCGCATACCACCACCGCCACCATACGCACCGCAACGGCACCTAGGGCAGCTGATCGAAGGTGTTTGTGCGGGAAGCGAATCTCTTGCCATCCGGCGAAACCTCAAGCACCACTTACTCCCCATCCAGTGTCCTCGCCAGAGCCTCGTCAGTGTGGTAAGCCTGTCTCCGATGGCGCTCCACATGGCCCTCCGAAGGTCGCGGAGGTGGGGGGTCGGGACGACGGCGATGTGGGGAGGGAGGGAGAGAGAGAGAGAGGCGGGGGCCGCAAGGACGGGGGCGAACGGAGAAGGGCTCCCTCTCGCTCCTCTACGGGTGGCGGAAGGGGACACGACTACTCCGTCCTCTCTGTCTTGTCCTCCACCCTTTCGCCTTGTCCTCTCTCTCGCACGGCCTTTTCTGGAGCGTCGCGGCCCCCGTGCTATCCTGCCATCTCGGGACGGCGTTCAGACCCGACGCCTTTGACGGCCGAGCGGCGACTGGCCGCCCCAAACACACAACACCTCCCTGCCCCACCTCCCCCCGCCTTCCCCACACCATTCCCTCGCCCTCCCTTCCCCCTCGCGGCGGCGCGACGTCACTCCCCGTGCGCCCCTTCTCTTTCCCCTCCGGCCCCTCCCCTTCCTCTCGGCTCACCCGCCCCCTCCTCCCGCCGCACGCACACCGCGCCTTCCCCACTCTCCTCCTTTACTTTTCGCTACTCGACGACGCGGCGCTTCGCGCCTTTCGCGGCGGCGAGAACGACGAGAGGAGAGGGGAGATGGAAGGGGGAGCAAACAGGGTGGGGAGAAGGGAGAAAGGAAGTCGGGACCCCTTCCTTAGGGGATGGAAAACGAAGGACCAATAGGTTAAAAAGGCAAAAAAATGAGAACAGTGAGAGGGAAATGAAGGCGTTTTAAAAAATGGCGGATACGATGGGGAGGGGAGAAAGGGGGAGTTGGTATGAGAAGTGAGGGAAAAAAGGCGGGAGGCAGTAATTGTTTTTGCAGAAAAATTCGATCCTTTGAGAGAATTTTTTCCATTTTTTGTTCCTTTTATACCCCACCTATTCATTTTTTTCCCCTTCTCCTAAACTCCCTCCCCTCCCTCCCGGGCCTCCTTTAAATTCGCTCTCACCTCTCCCACCACCTTCTTACACTCTCTCTCTCTCTCTCCCCCGCCTTTCCTCCTTACTAATCTTTTTTTTCGGTTCGGGAAGGAACGGGAGAGAGGGGACACTTCTCCTTCCAGCCAGCCAGCCGAGGCGCCACAAAAGCCGTGGCAAACCAACAACCTGTATCACTCCCAGGCGTTTGGTTTTGAGTGTGTGAGTGGGTGGAGGTGGGGAGAGGGGGCCAGAGAGCGGGGAAGGGGGCGGGGGAGGAGGGGACGTCGTCACCGGGATGCGGAGAGGCGCGACATTTTCACGCTGGCGCGTGGCGTGCGGTATTTTTCGGATGCGTGCTCTCGGTCCTGACCTTCGTCGGTGGGCGGGAAGAAAAAAGAGAGAGAGAGCGGAACGAGACTGGTAGGGAGGGGCAGAGGATGATGGTTCGTGGGAAACGCGACGAGGCTTCCCCTATCATTATAAATATATTTTTTTAATGCGGTTTCCGCTCGCAACGCGCTCCCGGGCACACTTAAAGGTGTGTGGGTTAGTTGATCCTGGCGGGCTTGCGTTAAAACTTTGATCAAGCCGCTTCGCTGAGAGCCCCGGCGGTAAAAGCCTTAAACTCAATTTTTGCGCTCCGTAGAAGCAAAGGCATACAATCAGCACCTTTAACACTTAAAAAAATTAACAAACAGCATTGCAAATATTAGATGTCGACAAAAATATTGGGGAATGATTTGATATACATTATATTGTCCCCTTTTTGTCAAATTCCTTGAGTACCTTCAGGCGTAATGTGGCGGAAGTCGAACATAATGAATAATAGATCGTAGCACTTTTCCACTTGATAGAGTTTATTTTACGACCGGGTTTTGATGTATTACCAGATGATGATGTAATACATCGAAACCCGGTCGTAAAAGAAATTCTATCAAGTGGAAAAATGCTACGATCTATTATTCATTCAAAGTAATTCCTGATGAATAAATACATTGGGTGATTTTATCGCCTATAATATTGCAGTCAGCAGGACAAATTAATGTCAAATATATGACCCTAAGTTAATTTTTATAATATTAAAGTTGATGAATCGAGCTTCGAGTGCTGTGGTGTGAAAGTAACAAGGAACAGTTATCAAACAGAAGATCGGTATAATAGGTCATGGAAGATTTCACCTAAAACTTGCCTCACCGACGTGTGAAACTCACCCATCAGGATTGGGGGGGGCAGACCCCTTCCCTGTGCTGCCTATAGTTTCCCAGGAAGTTTTGGTAACCGAAAAATCACACAGCTATAATATCCTAAATCCAAAAATTCTCCGAAAATAGAAATGCAAGGAGCGGAAGCTACGGATCAAGCACGCGTGATCTGCCAGCGTATAAGGATGGCACACGATATCCGCAAACAGAGTGACTTGCGAGGAAAGAACTTAATGCGGTACAGATAAAGGATCGTTATTTGAAATATAAGGGAAAGAGTTAATTTCAAAAATTATTTTTTTTAAATAAATGCGGATTAATGAAATTTAATGAAATTAATAATGAATTTAAATTTCCTTCAAAGACGATCTGATAATTGAATAAAATATGGCCACAAAAAGAAGAGAGTGACGATGTTTTTGAAGAAATTAATGTGAAACTGAGCATTAATGTGAAACCTGAGCATTTAACAATATATAGGACTCATTTAACCATCACCACGAGTAAATTATTGTTTTCTAAACGAATAGGAAGATAACCAGGAATAAAATCAATCAAATATAATTAAGCTGTGATTGACTAAAGTACTTGTACTTTTCTCACAAAAGACCCCGATTGGGTTATCAAAAATACTCGAGAATCTGTCATACCTTAGAATAAAGTTTATAAGCTTATAATTTATCCGAAGTGGAATTATAAATGATGGTGTTATAACACACGATGCCAGATATACTCAAGGTCATCGATAGGTCCTAACCATAAAAGAATATTTTAAATGCAGCAGAGATTTTTTGAAAACCCTAGTGCTGATTTACACCGTTGTTCTATGACCGCCCATTCAAATATTTCTCTTACAGGTATTACATTGAAACCATGATTTTATCTACCAGCAATGAAAGATACGAAATAGTCAAACATGGGAGGTAATATAAGTATAGTACTAAGAACAATTAAGGCAAGTGAAAAAATAATAACTAGTCATTAAAAACCCATGACGCCTCTTTGTACAACAAGAAACCGTTCAAAATATTTCAAACGGAAACAAATACTCCCACATATGTATATGAGTAATATATAAAAGAGAGAAGAAGGGGGGAAGCGATCGAAAAGTGTTACATCAGAAAAATGACGATGATGAAAAGGACAGACCGAATGATAAATGAAGAAGTCGAGGGGAAAGAGGAAAATGTTATGGAATGTAAGATAAGGAGAACTGGAAAACTAAATGGATACTTTCAGAGATAACATGCTTTATTGATGACCATAATGGAAATACAATTGAACCGGAGACTTACAAAGGAAGGCCAGTCTTGAGTTACCGGAACCAATTGTTTATAAATGACAGAATCGAAAGGAACAATGAATGAACGAAGAGATTATCTGAAAACAGGATTGCTTGTGGGGTCGACTAAACCAATCCCATGAATTCACCTTCCAATGGCATGCTGGCCACCTGTACACTCGTACGGTGACACAAAATTTCTCATAAATCCGTCCCAATGGACTAAAAACATGTGTTTTCACCGAAATCTCTATATCGAATCCCTTTGCTAACATCAAAAATTTTTCCAAATCTCAACAAATATAAAAAAAAGAAAGGCGGCAAGGAATAAAAAGAACGAGTGGAAGCCAAGAATATAATTTCGAATACATCGACACAGAAGTACATCTACGGAGTGTCAATAGACGACTGATTTCAATGTCTTATAAGTCCAACTACCAACATATCTAAAATCACACTTTTGACTGGGTGCGGAAGTGGAGTAGGAGAGGTGGATTCCCTGCCTTACTTTTTCTCGAATGGACCAACCTACGGAAATAACTCAGGGGACCAAGAATCTCTTTCCCCCGAAAGATCTCCCCTCATATACCCAATACACACGCCCCAAACACTCCACACTCCCCCACCCCGCCACGAAATATCGTAAATCTTCACCCCTCACCCGTTTCTCGCTCACTTCCTCCCACTCCCCCTCCCCCTAAACTATTCTAAATCCTTGTTACCCTCTCCCCATACCTCGCGTGCCAAATTCTCCTCTCTTACCCCTTCGAGAGGGAGGGTGAGGGAGAGAAATTGAGGGGAGGGACGAAAGAATACGACTCTCCGATCCCCAATCCGATACTGGAGGCGAGGTCACGATATGCAAATTTTAATCGGTGACGACGAAACCCACGATTTCCTACTGATCTGCCCACATTCCAGCACAGTTCGTACCGGACCGGTCTGTTTCTCATTGCTAAACTAGCATACAGACATGCCAAGAATTATTAAATGTCGTCCTCCTCCAATCGGTCTGACTGCCGTTGAGATTAAAGAAAGAGAAAGTTATAAGAATCACAGAACTTCACCCAACCCACAAAAATGGCAAACGGCATACGAGGGCCGAATGCAGCTTCAGAATCTAATTTAATGGTCATTAAACGTTATGTATAGTATATTTCACTAGGCGGAAAAGAGAAGGATGGCGAGAGAATGAAAAGCTGTCGATTTGGCTACATTAAAAAGGAAGGATAAATATAACTTATTGACAATATTCTCAGTAGGTTACACATTAGGGACAATTTAAACGAAATTTGTCGTCCAGAAAAGAGAATAGGAGTCGAATAATAAGGAATGGAGACGGTGAATACTAAACATTTTGTGGGCATTAATAACTATGGAGAAAATAAGGTGAATGAAGAAAGAAATGGATGAACGTGGATTTTAGGCTTATGAGAAGGAATCATAAAAAATATACCAGGACGTGATAAAAAGTGGAAAATAATACGTAGTGAAAAGGGAAAATTGATAGTGTGGAGCCATTTCAGAGTAAGATAAATCTTGCCGCCCTGTGCAATGTGGGGAAAGAATTGCCTGGTGGTAAGAGATGACAAATAATACCGACAGAATAGTGATAAGAGGGTACATTCAATCACCAAAAAGAGATAAAGAGAAAATGGAGAGATTCTGAATAATGATGAGAATATATTGCAAACGTAGCGCTCAGATATAGATGTAGTATGTGACGAGAATGAGGATAGCGTGGACCCAGAACCAAAAAATAGCGGGATAAAAAACGATTGGGGAAAATGAATAGACGTTGGAGCGAGTAATACGAGAAATATCGTATCACAGAAGTCATCATGGCTTAATGGGAACATGGAAGTTTTTTCGGCTATTCATGGCATTTATGTGCAAGAAGTTACGCACAAAATACTTCCTTTGGCCAATTTTAATACTCAGTACGAACACTTGTACATGCTAGTCCGGTTTAATGGGCACAGAACCATAAGTTTAATACCGCAAGCAGCAAAGGGCGTAGGATTATAAATTTATATATTTTTTTAAATTTTATAACGGAGAAGTAAATCTCAATCTCCATCGTAAATCTACTCGTAGCTCAGATTATAGTTAAGATTGCGAGGAGATAATTCTAAAAATAGATGACATAACTAATGTGTTCTGTGGTTATATTTACCCACGAAGGTTATGAATGAAAAAGCCAGAGGTCCCGACTTTTAACCCAAATCCTTAAGTCCTTCTTTCATTCATATTAACCCATTTATCCATCAACCGATTCACGGCAGGGAATGAATGCTAAAATAATTACGAGTACAAGAAAAACACACCACTTATGTTCATTTCACTTAAATTAATATTAATATGAATTAGTTCTGATTTATAACGTTCAATGGTATTTTACATTGAAGTAAAACGCTCCGCTAAAGCGTATTTTTCTGCGTTTCTAAGGATATTAAGCAGTACGATTTGAAATTAACGATAAAACTACAATTTAGGTACATGAAACTGATGCAATTTGAGCACTTTCCTGACGAATAATTTCAGAATATATATATATATATATATATATATATATATATATATATATATATATATATAGGTTGTATCCGTCCCAAACCTACCTCAACCGGTGGATTATCGATAAGATAAAATAGATATGAAATGAAGAAAAGTTATATAAGTATAAAATATCATTGTTCATCGAACTCTTAAAAACATCTCACATTCATGTTTGACATATAAATCTTATGCTTAAGAGAAAAATGAATTTTTAAATTCATATTTCACTTTACCACAAATTACTTTAATGCACGGCATACGATTGCGTGAGCAAGCTGAAGCCCCGTAAAATCACCTTAACCTTATGTGACCTTTCCAGAATGACTCCAAGACCCGAAGAATTGCGGATACCGGAAAAATAACTGTGACTACAACTCTGTGTCCAGGATATCGGGAATGGCGTAAAAAAAGATCAAGCGAAATATTTAATAGAGTAAACTGAACTAAAATATAAATGAAATATATAAATGATTAAAAATAAAATGTTTGTGTACTTTATTAATACTATAAGTCATGATATATATCTTTAATTGAAAACAATAGAGAATTGTGAAAAGTTGACAAAAATGACTTTGTTTGACATATTTTGGAAAGAATGATAAAATCAGATTGAATTAATGAATTCCAATTGTGCTTTCGCATAATAATTATTATTATTTGATTTACACTTGTCAGAGCATCGCAATATTATCGCTTTTTTAGGGATATCAGAAGTCTTATTTTATACCAGTTATCTAAAAAAATATATAACCCCTAGAAATGTCGTCCGTACATAATCGTAATGAATTGCTGTAAAAATATTACTTAAACATGTTGGTATTTTGTCGTTGGACGCTAATCCCACAACATACAAGTATACCAATCAAAGATCCGAACACGGATGACAAGCTTAATAAATTAACGTCATAATGTTACATTGTAGTTAATGTTATTCTGTTGCGGCCACTATTTATTTTAGTTTCTTATGCAATCTGAAGCATTAAACGGAAAAGAAAATACTTTGTTCTTCCACCTTTATTTTAGTATGCATGACCTAGGTTTCGACTTACAAATTCATCATCAGGTTGAAGTATAGAGGACACACAACTTTATATACTAGACAGAGAAGAGAAGGGGGGGAGGTGCTGGTAACGTAGGAGGAGAGGAAAGAGAAGGGAAACTAGTGTGTATGTATGGGAGAGGGTGGTTGGGTATGGCGTTAGGGGGTGGGGGAGAGAGGCTTTGGAACAGAGTTAGGTCCAGGAGTGGGGAGCGGGAGGAATATATTGGGTCATTAACCGATATAGTCTTATAATGAGTGTTCTTGGAAATTTCCAAACGTTCCTGATGATAGCTTCGTAAGTCGAAACCTAGGTCGTGCATACTAAAATGTATATGGAAGAACGAAGAATTTTCTTTTCCGACATGAATCGCTTCCACAAAGTGACGTCTCAAACCATTCTATTCGGAAGCATTAAATTCATTTTTCGACAACTTTAGGTGAAACAAATACAAAAATAAAAATAATTCAAATACACACAGAGAAGGTTAGGATAACCAGCGATACAAACGCAAAGTGAAATTGTTTTCCTTTTTATTAAGGATAATTAGCCAATATAAACCAATTTTAAAATTATGTGAAATCTATGACGTGAGAAATATGATTTATTTATTATTTATCAACCCTGATAGTTCTCGTAGGTATTTATTAGTTTTATAATTTTCCAATATCAAACCTAACATGTGTCAGCCAAGAGTGGGGAACCGGAGATTTAATGGCATATTTTTAAAGAGCTCCTTCAAAAGGGAAATATTAACAAAAACTTCCCCATCATGCCATTTATTAATTTACCTAAAATAAAGTATTTTTGTAAAACCAAAGTATCCGGAAATGTATATTTTCATTTGACGTACGTAATTTGTGGAAATATCATGCGAGCATATGAAAGGATTTTTAGTCATACTAATAATAAAATTCAGAAAGAGTGAGAAGGATAGACAGTGTGAAATACGAAAGAGATAAAACAAGAAAAGAAAGTCGGTCGGTAGAGAGCTGATTACAACAATAAATTAGAGATAAGCGGAAAAAGGGAAAACGGCTAAGTATTTTGGGATGCATGAGTGGGATAAAATATAATCGGTTACTGAGAAGGTGGAGGTGCAGTGAAAAGATTTCTTAACAATAGATGTATATATATGTAGATAATAGAGCGAATGCAGTACTTTTTAGAAATCATCCTAATTATGTATACGGTACGTTTACAGCGGTCACATTGATCCGGTTACTTCTAAAAAATTTGGTGTCAAAGACTCGCCACAGATACTAGTAAACTAGGGAAGTACATCTGATCCTGTGCGATACCAAGTTTACGGGTTCAAGTTAAGCTTCACTTTAGGTATTGCGTTGATTAACAATACATTTCTTGCTTTATTTGTGTCGCCTTCGAAATCACAGCAATTAAATGATGATTAAATCAATTATGAGTGGTGAGTAATAGAGGGATGAATACGATGATAAATTTAAAAAATAGGATTACTTGGCACAAAGTTTCTTCTTTTATAGAACTTCGGACCAAGTCTCGACCTCTGCGTTTTTCAAACGTTCCATTTTTTTTCGCAAGAAAGCATTTTCATGTTCTTTAGAGAGGATTTGCATGATTTACGTCATTTAGTGTTTCATCATTAATTTAAGGCCAAACATGGGGGGGAAGCTGTAGAAAGAAAGAGAAATTGTAGCAGTTAGGAAAGAGGATGGAGAAAATAATGAGAGGTAATGAGGTAGTAAAGGCTGCGTAAGGGCGAATGCTGTACGGTGTATTAAGGGGTAAAATAAGATTTCAGGATAGTACAAAAGGAAGAAGATCGTGAGGACCTCGAGATTATTTTATTGTTACGCAGATGATTTTTATGCTGACTTTATCGGACTAACTAAGTTAAGAGAAGAGCATGGCATTGCGTAGTAATTTCCAGCGTCATCTAAAATATACCTTCGACTACTACTAACTAATATATAAAAATAATGGTGTTTAATTGGAACAGGGGTGCAAAAGTCATTTCAAATCTTAATTGACACAAATATATTAAACCACGAGATGATTGAATTCTGGATATTGAATCCAAACGCTACCCATGACAAGAAATATACGAGTAATATTTTTCGGTTACCACATATTTTATTAAAAATTTTTCATTAATTATTTCATTTAAATTTGATAAGTCCATTTACGAATCCTGATGATTTGAACTCACTTCCCATAAAATCTTGTCCTCATATAATAATCTGGACCAAATGGGAAAAAGCTATTCCTGGAGTGTGACCTTATCAACTAGCAGAATCGAGGAACACCTCTAGATAAAACTCTAATGGAAAGGAGACTTGAAGGTAAGCGACATTCTCTGCCATTGAAAGTTCAGATAAGGACATTTTTGTCGGTAGAGCGGAGAGCTTTTTTTACGAGCGGAGAGCTAAAATACTATTCTCCGTCGTTATAACGAGATCATCAAGTACACTAAACTTAGCATTGATTAGATATTCATTAGGAATAAATAAATTATGCGATTTATGCTGTCAATCCTGACGGAAATTATTTTAATCACTTAGAAAATTTAGCAGAATGGCAAAATCAACGGAAGATATTTCAAATATGCTAAACCTATTCTGGGCTTTTCAAAATCAAATTATAGTGTTCTTAGCATCTCAAACTCTTATCTGTAGAGTTTTTTAAACGGATAGTTTTTAAAAGAATTTGTATAAAGAGGCGTAATATGCTCGAAATAAATCATATTTTGTCGCTTAACAAGTTTAAACAATTTTCTTAGATAAATGTGCATACACAGGTGGTAAACGGTTCCTGAACGTACACTACTACACACCAGTGTAGACTTCATGAAATAATTTTCAGAAAAATAAACACCTTTTAAGCTACACTATTTTCGCCCTCTCTACCCCTTCACAATTTCCATCCCCTATCAGCCATTCTAAGACTATCCTTTTCTTCCTGCTTTCACTGTTACTGAAATTCTCCAAGTCTGTCACATCCCTCAAAACCCCAACAATATATCTTTCATTCACTTTTTCTGCCGTAAGAGTCGTCCGTCAACAGTTTTCTCTCATCCCCAACCAAACCTTCTTCTTTTGTTTTCCTCTCTAGCCGTTTATTTTCTCCAACCCTCTCCACTATCCACATTTCCAAAGCCTCCTTCTCTCTACGTTCAATATCTCTCCTCAAAAATCAATCTTCTGAACCATAAGACGCTGCGTTCCATATTTAAGTATTGTCTTATCTTTTCATCATCTATTCTCAAGAGCTCCGTCCATCAAATCCGTCATCTTTGTGGTTGCTTCTATTACTGAAGCAGTTCCTTTTACAATGATCTTATTACTACCACAATAATCTTCCAATTACTGCCTAAAAATTATATATTCTTCCCATAGCTATAATTTATATCCCCTGTACATCGTACAACATATGTAGCGCTCAATGTGTTCTAAATGTTTCATAAGAATTTCATTACTTTTTAATGATTAGCTTTTATTATTCATTTGAAATGTTTTAATCTTGATCTTTAAATGCGCTCAACAATAGCTGCAATCTCACTTGTGCAATTAAATATGACAGAATAGCTACTAAGGGCTATACCATACGCTAGTCTATTTAGGACTCTCAAATTTCAAATTGACACATTCAGCACTTCTGAGACCTCTCCTAACATTGACTCTGCTTATAAATTAAAATTAAGGACGAAAAAGGGAGACATTTTTCTTGCTCTCTTTTCTGATGTGTTTTGAATTTTTAAATTAATTGCAAAAGAAAACTTATATCTTATTTAGACAACTTTATCAAAAGAGAACTTTATCTTAATGTAAAAAAATCATGTAGGTCTTTCAATTGATGTTGAGGTTCTCAAATATGTTTGTGAAGTTGCCAATTCTCTTATCTGTGCTTGACGTTTCGAAATTCACCTTTTTTTACGTTTATTGCGTTTAATATCCATAGTCATAAGTTTAACATTGTGAGAGTTAGAATCTTTACTATTTAAAAATTCATTAAAATAGACAACTGTTAGGAGAAGAATATGTATTTATGAAGAGGAGTGAGTTGATAACAACGAAAGAAATGCGAAGAATAAACAAGAAGGTAGTTATAGGAATATTTATGAAATAAGGGGAATAGTTCTAAAGAGCTCCGCAACTTGACCCTTGAGACAAGAGTATGCATATATTTCATGATTAAAAAATGAAGATTGGAAAAGAATGGAAAAATAAAATGGAGGGAAAGTCAATAAACAAAAATATGCTAAGAGAGGAGGTCGTTAGTAAAATTTCTAAGAAAGTAGAAAATAGTGGATTCGAAGAAAATGAGAAGTAACGGAGACTTGAAGAAGTTGGTAGAGGGGAAGACTTCGAGTAAGCGAGGAAAAAGCGAGGTGACAGATAAAAATACATGTTAAAATGAAAATTGATTATTTTTAATGTGGAATAATACATTGCTTAGTACCATGAGGCTTAGATATGTAGTACTAGATTTCGTGACAATAAAAAATCAGAAAATGCCAAAAACATTTTCTTAAACGCAAGTAGAAAACTGTAACACCACGAACTACCTTACTCACATACTTGTATTACATTTGGTTTAATTTTGTTAACAAGTCTATGGCTGTTCTTAGTCATAATGTATGCGCGATTAAAATGCGGCTGCAGATATTTTTGGGTGAAACAGATAATACGGATTATACACGTACTAATTACCATTTAAGATGCAAAAACCTCCAACGACACCTCAAAAGGAGTTGAATTAATTGCTTACATATGAAATAATAATATCCTAAATTCAATGGAGTCCTTTAAATGTGATTAAGAAATGAATTGTTAAAGTGGTTTAGAGTTATCTGAGGAAAAAAAACAGAGTCGATCGATTCGGAAACTCATTTTTTTAAATCAATTAGAAAATTGGGTCATAAACCGTGCTAAACATAGGTTGGAGTCATGATAATTGGAGAGTTGGGTGCAAAAAGCCTTTCAGGAATATATTAATAACTCACGAGTATTACTAGAATTGAGCTCTTACGGCTAGCAGTATCGAATGAATGAATTAGCTCCAATAGCCGTAAACAGTTTACCTTTCAAAACAAAGGCCAACTAACCTTATTTGTCCTTTGTTTTGAAAGGTAAACTGTTTACGGCTATTGGAGCTAATTCATTCATTCAAAACTCACGAGTAGTTCACGAAAATATTTTGATATATAATGACGGAAATCAATGATACATCCCCATTAAGCCTTAATATCAAATAGTACTTAGGACTAACAAGATTCTAAATTGAACTGCTACTCCAATTAAGAGAAGTACCCGCACTCGGTGCGTTCAGAATTACTCACTAAAAATCTCCGTTAGCGTTGGTGAATTACTGATGACTACGAAAAACGGTACAATTCTTTGTTATCTGAACCGGAAAACAAACATTTCCACCTTGACATTGATCCTTTGATTTACGTCTGGGATGTCTTATCGGGTTAGAAACTAGCGCGTGTGTCGTTGGAGAAGAAGGAGAGCACGCGTTGCTTGCACTTTAAAATACCATCAGTTCGTCGGATCTGATGTTGTGGCACCTCTCCCTATGCTCTTACAACTCGCCCACTGCGAACGGGGAGAATGTACTGTATCTGTCTTTTAGACAACGACACGAAACAATACACTGCTCTGCTGGAACGGGGGTAGGGGAAAGGGACGAATGTCTTCGGAAATAAATACCAGAAAGACTTTTGCGATTCCCGGTATGCAGTCTTGTCTCGTACTCTGACGGTAGGGCGGGGAAAAGATGAAGTGAGCGGAAGGGGTTGTGGAGGCTTCGGAAGATGAATGCTGCGGGGGGTTAGAAGAGAGGTGGGAAGAAGGGGGAGAGAGAGAAATAGAGAGAGAAAGAGAGAGAGAAAGAGAGAAAGAAAGAGAGAGGGAGAGAAAGAGAGAGAGATAGAGAAAGAGACAGAGAGAGAGAGACTGAGAGGTGAACGTCTTCAGCAAATTTTTTTTTCTAAAGAAATAGTGTAAATGTCGAGAGAAGAAACAAATGATTTGCACGCTCTGTTTGATAGGATTTCTCTTTCTTTTCCACGGACGCGTCAGACCTCTTGACGCACGTCCGTGTCTACATAGCCGAGAAACATTGGCCGTTCCTCAGTGAATACTAGCGTTAAGGAGACTCCCGTTCCCTGATCGAGAGCTGTGTCCGCTCGGTTTTTTGCGAGACCACTCTCCTCCGGGATGTCTCTTTAGCCAATGGTGGAGAGTTTTTGTGGTGCACGACCGCGTCGCAGGGAAGAGGGACCGACTACATTGCATCCGCGCATTGATCCGCTGGCATGCGATAGTTAACTTTGTCGTGTGGGGCGGAGTTGATGCCGGAAACTGTCCATCAATAAGGGATTCCTGGTATGGGAATGGATCTTAAACTATCCTCGGCAAGAGTAGAATATACGTCTTGTGAAGGTATGACTCATGTGTCCCTCAGGGTAATACAAACCATGGCTTGTAGTGTAGAAATTGTTGAAGTATTACCCCTCTTCAAACAAAGGCGCTACTCGGACTGATAGAACGAGATGCACTGCCTCATTCTTTTTCTTTGGATCCAACGTCTGAAAGATTAAAAAATGGGGTCCAGTGGATATGGAATGTCAGCGGAAACCCAAAGGATCCTGTCGTATAGAAATAATATTATGTATATACCAGGAACAAATTGAAAAAAAACTCAGTACAAGTGCAATACTCGTGTGTTACACCCTTAACCGTAACCTGCCATAGGGCGCACACATCAGAAATATATTAGGGTCTACCCTTGATGCCTTTCGTTAAAAGTAGGATAAAGTCGAAACCAGGCTTCTCCATAATTTCCCTATATTCTCTAAAATTCCTTACTCAACCAAATTACTCGCCTATCCATCCATATTGGTGCAAAATGACCTCGACTTCCTTTCGCTTTCTCTAATTACCACTACTATATTTTTGGTATACCTTGGATAAAATTGTTTTCATTAGAATAGCTGCTAAAAAAATATTCGTCAAATGTAGGGGTAAAGCAAAGGAACTAATTCGTTTTGCATAAATGAAGTCACATTTTGAATGAATGTTAAGCAATTGGTGTCCATTAGAAAAAATGTTTTCTCTCCGGACTCCTATGGTGGCTCTCCTCCTATGGTTTGGGATGAGACCTTGGCCTATTGTCACAAGGCTTTTAGACGCCTGAGTTTAAAAATGACACCAAGGGAATATAGGGAATACACATTATACTATCGATGCACCAGAGCAATGGGATAATATAAGAAAAAATGTCGTAAGTAATGGTGCCCAAAACCCATCTGCCACAAGACTTCATATAGAGGAATAACGTAGATATAGAATCACGAGTCATGTCCAACGGTGAATACCAGTTTCTGCAATTAGAGGATCACCGAAAAAATTCTATTTCAGAAATATTCTACAAGATGTCAATGACAAGAACCAGAAATAGAATTAATAATCATTTGCAAAAGTTCCGATAAGAGGTATTATAGTTCTAACGTCTCTCAGTTTTTACCGATAGAATAAATGTAGAGGGAAGGGTATTGTTGAGCTTAAATACGAGAGAAAACTTCATATATACAAGAAAATTATGATCGCACCGTAAAATGCAAAGAGTGGCTCAGTTGACGCTTGGGCGAGAAGCGTTTTCGATACTCAAAATGTCGTTTAGTGGTTAAGAACAGCATGTTATTCTGCTTCCCTCACTTGAGTGGTTTAAAGCACATTGAAATTCATCGTTAATTGAGTGAACCATGGGGTGAAGGTTTTAATGAATGTGAAAAATGTGCGTCCGTGGGTACAACTGTTCAAAGAAGACCGAGAGAGGTGTGACTTTGAAAACGAGAATCCTCAGTCACAAATGAGCCGGTTTTTCCAGTGGACAATAGCAATGCCCACAGAAATGTTCTTGGCGGTCATAGAATTGCAGTGTTGGCATTATAAAAACTACGTAAGTCTACAGAGAAATTATTCTAACAACTAACAGAAGTTTCAAATGTCTGTTGGAAGTAGTTTGTCAAGAAGAAAGTATAAAACTTTAGCACACAAACGCACTTAATACAGGTGTATTTTTCTTTGTGACGGAAATTTAAAATAGAGCAAATTCTCGGAAATCGTGCAGGTTTTCATGATACTACGAATGATGTGCAGGTTTTACACGCCAAGGAGCCGAGTTCAATTTGGGAGGATTATATCTTATATCAACACCTACTTTATCTGCATCTTACTATACGTTCGTTAATACCATTGATTTCACAAGGGCATGAGAACACCTGAAATGATAACAGTGGGGGGGATAATTAATGGGACACACACAAAGCTATACTTCAAAAGTAGCAACGCAAAATTCGTGATGTCACACCAGGGGCAACGTTCAGCTGCATCTTTTGTTGATGGTGTTCTTCAAAGAGAAGACACCGAATTTCTCTCCACACTTCTCACCTAATGGATACTGGACTTAGAGGATAATGGACTTCTCACCTTAAGTAGTGTGGTCATATAGTATGTCTAAAAGGAGATAAATAAAATCGCAACTGATATATAAGACACGATGCAATGATCCAATCGCATATTTACTTGAATTTTGTTCTATGAAAAATATCAGCGACTTTACCACCTTTCTTATCCCTCAATTAAAATACTATACTCTCTCAGTCTATAAAACCTCTGGGTTAATTAAACACCAGAGTACTTTCAGTACAGAATATTGTTTTAAAACTGCATTCAGCGTTTTATATAATGCTTGACATAGAGAACCAGTATTGCCATTTGATGCAGAGAAAAATGACTACAGGGACTTCCTCTTGCTGAATGGTGCTTCCTCCATGTCGGAGGATGCGGCTGACCGCGAGGAGTTGCAGAAGGAGGAGGTAACAGATTATATGAAATGGACAGGAGGCGCAGTGCGATGATTGCAGATGCGGTCATTAACTCCACCGATGACGATATCCCACGAAACTATTTCATGAGAAAACCCTCCCCTGATAACTGAAACATAATGAAATTTTCCTTTAATCCTACGTTCGAATTTACCGATTTAAAATTTCTACGTCAAGCTCTATCCTTCCCAAAAACGTTCTCAAGCTAGCAGGAAATGTATTTTGGAGAAATCTTTCCTTCATTTGACTGTACATATCTTGTAAATACTGCATACTGCTTAACAATGGCAAATAACGATTTGCCCACACATGAAATTTCAGAAATTGAACGATTTCCTAACGTACCGTACTGGTGAACGACCATTACGAATTAAACTTACTGGAGCGGAAGTAAAAATGTATGTACCCATTCGTCTATCTTTGTTCTTGAGCTTCAAATAGGACATTTCTTCTTCAGTTCACTTCAAATAGTTCATCACTTCTCATGATTCAGGAATAGGAAATATGGTATTCGAATTGCATCTCTTTAAATTCAACAAAAATATTTTTCTAATGAAACTAATTTACATTGAATGTTGATTAAGGGAAAAATATACAGCAGCTAGTATTAGTTTGATTAAAATTTATACCCTGCCGCTTGGAAAACGATGCTCGGCAGTAAATTCGACAACGTCCACGAAATTCCACCAAAATTACGTCCCAGTGTTTGTAAAATGTATTAAGGGACTTGAGTTTGGAGGAAAAGTTGACACAAAATACATGCAGGTTTATAATTGCAACATTTTAGGATATCTTTTTTGTTCATGTGGCAGATGCTCTCAAGCCAGAACCGACTGACTTGGTAGGGCCAGAATGATTATTCCACTTATAAAATTCAATAAATACTACTATTGTATATAATGAAGAACATACTCCTGTGGTATACTCGTGTGATGAAGATTGTCTGTAATTGTATTTTGTACTGAGATATTTTTGTTGCATACCATATATGATGAAGATAATACTACTCTTGGTTTTGAATGATATTGTATGTAAATTTATTTTATATTATCATAGATATGTAGTAAGTCGATACGAAATAAATTAGAAATATTAACTGATTACTCCACATTGATCGCATTTGTTTTAGGATATATTAATACATAATGCTATCAATTGAGGGAATGGAATCCATGTTGTTCATCTAAAATGATTTTAATGGTAAACCAATTTCAACTAGAGAACGTTTGATATGATTTTAATAAAGATTGTTCGCCGAATGTACACTTTGTTATGATAGAAGTTGATTAAAATTATCTGAATCGGAACTGATATAAATTCTTTCTATTATCTTGTATTTATGACCATTTTGCTGTAATATATTTGCCAGGAGATTCAGATTATAAGGTCTTTCCTTGTGATTGAAGTACGTGTATATTTTGGTTCTAACATCTTTTATCCCAAAGAACAATCCTATATTATAAAGAAATTCCCAAACACAGCTATGCTCAGTAAAGCTAGAACACTTTTATGTATCCACAAAAGTATGAGTTCAATTGGTACAGAGGATTTAAAAGAACACAGATATACAATATGCTGTAGTATAAAACCTAACGCGTATACCTTCTCATTTGACAAATGGATATCGGTTTCGGATAGAGTCACTGCTGGTTTATCACATATTTATCCTATTGGATCAATTTCTTTTATATAAATAGAAATATTCCCTAGATGACCTTTTGATGAATGAACGACAATAGTTTTTTTCTAATTATTAGGAAATATCGAAATTAGAAGTTTCACGAATGAAACTAATATCGGTTCCAACTTTTGGCTGGACTAAAAACAAAGACAAAGGAATGCATAAAGACGCAGTGCCGCAATCAAGTCGAGAGTCTGTGCAGAAATATCCAAAGCAATCTCGGCCTCGTGTTCCCGGCACCCCCAGCTCCCCTCCCCAAACCAACCTCCTTGTCGAGCGCCAAATACAACACTAAACTTCTCCGCGAAGTGACGTCATGGATGAACAATCCTCCATGATAAGACTTCAGGGAAAAGAGAGTGGGGCGAAGATGACGCACGAAGGATGTAGAGGTTTTGCTTCTCCCTTCCCCTCCTTCACCCCCAGAGGCGAGGGGAGATGAGCTTTATCGAGGAAGGATGGCAAAAATGACGGGCGAGCGAAACAATGGGCTTAAAAGAGAGAAGGGAGTTCAGCCGACGGGGAGGGGGGAGGAAGTAGCGGAGGGGTGAAATAAAATGGACCACGGAAGGGAGAAACTGGGAGAAATGGATAGAATCTTCGTGGAAGGAAAGACGTCAGAAATTCTGGGCTGCGAAGGGTGGTGAAGGAGGGGGTTAAGAGTGTATGGGGCCATTGTTTCGCGTGCCAATTGGTGGGAATTGCTAACAACTGCCGTGCGTTATGGTCGAGCGAATGGGGCGGGCGACGAAGATTACGCCACTTAAAGCGTTGGTAAGCAGCGCACCGGTCGACACATTCGCGGAACGTGTTAACCGCTCACCATTACGGCTTCGCGGGAGGAACAAAGCACAGCCGCGGAATGGGCGGGACTTAGCGTTTTGATTGCTTCAAGGGGCAACCTAAATGGGGACGGCCAAAGTAAACACCGCCACGCAGCAGTGGCATTCCTCGAAGGAGAGTGATGCTTTACGTATCCGATTAAAAGTAGGTGCCGGAGTAAAAACTTCCTACTAAAATTATTCATCAGGAACGATGAAAATAGATGATTTCTCCTAATTTCGAAGGACATTAGATTACACAATGTACACACACATATATTACACCTTGACAATTGAAAATTAAACAACTTGGATTTTCCACTTAAAATTTTTTATTATCGCGACCTAGGTTTCGTTATGGTATAACATCATCAGGTAAAAATTCAAGTCAAGCACAGTATTTATACATATCTCTGGGCGGAGGGGAAGAGGGCGTAGGAAAGAAAGGATTGGTTGAGGTAGGAAGAGGGGAAATTTTAAATTACCTTTTAATTAAATAAAAAATTTTAAGTGGAAAAGCCAAGTTGTTTAATTTTCAAATGTCAATATGAAGATTTTCCACCAAGCTACGCCAGAAACTGTTTTATTTTATATTGCGACTTATGAAGTTGAGACAAATTTTCCGTTTTACCGGAATAGATGCAATAAAATATTTGATTTACAAAGACAGAATTGGGCTTACACTAAAGATCCAAAAATTTAAAATGCATAAAAAATGTTGGTTTATTTTCTTTCATCTCGATTTTTTTAATTTCAATTTTTTTATGGAACCGTTGATTTTTAAAAAATCTTTCTTTCACCACATTCTCCACACAAATTTCTGCTGGTGGGAGTAGGAAATTTCGGGCGTTCGGGATCACAATTGAAATATCAAGTGAAAATTGATGGACAATTTCAGTGCGAATATTTTTTTAATCAATTTTCTAACTTATACAATGCAGTGTAATAAATAAATCGTGTCTGATATTTTACTATCCATGCGTCATCGCGAAAAAGTAAATATTTACGAAGGTGAACAAAAATTCAAACTCAGACATTTTACAGTGCAAAATCTTTCTCCTTCACCAGGAGAATGATTCTTACACCGCGAAATTTCTTAATACTGATGCTCATAAGCGGATGACTCCGTTAAAGCAACTGTCGCGATATCTGCTGAATTTCTTTGTACGTAAAAATAATATTGAAGATAGAAATATTATAACGTATGCAATTAAAGAATCCATGTAGTCTTTCAGGAGTATAACATAAAATATATTTTTAATCACCGAATTATACAGCATATATCACGGCAAAAATAAACACATATACACATTATAATTTGTGTTAATATAGTATTACCAAATAATCTTGGGTTGTAGATTTTTCACGCAAAAAATTAAAGATCTCATCATTAAAAGTACATATAAATGATTTTCATTCTGCTATTTCTTATACCACATGAATGGTTAAAATATAAATAGT
This sequence comes from Hetaerina titia, assembly GCA_037158775.1. Classification (NCBI taxonomy): domain Eukaryota; kingdom Metazoa; phylum Arthropoda; class Insecta; order Odonata; family Calopterygidae; genus Hetaerina; species Hetaerina titia. Next base: position 61,492,921 of record CM073771.1, read on the forward strand.
TAAAATATGAATAATTAAAATATGAATAGTTAAAATGTCCTTTATTCTTATAAAAGTCAAGAAAAGTTCATTTGTTCGTTTTTTAGGATGGCAGTGATCATAAATTCCCAACACGCAAGCCCTGAATTGGCACAATATGTACATTGGGCAATGCATCGAAAAGAGAAAGTCTGCACATCGATAATTCAAGGCTTTTTGTGGAGAGGTGTGTATCTGAATGGTCAGAGATAGAACGGTGCATGTCACTCACTCAAACTACCAAAAAGAATTGTATCGAGAACCCAATATAAATCCATGACAAATAAAAATGAGTGCTAACGACACAAGTCTTCCTTATCTAGGGTAGATTTCTCTATTAGAAATATTCGACAGAAACTAACGTACTCTTTTTTCTTTTTTTCACGATATTATTTACCACTTTAATCCATAAATTAAAGAAATCAAAGTTTTACTCATATTTAAAATTTTATCAGAGCTCGTTTTCATCTAAAGCAACAAATAATCTTTAGAATTAGTAAAAATTAAATAAATACTACGAACTTCAAATATATTAAAAATATCTGGATATCCCTTTCACAGTGTTGAGAAGAAGGTGAATCAAAATGGTATTCGGATACCTTGCGTATGTCTTCTGCTCAAGCTTCATTAGCTTACGTCAGAGGTTGAATAAATATAGTTTATATCATATGGAATTGGAATTTTATATCATGGTTCCCCAACCTCACGGACTAAGGATCTCCCTGAATAACGCAGTCGTAAGAAATACGTGATATAGTCCTTTACCGAAAGACAAAAGCTATACTTCCATGCTTGCTGAATTCAGATTTAACCTGATCCAGGTATGTTCAGATGCTTTTGCTCTTCCAAAAGATAAATAAATTGCCTGAGAAAGTAGAGGATTAAATTTCTCCAACGTTGTCACCGAATCGATTTTGAGCAAATAAAATCAATCTCGTATAACGAAGTTAGGAAAATTTAAGAACCATAGTTGTTAGCCAATTGTTTTTGGGAGTTGGCTGTTGCGTTATCATTGGAGTGGGCTATCGAGGTAAGAAACAATTTGGAGAACCTAGGCGCCTAAATTTTATCTCATAGAGATAAAATTTCTTCCCATTCCATTATCTCGTCAACCGGCTTTTTCCCATCCCTGGCCAACTTAAGCGATTATCATATACACGATACAATAATTTCCACATGAAAACTTTGATATTTATTCGGCAAACTTGAAAACTATTTAAGCTGCATTAGGAAAACACAATAAGATAAGCAAATAGTATAATTATAATGAGATAAATACTTGGTTGGTTTTTTTTAAACCAATTCTGACCTTTTTACTATCTTCCTCACATCCGCATGCATTCTGCCTCGCATGCCGCACCAATTTCCTCATCACGATTTTCCCCCCAACGTTGGACCCCATTCCGCAACCTCTCGGCCCCGAAACGAAAACCACCGGCAACCGTGCACGGATCAGATGGCAGCGCATCTTCGGCGAAAACAACTTACATAATGACCTCACGAAAACTACGGACGACTTCCTCCTCTCCGGAGATTTCCCATCGAATCTGACGGCATTCATGTCCTCCTTACCCTTTCCCCTTCTCCGCTGCACTGTAGCGCCAGACCTTATCTTGCGAGTTATTCTCGACCTAGCTCATTCAGTATTTTCGTAACGTCCTGGCTCAGCGCCCGCGTTCGCCCGGCTCGCGGATTACTCTCCCCCTCCTCCCCTCTCTTCCACCCCCTCCCCAACAACACGAACCTTTCGCTGCACCGCCACCTTTCCTTCCCTCCCACACACAACTGGCGATGTCCACACCTCTGGCTTTCCCCGCCTACCTCGCCTCCCGCCTAGACTTGCACTCGGGAAGCACAACAGTTGCAAGCACGGGCCCATTTTGTGCGGGCAACCATATTGGAAGTAGTACATCTCCACCGTGAATCCCCAAAGTTGAAATACCACGCGTCCTTGTACAGAAATCTTATGGCACTATAATCATCTGCACCTCATGTTTCATGCGCAGAGGACTAACTAAAGCTTAAATGCTGTGATGCACCCCAGCCATCCACTAGCTTCCAGCATTTGAACTGTGCGAATATTCAATTAGTATGTATAAGTGGATGCAGAATGCATGTTGGACTGTGTATTTTGGAACTGGTGTGGAACCAGTTACCTCCAGCGCTCACTGGAGTTGTCTTACAGGATACCATGGAGATAAATGTGGAAACATTTTCCGTGTTCACTCGTCTCCTGCCGCAGTCGTCACAGGAGTCGTCTTAATTTTGTTCGCGCCTATCGCACTTCCTGCACCTGTTTTTTGTTTAAAAAACACAGCTTGAGTAATGAGAGTGGTATGAATTAAAAATTGCAACTTTTACGGCGATACGTAAGCTGAAGTCCCGTATATTTCATCAAATACATCTTAAGTACTATTTAGAAGCATCCATTTATTAAAATCCCATCAAATCACCTTCCTTTCACTCATTGAACTTTTATTTCAAAAATACTATTTATTTTAGCGCATTTAAGCTCTGGATTCTCTCCATATTTCTCGTGTAACTTTTATGAACCACTTCAGATTTAAGGAAGAAGAGAGAAAGCTGTGTAAAAACACTGCGCTCAAGGACTATTCATCTTCTACGTGAACGTAATATATTTTTTTTACGCATTTGCATCGCAAAAAAATAATTTGTAAATTTGGGGAAAATTTGCAATGAGAGCAAAAATTTCAAACAAATCTCCTGTCTTGAAAAAAGTGTAATTTCTATTTTAATATTTATCAAAAATTTAAAAAATCTCATTGATAAAGAAATACAGCCAAAGGAAAAAATTTAAAATTCTGCACTAGAACGGCAGGTCCTAAAATTAAATCAACATTAGAGAGCCAAACCCATACAAATTTTTTCATCTACAATTAACATCACAGCACAAAGACATATTGGCGCGAGCAAATGATTACCAATCCTCCCTTTAAAAACTTCTTCCAGCATGATTTTATGCCCACCTTCTAAACATAACCTACTCTAACCCGTTTTGGGAAGTAACAGGGTATTGATAAATGGTATTGTATCCCGAAAAATGAGTTTTTGTCATTAATCGCTAATCTACATTTCTCTGAATAAAAATGGACGATCATGGAAGGAAGGAAGACTAAGGACAAAATCCGTAGAAAATTACATGGAAGGGTAAATTCAACTACAAAACACCTTAAGTCCTCCCTTTTCTTCGAATAAATTTCATTTGATGATAAAGAAGGAATTATAATAAATTTCGAAAAGAATAATTCATTTAAATTTTCAAATTAATTTTTCCTAAGCGTTCTCTTGCAAAAAGAGCGTGAAACTGTCTCCCTCAGGGTAACAAATGGAGATAATATTAAAAAAAAAGGCTTATGGATGAATTTGTTCTGAGTCGTTCTTACTAAAAGAAATATTGAAATTCAAAATTTGCTTTTCTCATTATCAAGAAGAAAACTTAGCGACAATGAACTCTGGATTTGATTTTGAATGCCGATAATACAGAGACACTCTCTTGTATGTTTCAAACTCGAACCGTCGGATTTCCTTTTGAAAACGAAAATGAAGGTTAACTGAATATTCATTTATTTTGTGGTGAAGGTGTTCATATCAGTACATGATAACAAAGAATATCATAACGGGATTATCTTACAAAAAAAACAAACATAAACCATGTGCTATTTTGAGAACAAGGTACAGACGCCACCAAATATTTCGAAGAAATATTCAAGGAAAATATTACGAAAAATTAAAAATTATAGACGTGGAGAATTCATTTTAGCCATCTAATGCCAATAATAAACTGTTCACTCTATATAGTTTACATAGTAATTCATTTTCTCGTGTATTCTCATACATTTTTTAAACATACTAGTTTTGAAGGAAGAGAGCATAGCTAAAATTAATATTAAACCACAATTTTCTCACAAAAATGGTTTTTCTTTTGCTAAACTGCGGAAACTTAAAGTATAAGATTCAACAAAGTTCAATTTCCAGACACGTACGTCAATCTCAAAAGTATTTATTCTTCGACAGAGTGTTCTTCAAGTAATTCGTGGAATTCGAAACACCGCCGTTGTATCTCCTCGACGAAAGGCGTTGTGCTACGAAACACGAGCAGCTGAAAGAGTGAATGAAAAATTTGACCTCGCTACGATTGAGTCATCACTAGACCCTCTGCTAAAAAGTCTGCAGCACATGTTGGAAGCTGGAAAGTCAGCCAGACTCTGAATCTTGCCAAGGTACTAAACTGTCATCGGTAACATAAATCTACACCAGTAATTCGAGTGGAAGGGGCCTGAAACTGATATTTCGAGTTGAAATGTAACGGTGGCAAGTGCCAGATTTCCGCCATTAGCGTATTATTTACTGGAAACCAAAAAAAAAAAAACGCCCGCCTCTTCACAATGGTTGGCATTAAAAACGGAACAGACTAAATTGGATTTATCTTTCTGATAGCCATGAACCTTTAGCGTAGTAGAATATTGCTAAAAAAATAGCAAATCGTTCATTTGCACTTTTAAATCTTAAATTTTCAAAGGTGATTTGGAAGGACTCGGACCTCAACACGCATAACATGCTTGCTCAATGAACTTTATCATATCTTATTATGTTATCAAGTCGTATTTATTTATTTTTACAAATATTGTATCAAATTATGTCTAAAACCATACCGTATTTATCACTACATAAGTGGTGGTATCGTTTTTACATAATTATTGCAGAGAAATAACCCAGGTATCGGGATAAAATGTTTTATGAATATTGATTGATCCTTATGTACATTCTGTTGTAAATGACAGTTATTATTGTTGATTTTTTTAAGGAACCCGTAAATTGAACTAATACGCAATATGGAGAAAATAAATTCTCGCAGTGAGATTAAGTTCCTTCTTTTGAAATTTTTACGTGCCCGGCAAATCCACGATGATATGATCGCTGTTTATGGAAACGATACGCCGTCACATGACACAGTTGTGAGGTGGAAAAGGAATCTTCAGACTGACCAAATGTCCCCCACGGACGACCCAAGAAGTGGAAGACCATTTATCCCGGACCATGCTGTGTTGCCACAGTGGTGAAAGTGGAGTACTGTTTCCTATTTGACGGGAGAGCAACCATCTAGATTATCACAAAAGCATCCGAAAGGTGACGCAGACTTCTACAATGACGACCTTCGAAAGGTCAAGTTACGTAGAGAGAAATGAATAACTCTGGAAGGTGACCATGCAGAGAAGAAGTCCTAAGAATAGCAATTAAATATTAAATATCTATCGTGATTATTTTTTAGTCAAAATTAAAAGTTTCCGATATTCGCTCATACTGTATTTGCTTGTATTTTGAGCTCCGTAAATTTCAAAAATCGAAAAATACAATTTGTTCAATAAAATATTTGATAGTTTACGGTGCCTTCTTGTTTATAACTCGAAAAAATGTATTCTGCCACATAATACGAGATAGATTTGCTGTTACTTAAGGATATATTATTATTTCGTAATATAACGTAATTTTGGAAGGAAACCCAAATGCATCTACGAGTATACAACAAATATTGTATTAGAGATGAAATTAATAACTTTTATGAATTGAAATTTATGTTTCAGTACTTGACATAGAATAATATTGGCTATATATTAACTGAAAAAGAATGTAAAAATCGTTTTTCAGGATGTAAATGCAAAAAATATATCACCTTTTTCTGTCGTCGCTATATCTTTTCCTGATTAATCTGCTAAAAAATAGACAAAAATGACAGCAAATTAAATATACTCTTTTTTATAACGGCTCTCAGAAAGTATTACGCTTTTCACTTTGTCCTTTTCTCTCTTTGTTATCCATAAGAACATATTCATAAGATGTAGTGAGGAAGAAGATGGAAAGGGATAAAGAAAGAAGAAGAAAGAAGTCGCTACTTTCTTGAGAATTCCAGCATGGTATATAATTTACACAATGCAAAATATTCTCTAACGCTAAGGACTGTTCAAAATCCATAAGATGGGTTTGCATGAATCAACTACCCCCTCTCCGTTGGACGTCGTCCAATGACATACATAGTTTCGACGGTTGTGAATGCCAAATATGTATTTTAGCGTGTGTTTCATTATTTACAGACGTACTCAGGAGATGTTTTAGTGACTACGTGTAATTAGCTACTAGATCGGTATAATTTCTCCATTCCAGATTTCTAGATTAACTCCCGCAGGATATAATGGGAAGTTTTGACCAAAGAGCACTATTTAGTCACCAATGTATGTATTCATTAGGAACCATAAAATTAATCTTTAAAATAATCAAGCAACCTCTAAACGATGGGATGAGAATGGGAAAATTCTTATCATGCAGTTTAAATGCTGAAAAATACATCATATTTTTCTATCGGTATTGTATATCGATTTAATTTTTTTAGATTATATCGATATCAATGTATTGTTCTTTTTCAGGAGGAAAATGCTGAATAAATAAAAACTTCACTGCTACATGTTTCTTAATTCGTATTTTGTCTTATACATTGTAATAAACTTGTCAATGGGTAACCGCAGATTTACCTATTCTCTAATGAAAAAATGAACCAACAAAAAAAATTTCATTCCGCAGTTAATTTTTCTTTACGAGAAGCAACGCAGATGAATTTGGGTCGAGAGAAAATTGAAGATCTTTAATTCATTTTTACCATTAAAACTTAAGTTCAGTCCGAATAGTACTCAATCGCATAAATGTCATACTGCAAAAATATAATTTATAAATATACCATATACGGATGTATATGTAAATACCAAACATATATACATACACATTTGTTTTGTATTTCGGGTGGAAATCGATTTTCTGGCGCATAAAATTACCGAGAAACATTTACACGTGATTCTCGTTTTTTAAATGACCCCCTTCCAAAAACAAGAACTGCGCCAGAAGAAAACGATCTCTTCCGGCCATTACCAGAGTCCAACCTTTCAACACCCAGGAATGATTCTTCCGCTCGCGCGAGCCAAGATCCGCACGCCGGTGTTGCCTCTCCCTCGAGAACGAATGCGCCGTAAAAGCAGTTAAAACACTCACTTTGGTCCCCGTCAGCTCCGCTGCTGGATGGCCGTTTCCACACCAACACCGTCTCTCCCAATATTCGTAGGGGAGGTTTCGGAGATGGACGTCGTATTAGCTCTACGGGAGAATGGGGCTAGGGAGCGCGCTTATTTCTCCCACGAAAGGGATGAATACGTAAAGGCCACTTCCTCCTGTACTCCCTCTAGGATGGGAACGGACTAAAATGATATGGCAAGAGGCGATCGCCAAAGGCATCAAAACATTTCGAGAGCAATAGTGAGCATGTACATGCATATATATGCTTACACATAAACTTCATTTACTACTCAAGATGAACATTTGACGAATAAAACCCATCAACGAGGTCCAGCAATACTTAGGGAAGAAAAATTTCCAGGCAGTGCCAGATCTTCAGACATGAATTGACTTTATAGCGTTTTAGTTTTTGTTTCGATCTCCGAATGTTGCCAGTTTCAACGGTGAAAATTATAAACGAGAACTCCCCTTGATTGAACCCACTGAGCCAACCTAAAGAGATCGCATCTGAAGCAAAAGAGGAATTTTTATCAAAACATATTTCCTTCCCTTCGCCTGCATGGTGGATACATTTGTTTAAGTAGCAGTGGCAAGTTCTAATTTGTTATAATTACGCATATTGTAATTATACGAGGGTCATCCGGAAAGTAGTACCCGTTCGTGAAATAAAGACACAAAAGTAAATATTAACAAACATAAAAAATTTTATTTGAAAGAGGATACTTTAAACTACTTCTCAATATAATCTCCAAGCAAATTAAGGCATTTGTCATAACGTGTGACAAGTTTCTGTATTCCTGCTGCATAGTCCTTCGCCGCCAGCTCATTGAGATACAGGGTCACTCCTTCTTTAAGTTCTTCATCGCTGTCAAATCTTTTTCCTGCCAAAAAGTCTTTAAGCTTTGTAAAGAGATGAAAATCTGAAGGGGCCAAGTCCGGCCTATACGGTGGATGGTCGAAAGTTTCCCATTTGAATTGCTGCAAAAGTTTTTGTGTTATCCCAGCTGCATGAGGCCTGGCATTGTCATGAACGAGAATGACACCAGTAGACAATAGACCTCGCCGCCGATTTTGTATTGCCCGCCGTAATTTCTTTAATGTTTCACAATACGCATTGGCATTAATAGTGTCTCCACGGGCCATAAAATCAATAAGCAATACACCTCGTCGATCCCAGAAAATGGTTGCCATGAGTTTCCTGGTGGACAGAACTGTCTTGAATTTTTTTCGTTTGTTTGGTGAATGAGCATGATGCCACTCCATTGACTGTCGTTTACTCTCAGGTGATGCATAACAAACCCATGTTTCGTCACCAGTAATTATGCGAGTCAAGAAAGAGTCTCCTTCATCAGAATAACGTCCCAAAAACGTCAGTGCTGCAGCCATACGCTTGGTTTTGTGCTCATCTGTAAGCATGCGAGGGACCCATCTTGCACAAATTTTTGCATAATGCAGATGGTGTTTAACAATTTAATGAACAATTGTTCGAGAAACATTGGGAAAATGCTCACAGATGTCATCAATTGTGACGCGCCGATCGTTCCTCACGAATTCGTCAACTGAGCTCACCAGTTGGTCTGTAATGACAGACAGTCTCCCCGAACGCTCATCGTCGTGTGTGTTCCCCCTCCCCATGTTGAAGTTGCGACACCACCGCCGAACAGACGACTCGTCCATTACATTGTCTCCATACACCTCCTTTAATCGGCGATGAATATCACATGGGCGAACGTTTCTTGCATTGAGGAATTTAATCACTGCCCTCACTTCACAACTGGCGGCGTTCTCAATTTTTTTAAACATTGTAAACAATCACAGAAACAACACAGGCAATGCTAGCGTCACGCAACTTGGCTCAGAGAAGGCAGACAAGCCACTGAAGCTATCTGACCTCGTCCAGCGGCTACTCGCGTCGTCAGCACTTCATGCGGCACGAACGGGTACTACTTTCCGGATGGCCCTCGTAGAATTATACCAGATAATTATTCCAAATTCACTGAATGTAAAAATAATGATTCATTGGCATCGAAACGCGTTGTAAGGAATTAATCGATGTGAAAATTACAATGTTATTGTTTCACAGGACATTAGTTTGCATATATGTGTAGGAAGACGGGAGCCATAGGAGCCAACATCGTACTCTGCCGTACTCCCTCGATCAAGAGATTCAGAACACACATGTACATAAAAGGACGATTGAGAGGGTGTAAAGGGAGTAATCGACGAGGCAATTAACACCGGATACAACGACTGGAAATGAGATTTCGGACGTGGCAGCGATACATGCTGCTACGTCGCCTACAAACTCCTTTGCTCTTCGAAGATGATAGGGGGGGATGTGGGAGGACTGGTGTCCCAATTAATGTATTTTTGCGCGGAATAGTTTCATGCATTTCATCTGAACTTGAAAGAAAGAGATTAATACCCTAATGCCAATGTCTGTGACGAATTTCGGAGACGACAGAAATTCAGAGAGCTGAGGGAAATAAAGGGAATCACATCGAAACAGAAATAATAAAATCAAATTATATGCATGATAAAAAGGATCAAATTGGATGCATGGATCCCCCGTTTCGACAAAATCAAATGCTTGTTTTGAATTTTTAAATAATAATTTCAGTAAAATTTCAGTTTGACGAGTTCCTGAGATGAATGAAAATATCAGAGGATTTCAAAAGCAAATAAATTCGGATATTTCACAAATCGAATATCGTAAGTTCCTTGAAATTGAAAGAAACTTGTGGTTTTACCTAACGTGATTGGAGCGCAATATTCCTTTCAAATCAGAGAATAAGTGTCGACGTCTCCATTAACGATCTCCAATAATTATATATTATTTTTACATATACAACATCTACTATCCAGGACTATTACCTTTTCAAAAGATCAAAATAATGTTTCAGTTGTTCTCTAGGTAATATTCTATACAGGTATGAAAATTTTTCCAAAGAATACTTCATTATGTAGAATATCATGGTCTAACCGCGGACAGCAATTTCAGCATGGATGTTGCAGCAGTAGGTGATACACATATGCAAGTGTGTAGAACGGATAATTCATCGCATCAATATTAAAATTCTAGCTCATGTCGGAGACAGCAATTTCAGCATACTTAAGATGGAATTTTTAAAGACCCTACGAAGGCCTTATTTTGGAATTGATGGTAGTTCAACACGTTCGTCGCGTACTCAATGTACTCACGATTACAAGCATGAGACTTGACTCACATCCTCAGTTGCGTGTCGGATTTCAGAATTAATTAATGCGACCATAAAACGGTCTGCACGGTCCCGATAAACCTGCTTCGAAATATTTGGAGCGTCTTTGAGCCAGTCCCAAGTGCGATGGCCTCTCAAGATAAGGAATCAAAATTGATTTAAATCAATAACCTCCTCCTTTTTCGGCATGATGGGAATGGGACTGAGAACTCCCTCTTAATTTTTCCGAGTCCACGAGACCACCTGTTGAAAGAGTCTCATCGGAAACCACTTTCGTTCGAATGATCCATCAGAGCGTGAAAGATGGCACTACACTGGGAGAACGAAACGTATCTCCAATCGTTCAAAGGACTGTTTAACTGGTTGGCTAAGATTCAAAGAATTATGTAGATGCTTTCGGAAAGAAAATAACCCCATTCATTACGCTTCCATAATTTGCGGGGGACATCACCAAATCTCTAAAAAAAAAAAAATACTTTAAAAATATGAAAATTGAAAATTTAAAAAAATAAATTTTTGGGACTAAAATAATAGGAGACATGTTTAAAATGTCATTATATTTCCAAAATGTTTCATCCCAAAGGTATCAGTAAAGACAAATGTATTTGAATAACAAAATTAATATTAAAATAATCCTTCTGAGTGTAAGTACTACATATCATGGCATAATATTTTATCACTAACTTCCTAACATCTACTATATAGCTGTTTATCCCCGTTAAATACCTCAAATACTTAAAAATGATTACATTTAATACGCCAAGTTATTGCTAATTCATAAAATATGCATGTCCTGCCTTTCAGATAGCTACAGGGTGAAGCAGCTTTTTTTGCGTCAATGTCAGAAGGTCGTTCAAATTAAAGAAATTTGATGTGGTCTCCTTTAAATCAGTACACATGCATTGTGACGGATTTATAACAAATTCTATTATTGCAGAAGGAAAGTTGTGAAAATATCCAAAAGCACTTATTCACGAAAAATGTCATCATAATACTAGTGGATATTATTTTCTTCAGCAAATGACGGATTATTTCACCTAATTAGGTCTCACAATATGGTATTATGATTTCAAAGTAAACTTAAACTTAAGGATATTTAATAAAATGTGTGTACAGTCACTAAGTATTTTTGTAGTTCTTTTTTGACACGACATCATCAAGAAATTATTTCATATCCACCAAGTAAAAGCATGTGTGAGGCTTTTGGCACAGGATCTAATAGAAAACTAGTTGTTAAAGCTTGATGCATAAAATTTCCAGGTGTAACTGTGTGATAGCTAAGCACATCTTAATATCTAAATCTGTGCTGCTCTATTAAGCGATTGCCTGTAACATAAAAATCTTGAATTTTTAGTTTTCTTTTGTAATTTTCTCTGCCGCGGATTCTTTCAAACACATTCTAAGTAAAAAGGCATGTCAGCATTGGTTGCATATTTAATTTTTTCCAATTCAATAATTGTTTTTATATTACACTTACTGGCATTTACAGAAATTTCATTTAGTTTTTTTAAGGTTTCATGTTCTCTCTCTTGTCCTACGCCATTCGTTGGCATAAAGCTATTTTATAACATTGCATATCATTAAAACTAAATATTATGTGACGCTATCATCAAAAGTGTTCACTTTAATACTGAGTTCATTTTATTAAATTGTGCTTAACAGCCTTTTATTTTAGCTTCGCTGGTAACAATTAATCTTGATACTTAAATTACACTTTCATGTATACTTGCAATTTCTAATCAAAAATAAAGTACGAATTGATCGATATGCAATTGTAGTTTAATAATGGCGGGGATAGCTTAGCGCCTTGAGCGTTCGACAACCGGCAGGAGGATCCGGGTTTGATCCTTGATTATTTTAGACTCCCCAGATTTAGATAGATAGCTAAACCTTTATGATTTTGCGGGTATCAACTTTTTAGGAGAAATCGGTAGCTTTTTCTGCTCTAGTGAGTTCGATTTATATACCTTAGGGTCTAGTAAAAGGGATACCCTACTCTCATCTATAAAAACAATCTTGATTGCATGGATTGATTACATGTATTTTTGGATTTAATTCAATCATATTTATTCCAAATCGTCACTTTAATTCATAATCGGCTTGCTTTGAATTATTGACAACTCAATCCCGAACGGTACATAATTCGGACCCACGTCGAGAGACAATTTCCAAATACCTAGGAATTGAAGTTAAACTTAACTCAACAACACGACTCTGTGCATTTAACACTTTTCAGTCTAGATGAAATAGTTTTCTTATTGCGGTCGTAACTAAAATCCTATTTCACCACTTGGATAAGTATCATGACCTCTCCAGCATGAAATCGAGTTACAATTCATTATACGGGTATATTCAGTGTTTTGAATTCACTGCGATTTATACGTTGAACGAATTTAATAATAGATAGATCGATTTTAACGCTGAATATCTTGTAGAGAAAGAGTATCCTTTGGGGCTAAAACCAAAATTGGCGTCTAGCTAAGCAGCTAGCAATTGATAGCTGTAGCCGCCATTATTTCTAGATTATTTAAAAAGTTTTCTCCCTACATTGATTCGTAACATAAGTCGTCTAAGGAGTTCTCTACCCTACCGCAACATTTTACTCTTTTGCTGAAGACTTACACATGCTGCGCTCATCTGTGTGAAAAAAAATTTCGGGACTGATGTACCGGTAATACTTGATGAAAATATCTCTATGCTATCCTCAAACCAATGTTGAAAAGGGATAACTACAAAATTCCGAATGGAATTGATTATAAAACGTTTAAGACTCCTCAGTATAAGGGCATAATCACGTCCATGAGTAAGTACTCTATCCAAAGATCAGCTATAAAAGTCTTAACCCTTAGTCTCATAAAAGAGCCGCTGTTATCACCGTTTCTCTCTTCCGAAGGGAACTACCTTCATGATCATCTTATGTTCACAGAGAACCGAATCTATTTGGGAACCGGTTTTCCTGTCACGGGGGGACCCCTTTCCGATTTTCTCCCCTCCACCAATTTTTTTTTAACATCGAGAGAATTTCATTGCGAGGAATGAATGGCCGTTGGCGCGCGCGCTTTTTTTCACGTCATCCTTTACGATTCTCGAGCCCTCCCTTCCATTCGACAACAATAAATTCCTGAATTATTGTCGGGAGACGAGTGAGCATCAAAATGAGTGTGACAAGAATGCCCGATTCCATTTCTGAGGAACGGTTTTGTTTCTTTTTTTATATTTTTTTGCCTCCGTCCGACGAGAAACAACTTTTCACGTGAGCCGAAACGGAAAGCATTTTATCCAGAGCATTTTAATTTCTTCTTTTGCTAGTACCTCGGCATCGTGGCGAAGGAAAGAAAGGACTTGTGGACGTTCGCAAAGTCGAATGGCATTCTCCACCATTGACTGATTGAACGCGCCGTGCTTGAGTCACCAAATGTCGATTAACATAAATGGTATATTCCGTCCAGATGTTGCTCGTTGAGTGACGCTGTAAACCTTACAATCAGGGCAACCTACACGCTTGAAGACATTTTCCGACAGGATGGACGGCGACTTCCTGCAAACTCCACTCGGTCCGAAGCAACAGCGTTTCACGGTTACCCCGTGGGCCAATAAGCGGACGACTAATTTAATAAAAAACTGTTTTCGTCAGTTGATCCACGTTTAGCGCCTGAGTATCTGAGAATTTTCACCAAAAGCGTAGTTGGATGTTCTTTAACCAACTGCACCGACTGTTTTACTGACACTTTCTGTATTTTCTTTAACTAAATCCATTTATTATTGATATCTAAATTTGTTAATTACTCATATTTATATTTTTATTTAAATGAAATGACCAGAAACACATAATACAAGGCCTGTCGAAAAAGTAGTTGGACTGAGTCGATAAAAAATGTATTGCAGGAATTGTTACATTCACTCAAAAGCCTTCAAAGTAGCACCCTTGTGCGTCCACATACTGCTTCCAGCGGGTTTTTCACGCCTCGTGCGCCTAATGGAAGGCGGCGCCCGAAATGCTGCTAAGATCCCTCGTCACGGCTTGTTATAACACTTGCACCGAGTAATGATGACGTCCTTTCCGCACGGATTTGAGGCGGGGAAGAGTAAGAAGTCTGGTGGGGCATTATCTAAAAAAGTTTGGACCCTCACTAACATGATCGAGAAACTCTTGGCAGATCCGCGTGTGAGTTTCTTTTTGTCCGTCCGAGAGCACTCCCGACACCAACTTCGCACACACCCCTTGCATGCCCATTTTTTCAGTCACCAGTCGATGCACATTACTTTTAGGGATGCTAAGTTAATCAAAAACCATGCAAACACTTAATCTGCAATCTCTGTCCAACAAAGCCTTCACTCTTGCAAGATTGTCGCCATTTTTTGAGGCCGAAGGGCGTCCTGTCGTTCGGCATCTTCAACATTTTCTCTACTCTCAAGAAACAACTCGCGCCACTCAAAATACTCGATCTACCCATGGTTTTATCACCATAAGCTGCCTTGGGCTTGTCATGAGTCTCTTACCGGGTTTTTCCCAGTTTCACGCAAAATTTGATGGTAGCATAGCGCTGTTCCAATAACCGGTTCATGATGGAGAGTACCGATGTTTCGCAAACGAACTATCCGCACTCCGCAAAGGCTGGAAGCCAACTGCAACCGGCCTCCAGATTTTTCTGAGACTCCCCTCCCTCGAACTCGTTAGAAACCGTCGCCCGCCCGTCTATCCGGGAAAAAATAAGTCGTGCTACTTTTGGGACACACCTTGTAAAATGTTCGTTAATTGTTGACTACGTACTTCCGACATGTGTATTTAGATGTTGGCAGATGATATACTATATTGCCCACACCACCGCCTGAAATGAGCCTCAAATTAATTAGTCAGTAAACGTCTCAAAGTGAACGTAAATTTCAGCCCTCCGAAGGGTTTTCTGATAAGCTTTACAAAATGAAACCTGCCACTCCTACTATCCTACTAAGCGTATGCCCCTACTGTAGAGAACAATCCCATGTGAAAAGTTTATCATTTGTGCAACAGAGGCGTTTCAACGGGGCGTTTTTAGTAATAAAGGATAAAATACCAATAGCAATGAAACCATGATTGTTAGTGCCATTGCTGTCTTTTTCTTCTTTAGATTTGTAGCTATCATAGTGAAAAAATGCTTAATTCCGCCAGTATAGCTAGTCGTTATCCAGGATTTTCATTGATCCAAAAATGTTTTAAACGGAATGATATGATGTGCAGTTTGGTTCATTTTTTCCGATCTGATTACTTAAGATGAATAAAGTCTATTTCATGGAACCATTATTGGTAAAAGAGGGAGCACACATTTGAGGAAAAGTCTATCACAATATCATTTGGTTGTCCTAATACGTAATTATTACTTTGATTTTGCTTCATTAAAGCTACCAAGTCTTTTCTGAGAATTAATAATGAGGGGTTGAACAAGTGATAAAAAAAGTATTTGCTTTTTGAATGGGCAAGGGCTCAAATTATTTATAAAATTGTTAGATGGATTAGAAAGTCTAAGTTAATACAAAACCCTACGTGTTGCACGAAATAAACCTTTGTCTTCTTGTCCCACCATCGGGTGGCATGGATAATATCAGGACGAATGGATTTAACTGGTAAATGAATAAAAAATCTAGGCGAGAATGAAACTTGTATTTACGAATGAAGTCAAAAACGGAGACTATAAAATACGTATGGATTTAAAAAGTTACTAAAGCGTATAATATTACTTAGAAGTGTATAACATCACAAGCTGTAAAAAAATTACAAACGTGGTGCTGTTAGACGTTTATGGGACACTCAGAGAGAAACGTAATACATTCACAGAAAAGAAACACCGAAAAGAAAAAAAACGAATCACTTTTATCGGTTGTTCCAGTCACCTTCATAAATGTGATCGTCCCCTAATGAAGGTGGCTTCGACCATCATAAAATAAAATACGAGTCGTTTTTTTATTTTATGTTCCTTTTCTCTGCGTGCATTTTATTTATGTGTGTTTCGCAGATCGGAGTTTTTTCATCAGGTATTTGGGTAGAATTAAATTAGTTTATATTATTTTTATTAACATGAAAAATAATAATGTCCATTATCGTTGTTACCTAAACTCTCTTTTACGGAATTTGTTCTATTAATCGAAAAAGTAAAAGCCATTAAAGCCATTCAGTAGAAAAATCGTGCTCCTGTGATTTTGCACTCTATAAATAGTCGTATGCTGCAAATGTCGCTACGTCACGTCACCTCACGGCTGCAAGCATAAGAAAACCAAGGATTGGATAGCTATTTCTGAAATCACGGCATCAATCATCTGAATATCAATTTGATGATAAATTCTTCTAATTCATTTAGAGACCTCACTGCCTTGGCGATAGGTATACAATCGCAATTTACGTTTACAGTTTTTCCCTTTGTGGAACAAAAAAGGGTCTATGAATTTTGAAAGTGGCGGCATTGAAGACGGGATGAGGCTAGAAAAATACGTATCTATCCTTTCTAGAGCTGTTCATGTTCCTACCTTCCCTCAAGGATGCATCATTTTCCGTACCCTACGAGTGGTAGGGTAAATGGATGCGTAAGAGCCGGGGTACAGCTGGAGAAAATTGAGCCTTGTGAAAGCATACACGTATAGAGGCGAAAAACAACTTATTCCATCAGGCGTTTACCACCATTCAGAGCTTTACAACTCCTCCCGCGGAATAATTCTTCTAACCTTCTATTCCTCACCAAGCTCTCCGCTGATGCCCTTTAACAACCGTCCTTGACTCCTTTCGGCCACTTATTTCGCAGCTATCTTCCATTTATCGATTCTCACATGGTAGTTTCATTACTTCACTCTTATTTCATTACATTGGTTGCAGATACCACCTACAGCGACAAAAAATCAATACATCGTTTTGGTACTACCAAAGAAACAACCATTTCCCCGGTGTATGGCAATTCCAAGAAGCTTATTTAGTTCAGAAAAATGTTCGTGGTTGGTTAAAAAAGTATTTCCGAAACTTGCATCGAACTTCAATTGCAGAAATGATGTCATTATCAGTATTGTAAGAAAAGATAGTGTTGAAAATGTATTTCCATCCCTTAGATATGAAAGAAGAAATATGCTGGAATATATATATATATATATATATATATATATATATATATATATATATGCGGGTCGCGGTGGTCTAGTGGGTAGAGCGTTGGACTACTGACCGGAGGGTCCCGATTCCCGGGTAAGGCACTTTGGGCACCTGCAGCTCCACCCAAGCTAGTTGATTTTTCGGGTACCAGATCTTCCTGGGAAACCATAACCGGCACAGGGAAAGGAACTGGCCCCCCTACCCTGATGTGTGAATATTCACACGCCGTCGGGCTTGGTACGTGGGTGAGCTCCACCATCACCTACTAAACCGACCTTCGGGTTGATTACTGTGTTTATGGTTTTATATATAAGTTGGTGGTTATATGGTTCTATATAAAAGTTGTGTTTTAATTGATAAATAACAATAATTTATGTATTACTGGAATATTAACTGCATGGCATACAGAAATATTAATGCCAAAAAGAGCGGAGACAATCTAGGAGCCTTGAATAAGGAAACATCAGAATATGCAATGAATTAAAATATTAATTTATGATCAAAAACTCACGTAAAAATCTTTTCAGAATTGTATGCGTACGAGAAACGAAATGAAGCAATTTAAGATTATGCTTAATATTTTTAAATACTTCAAAGAACACATTTTATGTCCAAATCTTTTACAAATTGAGTAATTAATTTCTATCTATATTTTCCTAAAGGATCAAAAATAATTTGTTGGTATGACACTATTCACGATTTTATTGCAGATTCTTCGTGGGGTAATGTTCGATAACTCATTGTATACATGCTGTTAAGCTTTCTAGTTTGGAGAAGGCGAAAGTGGATTTAAATAGAAACAGAATTTTTTTAAAAGAATCCAGATCAAGGCGAATGGTTTTTACGCTCTGAAATTGTTGCAAAGAATTTTTTCAATTTCAAATATATTTTGTTTCATCGGGTATCACCATGGCTGAAAATTAATTTTAAGGCAAGCTGTTTTCAACGGTTTTCAGATATGGCATTAGGGTGTCTTGCATAAATGTTAGCCAAATAAGCCCCACTTGGATTCAATCATAAGAGCCAACTACGTCTAATAGGGACACATTCACAATGATGATGTAATGACATTGTATCAAACAAACTATTGTTATTATTGGTAGTCAGCCTTTGAAAGGTTTTGAGTGATACCAAAAGTACAGTCTTATAATTGAAAGATAATGTATTTTTCATCAATAAATACGTAAAAAAATCTAATTTTCATCATGTTAAGAATATGACTCATATATGCGACATAACTTTATCCAATCGGTTTCTATAGAGTTCAATTTGGAGCGGAAGGGATTGTAGGGAAAGGTTTTGTGTTTGACCGCTGACAGCGAGTATGTGAAGAGACTATGTAAATCCTCAGACCGGACTAGATTGCAAGGTGGAACAGACAAGGAAAACAACCTTCAATTATTGAGTTTTCAAGGTTCGCAGTAGTTTATAATCACCGCGGACGCTATAAATAGAAGCGAAAGACGGCAATTGTTGTCGCCGGGAATTTTCTCATTTACTGCTTTCATTTACCGACTCAAATTATGGTCCAATTTACAGGGTGAGTATTGAGTAGTTTTTATGCTTGTCATAACGATCCACGATGTACGCTCAAGTACTTTCCAATGGCTTCTAATTGCTTGATATAAGCACTTGGTATGTCCAGTGACCTTATCATTACGTGTGCCTCTCTTTTTTTTTTGAGGAGTTGAATAACTCCATGTCTTGCTCGCTTCGGTGGTTCGCGTACCTCATCAAAATGACACTTAATTTACTGCGAATTACGGTTTAAAGAACTTCCTGCTAACAAAAGAGGTTCTTTCAATAATGCTTAAGTCCACTGCACGATTGGTCATGCGAGAATTCCGTAATGAGATCGTATCTTTGGCGGTAATACCTATAAAATGCGTTGTGAAATAGGAGATAACAACCAAAGATTCGCAAAAGCACGCAGAACACAAAATAACAACGGTTGTCCTGAGGGTTTATAATTCATCTATGTACCACACTATCCAACCTGAAGATTTCTTTTTATGGGCGAGGGTAGAAATCACTCCTAAGTCATTTTGGAGAATAGAATGCAGTCGTTTATTGTAGGAGGGCCTGTTGGTTTCCTTTCGTCACCTACTTCCACATGAAGTTCAGGTAGCTAGCACATCTCCCCGCTAGCAATATAGATGGGACTGTCCAGAGGTATCACCCAGGATTTGAACCTGAGACCCTCTGGCTGGAAACCGAATGATCTATCACTTCGCTGCCAAACGAATTCTCTACAGCATATCCGGAATAAAAGTTTTAGTTTCAGAAACCGTCAAAACGTTTTGAAGTAAATAGCTAACTCAAGAATATATATTTTTATGGCTATTCGGAATATTTATTCGTTCACGCCCGCGCATTTCATGTTTTTATTTCCTTCTGCAAGCTTCCTCTGAATCCCTTGATTAATGAAGCTAGGATTCATATTCTTGCTTTTTCTCGATGGTCTTGTCGTGATTTATTTACATCCAGAATATCATATTTCGTATTCATTTCTAAGGTAAAATCGCCATTATTGTATAATAGAATATAATATAAATAAATACTAGGGCTTATAAACACTTAACGATGTGCTAAGAATAGTATTTTACGACTTTTTAAAGCTAATAATGTCCCTATAAGAGTATTTCCTTTTGGATGATATGAACTTATTAACAAAGGACTAGACTATCTGTTCGGATGATATAAATGTATCTCTAACCGACTAGAACGGTATGTCGAAATAACAAGTGTGAATTATCAAGGGGTCAATCCTATAGCCAATATTGACAATTAATAGTGTGAGAATCATACACAGACCGAGGATTAATATACAAGTTGAATCCGGTATGCGTACATTTGAGGGGAATATACGTACGTGTCAGAATATGTTAAGAACATGTCCCAACTCTAGTGACCCGGAGGAGTTATTCTTTTAAAACACGAAAATTTATAAAATTTTAAAAATATTACTTTTGCCGTTCACAATATGGATAATAAGTATAGATTCTGTCATTTAAATTACATCATTATTTTAAATCAGATCCTTACTTCTTAAAAGCTGTTAATTAGCTTTTAATCTTTTAATATCCTTTGTCTTAAACTCTAATAGTGCCTTCCAATAGTACATGTGAAGTAAATGATCTCCCCGATTCCGCCTTCCCCACTTCTCCTGTGCTTGTTATTTTATATGTGTTCCTATCCCTATTCCTTACATATATATATATATATATATATATATATGTATACACATAATTATTTCCTTATAAAATCTCCAGCATTTAAGTAATTTATAGATCTTTGTGTATTCAGACAAAATATGAATACAGCAAAAAATGGAAATCTGGAGCTGCACAAAAATATACCAAGATTTTAGCAACGCGAAGTAATTTCGTTAGGAGTTGTATTATTTTAGGAGAATTAGAATATTCACATAAAATATTGTCAACACCATTGAACGTATCACTATAATGTCATGTTCCATCAATAGAAGAGAAACATTAAAAATAATACAGTGAATATTACTAAAGAGTCAATCATGTGAAACTAAATTATGTATGTTTCCTATTGGCATTACGAAAATTGATGCTGCATTTTTAGATTTCAGGGCATCCTTCAACGAACAGTAAAGATATCTAGTACAAGATTCAACTCTAAGGTACTCGAAGAGAAATTGAATGCGGTTTAGGAAAGCCTCATCTAATCGCAATGAAAAAAAGTCACTAATAACATGATGCTGATGTACTCTCCGGCGGAAATTACGGAAATTAAAATAGACCCAACTTCCAAACAACATAAACGTTTTAAGTCCCAATTTAAGCAGAAATTTAAGTGCTGACCTCATGCAGGTAGTGCAATTAAGACCCAAACAGACGACTGATTACTTTCTAGCCACTTCGATAAGATCTCCACTTTGTGCGAGACATGGGTATTGGAATCTATTTTATGAAAATATATAGTACTGAAATTAATAAAGAACACGAATACGCGGAACAACAAACTAGATGTACGGGATGTAAATTAGTATTTCGTTAAAGGGATAGTACTTGCAAGTGTATCCAATCTCCGGCCTATTCCTTTAGAAGAATAAATGGATCTACCTACAAGAAACTGGATTTATTTAGAATGTAAGTAAGTAAATACAATGCTAATTTCAAGAGGTGTCATTACACTTCGGCGAAAAGGTTTTGCGATCTGGTGGAGAAAAAACCAATTAAAAATATTATAATTACCTATATCTGTGTTAGATTAAGCGTTTATGAAAAATTCTTATGTGTTAGATTATGAAAAATTCTTACGAGAATAATGTGACCGCGGAAGGAATAGAAAAAATATAATTAGAGCTCATTCTATCAATAAGACGGAAAAAAATACCGAAACTTTAACAGAGATACACAGCTTTTCTTCCATTTATGACTTTAAGAACATTCCTCGTGTAAGAACCCCGTAATACATACGAGCATACTATATGAAGACTAGCAACCAAAAAAAGATAAATTGAATCCAACAGAGACGGATTGAACATCTTGTTCTTATGCAAGCAATCGATCACAGAAATGCCAAGCTGTCAGAAAGAGAGCAATTGCACTCTAAACTGTTATTTTTCGGACTTGTGAAACAACACACTGCAGTCATTCTAACTGGAGTCCGCCACCCACGAATTCGTTGTCTTCTGATTGCAAATAAAAAGTAGCCATAGAGTGTAAAAAAAGTTTCCCGAAATGAGAACCTTCTTTGAGACAGGTCGCGGAATCCAAGATTGCCCCATCACTCGCTTCCTTATAAGGGCATGACAATCAGCTTCGACTTCTGGACTTTAAAATAAGTAACCGCGCTGGGTCGTTCCTTGGAAGACCTGAAAGCTTTAGTGTGTAGCTTCAAGTGCGTAAGAAGACAGCGAGACAGCGCTCTTTCCCCGCAATTAATGCGTAAAATATAATCTACATCGATAATAGTTTCATTTTGACGTCATGTTTCATTTGACGTGATATTCCCAATCGCTTCATTACTGATGATCCGCTGCCAAATTCCTTTATACTCATAAAAATTTGTGGATAAATGATCTTTGTTAAAAAAAATCAGCTTCAAAAAAGTAGATTTCTTTAATGTTGAACTACAGGTCTACTTAAAAGTGGGAGATCTGGTTCACTAAATTTATTTTGGGCATCTAAAGGTCAGCTGTAAGGCATCCAAAAGGCAACATTTAATGACAATATTATTTTGGAACCCATACTACATTTTCGGACTTAGATTACACTGTTTAAGGATTTATTGTCTACGAAATATTGCTAAATGACAAAATAGTACATGATTACCAGTCATGCATAGTTTAAATTGTGACTTTGAGTAAGCTTTACACAGAGTAACCCAATTCGTTAAAAATGTTGCCATAGTGAAATGAATGGTACCAAATGCGTTTCGATCTAGACTCGGCGTGGATATCCACTCCGTCTGGATTTAAAAGCATTTGGTATAATCTATTTATACATGTATATATACTTATTTATATTTACACACAAGAAATATCTTTTTTACAGCCGATAGGTTTTATGAACAACTTGATGGATCCATTCCTAATCTAATCCTTTGCTTAATTCTATCAATCTGCTATTCTGAAAAGTGTAGAATTTGATACAAAATATTCATAAAATTCGTCATACCTTTTGAGAATTCAGAGGATATATCCACACTTAAATATTGGTGGTATATATATACAAAATAACTCTCGAACATGGAGCGCTGAAGGCATCATTAAGTGAATAGAAGAAAGAAGTAGGGATCACTGTCAGATAATGTTTCGGCAGAATTTGTATAGTAGATAAACGTCCGATTTCGAAGTACAAAAACTTTAACTCTTGTCAATGGTCTGCAACATAAGTGAATACTTGCACTGACAAAAATGTTGATACTAAAATATTCAAAGGGAAACAATAGAATCTCTGATAAAATTTTAAAATTTCACTTGGAACAAGTGAAAATATTTACTTGTTAACTAACAAATACGGAAATAAAATGAAATAAAAGTAGTTCGAATTGAATACCAAGCTGTTTTGAGCTTACAAAACTTTTCTCTTTCAACCAAGCAGTGTCGTAATACTTAAAATAAAACTCATTGAATAAGTAGTCCAATAGTCATTAGAATGATGAAATTATGATAAAAATTGACGATAATGAAAATGAATAATGGCATTAATTGGGTTTTTATACTTATACGATCGACGTCTCTTTTTATTACGTGAATATCTCATTCGTAATTTCCATAACATAAACGCACTTCCTTCCCTAAAAATATGAACCTGTTATTAACATTCTAACAAAGGCATTTTCGTAAGTATCATATCTCTCTCCCTCATTAGTTATTTAAATCCCACTATACATTGGAAAATCGGATTTCAATGCTCTTTAAAATTTTCTGTCCCAAATGATGCTTGGAATTCCTTAAACAATGGTGAAAAGATAACAAAAATAAATTTGAATTTCCAAGAAATATAAATGTATTCATTATTAAACAGAATTTTGCGACCATTAATAACGGAATAAAAAATATCTGAAAGGTTATCGAACTTATATAATAATTGAAAAGATACCGAAACAAATTGAAATCCATAGATAAATATTATTAAAGGCACCCTTGAACCAAGTTTTGAAATCATGAATAACAGAATTGCAAATATCTGATAGGTTCTAGGACTTTCATAATGACATGTAATGCTTGAAAGACTCCAATACTTTGATATGGATAAATATGAATTGCCATTAATACACCGATTAGAAAAACGCTCATTATACTTGACTTTTTCTAAATCGTAGCCTGGGTGAATACTGAAAATATCCAATTGCGCTAGAATAAGTGCTCAAACTGATACGATGTAATACAATATTTTAGTCCATATCTGTCTAATATGAGTCTAAAATAGAATGTTGCACACATATTTTTCTGTTTTAACATTTACCACATTTCGATTTGGCTGAACGAAAAATATTTAAGAGAAAACATAAGCATTTCCATTTTCTCCGGAAAGAATAAGGAAATAAAATCATAACTATTATCAACTGGAAGAGAGTGTTCAAAATAATATTATTGCTGCTGAGAATTCGAAAAATAATAGAGTTTACAAAATCTGAATTCAAATACAAACGGCATAATTTAGTGCTCAGGTTGTCGCCAATTTTGATTACATCCTTACCAGCTCTTTTTTAAAAGCCCTCGTTCCCGTCCTCTACTTGAAATTCATTTACATTAGCTTTTAACGTCGCTCGATAAAATGTGACTTGGAAAAGGCAAATGAAATAGTTTTTCTCCTTAACAAACTTGCAAAGTCTGGAGAGTAAAGTCACTTGCGAGAGAAATTCCGAAGCGGAAGAACGTACAACTTTATTATCCTGTACAGCCAATCCTATTAGGAAAGTGCGTAGGGTTGGTATACACGTATAATCCAATTTACAGCTTCTAAGGTGGGACGGAAGTCCCGTGCATTGATTTTCAACCGATACAGCAAGTAAGATAGGGATACAGGTTACAGATAGAACGATAATAAATTTTTACGCATTAAATTAAGTAATGGAAAAGTTATTATAGCAAGAAGGTTTGACATCATAAGTACTTTCTCCGAAGAATTAGGTATCCATTCAAAAGTGCACGAAAATGTTAAATTGGTGTGTAGCTTATAACCTGATCTTAAAAGAATATTAGCCCACCGAAATCAAGACCTCAAGCATTTCTTGATGCATTCCCGAAAAATTTTAACCACTGCAAATTTTCGAGTCCCGGTGGTCTCTTTATGGCGATCACGTGTTTCCATCGCAATATTAAAGGAAAATAAAACAGAGGCATCAATTGAATTGTGATGGTAGTTATCGACGCGATTTGTCAGCTAACATTGAATTACAATTTCATATCTGAGAGAGAGATGGACTCACATCTTGAATATAAGAGAGGAAACCACTGGCCAGAGAGAGAGAGGGAAAGTGGGTGAAAGAGAGAGAAAAGGTAGCTAGCCATATAGCCATTCCCTCAAAGGGAGTGAGACCGATCGAGGGGAATTATTCGCCTTCGCGCGATTCGTTTTCCACTTTTTTCCTCCCTCTTATCCCTCCCCACTCCTCTTCCAACCCCTCCCCACCTATCTGCTTCTCTAGGACAGGTTTCCCTCCTCACGCTGACCTTGGGCCATTTGCGAGGCGTCCTCCCCGTTCTTCACTCTCGACGGGGGGTGGGGATAAATCCACCTCCCGCTCTGCAGGACGCGACACTTCCCACCGCACCTTCCCCGCCCTCCCCCGCCGCCCCGGTCGGCCGCTCCCCTCCTTTACCTCCTTCCCACGCACCTCTTTAAGTATGCTGCTCGATGTCTATATCACCCCAGGCCTTCTCACCACAAGCCCCTTCTCCACTCACCGCAATCCCCCTCCCCCCATGCCTTCCTCCATCCCTCGTACTCCTCCTCCGCATCCGCGGCAAAAGCTCCTTCCTTCCATCTCACTCTTTATCCCCTTCTCTATCTCTCCCTCTCTGTCTATCACCATTCTCTTCTTCTCCCAGGGATTTATCTTAACCACAAGTTATTGCCCTTCTTCCTCCTCGTCGCTTCTGTCCCGCATCTATTTCTTTATCCCGGCGACGCCCGATTTAAGATGGCAACTCTCCTCTCCTCTTTTCTCCCCGGGTTAAAAAGCACTGCCCGATCCCCCGAAAAAATGGTCGAGTCACGCTTAATCCCTTTACTCCTCCCTAGTCCCCTTACCCTTTCTCTTTTTTTATTGCCAGCTTAGGAAGAGAAAGGAGGAAAAATTAACACCGTCACCTATGTTTTTCTCTTCTCATGTTTTTGAGAACTTCATGGGTTAAGAGGAAGACATTAATTAATGTTTAACACTTTCCCGCCGGTTTTAAGAAGGACTTTTCCGGTTTTTAAAACAAAACGCAGCTGGGTTCTGGCATTCATCCAAGTATGTCATGCAAGTCTCCATGAAAGCTTAAGAGCAGAGGATGTTAGAACAGACTGTTCCTGTCTTCCCCAAAACTTTGTCGAGACTTTTGTCAAAGGTCGTAAAAAATGATCCTCCAACACAAGTTTTACGTATTTGTGTGGAGTTAAAAAAAATATTTTAATTCCAAGGACACACATTATTCGAGGATTTGACCATTTCGATAAAATAAGTGAAGTAATCACTAACACTGATAGATTGACTCCTTGTCTTATCCTAGATCTTCTTCCTACTTGTGTAAAAGAAAATCCATAATCGCCCCCAGAATTGGTATCTTCTAATTCGCCCGAGGGATCATTGGATACAGTGGGTAGACTATATATATATATATATATATATATATATATATATATATATATATATTCACAGACACACATACATTTGTACGATTCTTATAACTGAGGTAAGGATATTTGTTCACTACAAAATTTAATATTTACCTAACACTAGACCAATACTTACAGTACAATTACTCTTGCAAAGAAAATGGTTTAAAAATAGTCTACCCACTGTATCCAATGATCCCTCGGGCGACTTAGAAGATACCTATTCTGGGGGCGATTATGGATTTTCTTTTACGCAAGTAGTAAGAAGATCTAGGATAAGACAAGGAGTTAATCTATCAGTGTTAGAGATTACTTCACTTATTTTATCGAAATGGTCAAATCCTCGAATAATGTGTGTCCTTGGAATTAAATCTTCACTTTCAAGAGCCAACTTTAGCATCCTGCATATTTAGGAAATACTTAGTTCCAGTGTCCTTAAAAGCAAATCTCTCATTATGACCGCAACGAAACACTTCCAGGCATCCGTTAGTAAAAATCAACGATTACTCTTGATTACAAAAAAGCCAAATTATAGCAGGCTTTGCTTGATGAACTACACTGACCAACGCAAGAATTTATATTGACAGATTACAGAGATATCTTAGGAATAGTATCAATTAATGAGTAAGTTCATGATAAGAAACGAATGGTGACCGGATGATTGGGAGTCAATGACAGATGGTGTGACTGGGTCACAGTTCAGCTTGTTCTCCGTCACTGAAGAGGCTACCTACTTAGATAATCCAATTACCTATACTTCTACACTTATTCTCGCAAACATTTTTCAATAATCTAACAAAGAAAAATAGAGCTGCTGCTCTCATTAATATTTTTTTAAATACAAAACCATATTTTGGTAGAAGAAAAGAGCCAGAACGAGGGCGGTGGTTGAATTTATTTACATTTTACAATTAAATGACTTCATATTGAAACAAAAATGTACCAAAAAGGCTAATATTATGTTCCTTTCAATCAGTTTTTGGCTAGATCAATGTTACGCGTCTATGGGCAAACTTCCTTTTATGTCGTAACTCAACTGAAACATTTGCAAGAGCAGTTTAAATGCTAAAATGTTTGGCAGGGCCTCGGTTAAAATAGTTCATTATGATCCGAGACACGCAAGAGGTCATCATTTATGAAACATTTCGTATAACTTAGTATTGAGTAAATTT
This sequence comes from Hetaerina titia, assembly GCA_037158775.1. NCBI lineage: Eukaryota > Metazoa > Arthropoda > Insecta > Odonata > Calopterygidae > Hetaerina > Hetaerina titia. The sequence goes on from CM073771.1 coordinate 61,520,822, forward strand.
AAAGAAATTTAGAAGAGGAATCATACTCAAATAATTTACATCGTTTCGTTTAAAATATTGATAAACCCCAAGCATTAAGATGTTTTAAGCTTACTACTATACTTAAAAACAACACATGCAAATTATTTCAATTTTTTTAACATTCATGATAAATTCACGATAGATTGGGTGAAAATGAGGTAAATTATATGTTAAAAATCTAATTTAAAACAATAATTGAAAACATTAGCAAAAGACTAAATTGAAAGTACGACTTTTTTCAAAACTATTCTGCTAATAATTCAATTCCAATTTTTATTCATATCCCACCTTGGGGAGAATTAAATTGCATTGAAACTCTATTATACATGTAGGCTTATAGGTTGGTTTAATTGTGGAGATTAGAATTCATTTCGTGGAACCCTGGTGGCCCATGAACTTAATAAATTTTAACAGAGGAGTCATTTCTATCCCTATAATGGAAATAAAATGGCTTAGATTGTGTGAAGCTGGGGGTGTTCTGAGGTGTCATTCAGAATTGTACCTGAGCATTCCAATCCGTACCCGTCGCCCATTGGGCTCCCCCGCTGGCTCTAACAAAGAGATATCTTTAGTTGTTAATTGCAATAAGACACTTCTCAATAACAAGTGATAATAATTTCACTATTTTATACATTTCATTAGGGCACAGTCACTAGCTCTTTATAAGGTTAAGAAGGGCGTAAATAAATCAACACTTATTACTATGCGAAATAAAAATGCTCACGTTGAATTTAGAATTTCTGGTTTCACGTGATTTGTATGATTAGCAAACTTCTATCAGCCTTCTTTTTATCTTAATCGAATTGACGCAAATTCGGCCTATACCCTGGGTATCTAGTTACACTTATACAACGTTTAAATGTTGAAAGCCAAAAGATAAATTTCAGTTTTCCGATTCAATTTGAACTGGTATAATTACGAAATCACCATCTAAATTTAACTAACACCTCCCACGAGCAGCCAGTTGGGCCAAGAGTACACGCTGGAGGGAGTTAAAGCTTCTAAGTGGTATGTAAAGTGCCACTTGGGCTGAGCGTCAGAAAAATAGCAATACTCCATGTTTCATCTTTTATGACATAGCCTTTTTCTCTTCAGGAACGCAAGTGTGAGATTGAGGGCAAGTTGAGATTTCGAGTATGAAATTGTATTTCGCAGATTCCTGTATAGTGACGGGGAGTATAACGAAAGAAGGGAAGACTAGTATAGTCGGGAATTAAGAGGTTATAAAATATTAAAATTAATACTTTACTTTGAAATCATCCACCTTTAAAAATTTATTTTTAACATAGCTTTATCATATCGAATTTAGACACCTTGGTGGTGGACACCTTTCGCGAATGTGGATGATTGTGGAGAACTGGGATGTCTTCGCCTTGAATTGAACCACGGATGTACGTATAGTGTTACTGCCGGTTTAATAAACTTTCTTCCACCTTCTCCACTAGCATTGTGTTCGTCATTCAAATGCTATCGATATTCCTCTCTGGATTCTAGAGAACGTGTTTCACCATTGGCAGGAGTTTTACTTGTAACATTGTATATAAATGTGTGTATGTGTATGAGATATAAAAGTAAAAATTTGGACAAATATATGTATATATATGTCAATATTTTCTTGGTAATAATAATTGAGGTGGTTTCCGCGTTGACTTCCTCAACAGTGTTTTTAACGTGACACCAGCACTCAATGGCCGCCCCACTGGGGTCAGACGCCTTTGCAGCCGCCACACTGAGGAACAGACTCTGCGGAAAACAAATGAGTATTTGGGTTTTGTTTGAAGTTACAAAATGTATATTTGATAGTTATGTCCATCCAAAAACCTACCTTACCTGGTAGATTACCTGATAATATATATATAAATATGTATATTATATATGTTATTAGGAAGTTATAATATATATATATATATATATATATATATATATTATTACGTAATCGACCGATTGAGGAACAGACGCTGCGGAAAACAAATGAGTATTTGGGTTTTGTTTGAAGTTACAAAATGTATATTTGATAGTTATGTCCATCCAAAAACCTACCTTAACTGGCAGATTACCTGATAATATATATATAAATATGTATATTATATATGTTATTAGGAAGTTATTATATATATATATATATATATACTATTAGGTAATCGACCGGTTAAGGTAGGTTTTTCGATGGACACAACTATCAAATAAACATTTTGTAACTCCAAACAAAACCCAATCCGGCAATCTAATCTACATCAGGTCCCTCTTCATCTCTGTGCACTTCTTTCCTCCCTTCATCCCGTCCAACATCCCTATCCTGTTCCTGCCCTTTCCTCGTTTGCCCAACATTCTCCCCTCTATTACCTTCTTCAACATTCCACTACCGCACAATACGCCTTTCGTCCATTTTTCCTGTCCCCATAAGATTTCTCTCAACAAACCCCTCTCCTTACCCACCATCTCCATTACTTCCTCATTTGTTTTTCTTTCGGTCCATTTTACCTTCCCCATTTTCTCCACACCCACATTTCAAAAACCTCCAATCTACGTCTATCCTTCTGCTTCAGCGACCACGTTTCCGCGCCGTACATAGCTACGCTCCATATCGGAGTTTTTACGAGTCTCGTCTTAACATCCCTACTCAACGTCCCCGTCATCAACTCCCTCCTCCTTGAGAAAGCCTCCTTGCCTAGCGCAATTCTTCTCCTTACATCTTTACCACTTTGACCGTATTGGTCCAAAACACTTCCGAGATATGTAAACTGCTCTACCTGCTCTATTTTTTCCCCGCCTATTTTAATATTTAGCTTAGGGGAGGGAAGGGGGGGCGGAAGGTTTAGGGACTGTTGGGAAAGAAATTAAAGATGGCGGTTAAGGGTGGGAATTTTAAAGGATCGGAAATATAGGATGTATGCGGATTCGCGAGTTCTCACCTCTATGTTGGTGGCTGAATCAGGTAGGGATTCTAGAACTGTTAGGGAAAAGCATTCGTCAAATGATAGGTTGTGTGAACTTGCGTGTAAAGGGATAGGAAGAGAAGAGAGTGAAGCAGAATTACATGAGTACTACTCTGATACATTCTGATGACGACGGCCGTGCCGTCGAAACGTAAATATCTACTGTGTCCTTCTTTTAAGTTTCTGTGTGTGCAATATATATATATATATATATATATATATATATATATATATATATATATATATATATATATATATATATATATATATATATATATATATATATATATATAGCTTTTGGACGGCACAATATAACACAGAATAAAACACAATAACGTACACGTTAACACGTAAATAACGATAACACATGAGTAAATACACGATAACACGTAAAAGGACACTCACACTGTAGATGATTTGAGCTTTTGGCCTACTCCGAGGCCTTCTTCAGGTCAGACTCACAGGTCAGTACGTGTTATCTGTTTATTCTGTGTTATATTGTGACGTCCAAAAGTTATATTGCTCTCGTGAGTACTTCCGCATCATCGATATATATATATATATATATATATATATATATCAATCTTTCTCATCATATTTATACGATATATGTATTTACTTATTTATTTATATTTATCAATATGATTAAAATGACTCTCGCACTCTGGTGGAGGTGTCTGGGTCACCGAAAATATTAATGAGTTAATATGTATGTGTGCTTTGAGAATTGGTGAATGCCATAAATGTTATATACTATATATATATATATATATATATATATATATATATATATATATATACTTTATGTACTTCCATTAGGATTTACCAAACACGGAAATATGAAAATGAACTAAGACCCTAAACAATCCGAGTAAAGTAGTTTGATTATTGAACAGAGTCTAAGAAACGGCAGATATTCTCAATAGTATTCCCCCTATAAAAAGATCTAAAGAGGTAATCTCTTTATTTAAGTTCATAATTCAACCTACTTATCCATTCGATGTCATAAACATACGCGTTATATCCAACGATCTGAGTGGCCTGGGAGTTCTAGGACACCACCCTTTGACATGGAAATTCTCGTGAAGTGATGTGGTCGTTATAGAGGTTTCAGATTTAAATCAGGTTCTTTGATCATTGATGCCGGGGTGCATAATCCTGTTCATTTTCTATTCACAGATTATACGGGAAACGAAAGCGTATATAATCTGAACTACCCGAGACTATCCTGGAATGATGTAATATCACTGGAAGCATATTTTAAGGTTGCTTATTTCGGATTCGGTATACCAGATATATTAAGAATTGAGAGATGCAAAGAATGTCTTACCTTGAACGTGGTGTCTGACGTTCAATAATCAAACAGGAATAATCATTAGTCAAACGTCAGAATGAAAGTTGAAAACGATAAGTTATAAAACCAATTCCGACTCATGAAGAACAGAGGAGTGAAATAGTCTTTCCTCTGACAAAGAATATCTGCACAAAAATATCAGAAAGGTCAACCGGAAATCGTATTTGACCTACGTTGACTATAAGAAAGCCTATGAGGGCATTAAAATGTGATTTTTAAATTGCTGGAATATGCGTTTACGTGATACTTTACAAGCATTAGCTATTGCTAGCGTGTGCGGATGTGGGTGGCTTCTTTTGAATTAATTACAACGGCAAAATTAGAAATTATCAGCTCTAATCTTGCCACATTGCAAATAAAAACAAAAAACTGTCGATAAATTATGCCGTTGCTACCGTTGCTACTTTTGTCCATAACAATTCAACATTTGGTTGGAAGAGTCAATAAAAAAGTACGTTTAGTGCTCGGTTTCGAAAACAACATCAGTAATAGCAAGAATAGCGAGAAGACCTTCAGAACCATTGAACACGATAATTCAAGCACTTCAAGAGAATGACATAAAAATTAATTGAAAGATAACAATATATACACCTAAATCAGACTCACAGGGCAGAAGCATCAAGATTGTATTAAAATGTGTTGAATTATTAAAAAGGGATACAAGAATAGAGTTTTTGGAACACGCATTATAAATTTTAGATGGGAGAAAAAGTCACTAAAGAGAGGTTCATTTATTTTAAATTTGAAAATCAATTTAATAATTCTCACTTTCAATTCCCACACGCATGATACAACCGTCATTATGATGGTATTTTTATTAAAAGCAGAGAGGTTACCGTAAAATACATGGATTTTGTGAACACAGTAAACGAGAGATGGTTGCAGTGATTTAAAATTACTCCAGGAAAAAATGAAATAGTGTCAAATTATCTCAAATTTATCCGTCTTTTACTCAAAGGTTATGCTATTATTTTTTTAATTTAACTTTACCTGCGTGTTTAATTTAATTGAAGAATATCTTCCCAAGTGGTATTTCGTTAAATTTGTTGACCAAAATGCGTATGTTAATAAGAATTTTATTAAATATCAACAAAAATTTCAATTATTGCTATTTTTCATCTTTTAAATTTTGTGATACATCGTTCGAGCATTAAGGAATATTAATGTTAAAAGTCTGACTACCACACTCTCTAGATCACTTGATATAAAGGAACTCATAGGCCACAGGGAAGAAACATCTTAGCTCGTATTTGATTGGGCGTTTTTAAAACTTCACCATCGTTTTATAATGTTAAAATCACACTTTATTAGTCGTCCATTAATTCAGATACGCGTTGCAAGAGAGATTCATATTTCCATTGACATCTTAAAATTTCACTCATCTTGAAAACAAAATGAAAACTCATAGAAGCGGAAAATAATCTCATTCCTATCCTTCCCATACTTTGGTTACCCATTGTTCACCCACCCTACTATCACGACCAGCAATATATCACAACCTTTCAGTATTTCCTTCACTCACTTTTTCCACCTTTATCTGCTTTCTCACAGCAACTTCCTATCCTCACACACCGTATTTAAAATTTCAACGTTAGTCTTTTTCGCTGTCAAACTAACATTTTCCATTCTCTCCAACACTCACATCTTGAAAGCCTGCGCAACCTGCCCTCATCTCGTGTCTCAAAGACCAGGTTTAGGGTCCATAAAGTGGTTCGCTCCATATTAAAGTCCAAGTTCCATATTAAAGTCCAAGCTCCATATAAAGCATATATAATGTCTCATCGAAGCAAAGAATTAAAAAGAATCGAGAACGAATATTTAATTTAGTTTAACGACATCAGATGAACAGAGAAGCATGAGATTACTTCAAGATTTAAATCCAATTGAATATTAATTGCTTCTAATTGCTTTATCCTGTTTCCAGTTAAAGGGAATATAGTTAGAGCAGAAATCCTAGGTAGTGTAATAGCTAATACCTATTTTGTTGTGATTTAAGACAGTATTTAGAATTTTGAGTGCAAAGTTATGGTAAGTCTTTACTCATACATTATCGTACAACCTTTCATGGTGTCTGAATCCTCCCACGGTGAGGGAGATCATTGTGTGGAAAGGTTTGTGATAAGAATGGGATGTTAAAAACCCATTCGGTGAAATAAAATGGATAGTAGTACAAGCATCTCTTCGGAACATTAGAAATATCAGGGTCTCAGAAGATAAAAAAATAGCAGGAAAGATCTCACGAAGAAGACGAACAACAATACTGAAGGTGTCTTTATATACTGAGCGAATTAATGACAATTAACTCAAATCACTAGTGACAATGACTTTGGCAAATACACCCAGGATCAATTACCCTAGCCAAATAAGGAAGGATGCACGAAGAAGGGACTTTAAAGGAAAAAGGGAATCAAATTAAAAAACTAAGAATCGGTGCCCGGAACTAACCCATCTTCGAAATGGAATAATAATTGGTCTTTCAAATTAATCCTTTTTACTACCACTTGAAATCATTTTTAAAAAACTCCCTCTAAAATTCATGAATTTACTGTGGTCAGATTAAATGTTAATCTTCTGAACGCGAATAGTATATTCAAAGTTAATTAAAACCTTCTCAATGCAGCTTTTTATGGACTAAGAAATGTTATTTCATTTAATGCAAGAGAAAAAAACAGCACAGAGCTAAGAGAAATGAATTGATTGGAGAGAAAACAGGTTATCAATGTTTCTGTAATATCTCCCATTTCTCTTTCAAAGTACTACATCAACATAGGATTCAACATTATTACAAAATGTTCAATGTAATTGAAAGACTAGAGCTAATGACACCCTATACTGCAATTTTATTTACTTGAAAATATAGTAGTTATTTCCTGTAGCACAACTGATACCAAATAGCTTTCTGGTTAACCAATTGATTCTCTATCAGGCGGTATAAGATCACGTACCACTTCGCTGTATCTGATTAACAAATATTTTTCAGGTATTTCTAGGCAAATATTAAGTTTCCAAATTATTTTTCTCATATGTTAAAGCAATAATGTAACTTTTCTGATTTTATAGCAAATATAGAAACGTTTCGCCAAAGAAATGTTAGACTTATTCAGCAGGAATATACAGATGAGCCTATTGTGCTTAATTAATTATTTTTATTAATAATTATCAATGAATTTATTTTATTGATTATTAGTGATAATACCCGAATATGCCATTGCGAATACTGTAATTTTTATCAAATAAACATGATCCTGCCCAAGTGTCCTCACACGCATAAGAGTGTAACATCAGATATGTAGCATATAAATTTAATTACTTGTACTAAAAAATAAGCACAAAGTTAACTATACCCACGTATTTTAAATAAACAAAGAACGTAGCTACGCTCGTGAATCAATGTTAACAAAAAATGCCGAGACCGTTTATCAAGTTTACGGTCTCGGCATTTTTTTGTTTACATGCCTACATATAATTTAACTAATGGGTTAGTTTGCTTTTTCTAAGCATTCAGAAAACTGACTACCGATCAGTTATGAACAAAAATACAAGTGAGGTCTTATTTTTACACAAGAAAGTTAATGAGTGATTCTCAGCTAAATGTATGGGATTACAGTAGAAAAAAAGGACGATTAAAAATGGTATCGAGTATGAAGGGCAATTACAGTCATTATTGAGCGGTTTTTTGGCCTTACTTTTAATATTGAATGACAATAATATTTTAAAGGTTTGCCAAGGAAGGTAAAATATTTAGTCATTCAAAGTTAAGTGTTATGAATACAATCATTTTTTTAAATGGGAAAAATTGATGAATTATATCGTGAAGTTAATTATGATGCGCCAATCAGAAAAATGAATTATGCTCTAAAAATTTGAGCTAAAATGTAAAGTTTTTACGCATGAGGTGCCACTGTTTTGCACTTTCTAAAACAGTTCCAATTTTTTCTTTCTTTGAGCGATTTCCGTTAAATTAACAGCCTTAAACATATTCTTCTTTTCAGTAGTTTTCAGGCCAGCGGCTGGCATAGAATTTTATGCCCGGTGTTTTCATCTTTAGTTTAAAATCACAAACACTAAAACTTTAGAAAGCTCATGCAATTCCACAGCAGATTATTGCCCACTCAAATATTTTACGAATATCAAGCGTAGAGAAATAGATAAATGTATTGACACAGAAGTTTTGCGTAACTTCAGATTAATCCATCAGATTTTTATGCTGCAATAAAATTACGAGAACACCGAAATTAATGACAATAAATTTTTTAAAGTTTAACTAAGTTTTTAAATTAGATCCAAATGAACTCGGGATTAAAAGTCGATTTAAAATTGTGAGCACTTTTCCTTATTTGAAATCCCGTTTCCTGGGTGATTCAAATGTCTAAACCTCCAAAGTGGTTCAATATATAATTACTTTATAACATGCGAATCTCAATGGCACACGGCAGGTGATGTTATGGCATCAGAAGTTTTCATGTGTTTACAAAATATCTTAAAAATTATTAGTCAAGAAATAATTTTCCCAATGAATATTACAATGAAATATTTTCTATTATTAAGCACATTTGTATCGATTAACCAATGAACATTAAACACACTTATCAGAACAAAAAAAAATTCGACCATTTTCTTTGTTGTCTCTTCGTTTTCGTCCGATCCCAAGCCACTGTCTCATCTATAAAGAGACAGTATAAATGACGCCACAAGATCATGTACAATCTTTTCGGAAGATAGATATTTCATTATATTCCATGGTATAAATTCAACTGTAACCTCTACGACCTTATGGACACATCTATGAGGCGTATTTATATGAACATTTCAACATTGTTCTTTTAATTTAAATATACATCCATTGTTCTTTTAGTCTTTGAAAATGAAAGAAAAATTTCTATTTGTATTACGAAGTTAGTATTTTTTCATTTTACACTATTTTTTTCTTCTCCGATGGAATAAATCCTGTATATACGTTGACTCGTTCCCTTAAATGGTCATGTTACACGCATTATTCAAGATGTCATATGGAGTATTCATTCTGGCACTGATATTCCAGCCAAATAGAATTTCCATTTAAAAATTATGAATAAAATAAACGCTACAGTCCTAATCTAATCTAATCTCGCTATGATGAGGGTAAAAAATAAGGAAAATTTTACACTTCCACACACTTAAGTGTGTGTATAGTTTTCCTTATTTTGTACGATCATCATGAAGGAATTCCACAAAGTTAAGCCTGAAAATGTTAGCTAATCTCACTAATCTTAGTAGATTCATGAAAGTAGATGAAAATTAATAGTTTTAAAGTAATGCAACAAATTGTAAGGAGTACTTAAGATAGTGAAAGAACGCAAAAGACAATGACAGAAAAAGGCTCTTCTAGTAGTTATTTAATTTTTATCACATTTAACAGAGACCCTGTTTTTAGTCTTCCAAAAGTAAATTGCTGTTTTCGTTTTCACCTTTTCTGAAATACTATACACCCAAACTAAATACGAGGTCGAGGAGCAGGGAGGGCACTGATCTGCGTCATTCCTTCTCTGCACCAAACGTCGCTGCTTAAATCCATATCCAACTCTTTCAGCCATTCTTTTTCTCTCGTTTGCCTGCTCTCTGATCGGAGGAGTCGCACGGACGCCTATCCGTCCACGCATTCATCCTTACGCTTTCCGCACGGAAAAGCACGCCTGCCCCCAACCATTCCCAAATCCTCCGAACTATGTTCCCTTTGATGTACCGGGACCTCATTCACAAAACCGAGATGTCACATGCACGAACCTCCCGCCCCACATCAACTGACAGACCCCACACCCTCCCCTTCATCCCTTCTCATCCCCCGCAGTCCATCACTCGCTTCGCACTATCACGCCCTCCCCGAAACATTTCCTCCGAACTCTCTCATCCTCAAATATCTCGTTCATCCGCATGCCGCCTCCTCCCTGTCCCCACCCCTCCGGTCCTTTCATAATTTTGCAACAACCCCAAAATCCGTTCCCGCAAATTTATCTTCAAAAACTTCTCACAGTACCTATCATACAAGCATGCTTCCAGCCTAACTCATATCCCACCATGTGAATCCTCGTTGGGGTGGAACCAATGCAAGCAGCTCGACCCCTGTGTAGGGTATTTGTTGAAAATTGATTACTACCAGGATGCAAAATTCTTTAAAATGAGAGATGCGTTTATGCTATTAAAAATATTGACATTTTCAATAACTTTCTAACGTTTTGGTTAAATGGACCGCGCATGACTGTTGTGAAAACACATCTTGCGTAACTCTTTAGCTGTTGCTTTCATTGTACTATTTTAAGATACGAAAACTCAATAGGCCTAGAAGAATGCTTTAATTATGCAAAAGTTATTTTTTATTAATCGAGAGGAGCCACATAAAGAATACTTTCAGCTGTGCTTCACTACGCAACGTAAAACTAAAGTGACATTTAGAGTGTCGTGTGCAGAATCTTAGGGTCCATGAAAACATAAAAAATTGAAGCCATTCTTGCGATCTCGGTGACATTTCCGTACAAAAATTAAAGGATGCTCTGCTGTCATCTCTTGTCCGAAAACCAATTTACTTCTGTGAGGGCTACTAGAAGTCCAAGCTCAAATACTAACAATTGGTTCAAAATCTCACAACAGTATTATTATCTTTGATGGCAATTTTATTCCGTGGATGGTTAATGAAGACATTTATTGCAGGGTAGATAGGAGCCAGATTTCTGAGACAAATTTCTTCAGATAAACGCCAAGTATTCCTTGCGTATATATTTAACCTGTTCGTAGAGAAAATGTACTTTCTATGACTGTATATATTTCTATGACTGGTTTACATGTTTCAAATTATAATTATCTGTGAAAGTAAAACCCAATTTCGCAAAAAAATCTCAAAGAAGACACTACCGTCAGTTTAATAAAGCACATTATTATTGGTTTCGGTGATAATTAAAAATATTTTTAACAGAATTTGCGAATGGAAGCGTTAAAAACCAAAAATGCCAAAACTGGGTATGCCTGAAAGATGTTTTGAAATATAATTCACAAATGAAATAGAGCTATGCTTTCAGACAAACGTAAATGCAGAGGGAAATAGCAAAGGTTGTACCGCGGAGAAGTTAAAGTGACACTAAAATGCCTAGAAATATCATATTACAAAGTAAAAAAAATAGTTCCTAAGGTTTAACGTGAATCTAAAGAAACCACACACATTGTAAAACAGAATGTCGGGCAAGGTGAAAGTATTTCATAAAGACTTTAAACAATATTAACGACTTAACATAACGGGTGCTTTCGGAAGTTGGGATTAGAATGAAATCTTATACAATGTAAATCAATATTATTATGCATTAAATGAAATGAGCAAGAGATATTATATTCATAGCCTGGGTTGGACAACAAACCTGGTAACTCGGAACAAATAAAGTAGCTGAGAGCCAATTTCTACTCTAATCTAGCATTTGGTACGCTAAAATAGAATCTAGGCCTGGTCAAAATGAAGCAAAGTTCAAAATTTCACTTGAGTAGGCTATTTTTAGGAAAAAGTAATGATTATGTAAGGAGAGCTAATGTTACGCATTATTGGACACACTTTGAGTATCCAAAGAATCTTTAGGAAAAGTATAACAAATAGTGACATTCATCCTGAGCGGGGTAAAGCTCTTTGAATGCCCATTATTTTTATGAAAAATTACGATGAGAAAGGTCAAGTAACGGATTTATTGGAGAAACTAGGATGGTAGAACTCCCATCCGTGGAGCACGTCTTTTCGAAGTCATAAAAACATGCAAGGTTTGTAATGTTATCACCCAAATTTACGATTCTACTGCACACATGACATTATTATGACTCCTTACTTGTTGTTTAATGGCAAATTGGAAGCCTACAATTAAAATAATATAGGGATAGTCCAAGACTTGAAATTCTTGAAAATTCGCAGTCCTAATAAAACTATGATCACACATCAAAATACGTAACTGTTGTAAAAGCACGAAATTATCGTCATCTCACATACCATTAAGGAAAACTTCACGCTGTCACAATTACGTAATAAAGTCGGTTGTCCTTACATTCTCTGCCACAAGCCCTCTTGATGCCTCACAGGATAAATAACTCAAATGAGGTGGTGAGAATATAAAACTAATTATTGTGACATTATTTTTCCATTTTTGCGAGAAAATATATAAAATTTGGAATTCGTCATTAAAAATAGCCAAATATACACTATTGAAGTGGTACTCTAACATCCTGTTGCATTAAACCAAAGTATACAATGCTAACGGAAAAATTTTTAATGACAAGGTAGTAATACCAGGAGACTACCAAAATAAAAATCAGCCGAGAACCAGGTCTGGAATTCCCTGACAAGATTTTTTTATCGCACGATATCCCGGATAATTTACTCGAGATGTGCTTGTTTACCAAGCTCCCGGCTTTCTCTTGGGACAATTACGCCAGATAATAGAAATTTAAACCTATCTCTGACTTTTCGAACGGTAAGAAATACTGCTGTTCGTGGGAGGATGCGGCAAGTGGGAGGGGGGATGCGTGGGTAGAACCATGGCAGTCCTTTGCCACGAGCGTTAGCAAATACTGCATTGTGGGGGCTGAATCGAATGAGGCATGCGTGGGCGGAAGCAAACTTCCCCATCCGGCACCGAGCGGGTCAGGGGAAAGCAATGAAGGAAGCGAGAAAGGAAGACTGCCGAGGAAAGGAGGGAGATAGAGAGAGTCTCGAAGAGGGGAGTCAGGTAAATAGGAGGAAGGCAGTCTTCTTGACTCCCGGCCAAATCGTGAGAACAGCGACTTAAGTCGTCCGCATCTCCAAACCCACCCACCCGCCTTCCTCATGCATCCCACTCCTCCGTCCGGCCGTCCATTCGAATATTCACGCCACTCCTTCCATCCCTTACTTTCCTTCCGTCGTGGCCCGGCGAGTGACTGCCGGAGCGGTCAAGAAGGTGAGCTGAGCGCCGCTAAGCTATGCACTGCGTGGGGATGAGAACTTTGACCTTCAATCGTCCCATTTCGAAGGCAGGGAGCTCGATCATACATATATAAATTCTTTTTTCTCCTTCCAGAGTTTCTTGAGAAGCTTGCAAGTTAGAACGTCCACGGGGGAGGAAGGCAAGGGTGGGTGTTCCTCTTCCGAGGAAATCGAGTTTCCCTTAAGTTGCCCAAACTCGCCCTTGAAATCATATTGGGGCGGAAATGAAATGACGAACTTTAGCTGGGATGTATAGGGGTGAATCATTGGGTTTCACGTAAGGTCCGCGACCCTTGCATAGAATTCTCTTTTCAGCGTTTGGTATTCTAATATGATATGTGAGATCACACATTTCACTAGCTGGACTGCATTCTGATCCACGTCCAAGGTGGGAATTATTTATGTGACTGGAAAAAGCTCCCAAGTTCTTAGAAAATACTAGGTCAGTCTTAATAGGTTCTCACCTAACTTAAAGGAAACCGTCAGTAAGCAACCCGAAGACTAGTCTAGCCTTCAACTTGAGTCTCAAAAATGGATTCGGAGTTATATTTCTCTATCCCCTGTCTTTACGTGGCACAAGTAATCTCTGTGATTTACATTCCACCTTAAATATACTTGTAATTCTCAGCGGGATATTGCTCTAAAGACTTAGATACTGCATGATGAAGCTAGTTTCTTATGCCATTCTGTCCTCAGTTGACGACTAGATGATTTTCTTTATGTTGAAACAAGATTACTAATCCAATTAAAATGTTATAAAAAGCAAACAGCCACATTCATATGCTTACTCTCCCTTTTGCTCTTCCTTACTGCTCTCCCAGAGAAAGAACGTACGCATTTTCTCGATACGTTTTTGAGGATATTACCAGGTCCTCCGCGTCTTGCAGTGCATTGGACTTAGGGAAAATGAGGTTTTCAGCCTCTCGTTATAATCGCTAGATTTTAGCGTAACACAATGATTTTCTGGCATGACGTTTCATTTTTTTCCTTTTTATCCATTAAATTTGTACAGACTTCTCTCGTGAAAAAGATAAATATTTTTCTCAACAAATGAATTTGTTATGGTCCTTAAACTCATTATGGATATACTGGAATCCAGTAAAGAGTTTTTTTTCCATACTCTACATTTCTAAGCGAGAACTGAACCACTGTAAAAAATTCAGCACAGGGATAACTATATAGTAAGCAATACAAATTATTCAGTACCAATGGTTTAAGAGTACCCGGGGATGTTATCATTTAATTAAATATATAGTATAACTAAAAGCAATAAGCTAGATATTATTTAATGTTTAATTGCTTTGTTTTAGGAAGCCGTAGCTCGAAGTAACTCGCAGTTTGGATAAGCTAGAAGCTCGCAGTTAGATTAAGTTCCTTCATTTAAAACGTTACAGTGCCCGGTAAATCCATGATTAAATGATGGCTGTTTACAGAAATGATATCTCGTAATATGACTCAGTTGTGAGGTGGAAATGGAATTTTTAAACTGGCAGCATGTCCCTCACAGACGACCCCAGAAGTGGAAGACCATCATCCACGGACGATACTGTGCTGCCGCAGTGAAGAAAGTGGAGGACTATTTCCTATTCAACCATTCAAAATTATTATAATTGAGACTGATCTTATTTACAGCAGTGTGCAGAAAATTATAAACGAAGAACTGCACATGTCAAAGGTGAAAGAACGCTAGGTTCTACGACTACTGACTCCTTTTCAAGAGCAAACATGGCGTGACTGGCCATTAAAGCGATGTGGAATAAAAATTTTGCAACATCCGCCCTATTCTGCCGATCTTGCCCCAAACATCCTTTTTTTTCATTCCCATGCCTCAAAAAACCATAGTGGGGTCGGAGACTTGACAGCACAAATGACTTTATTCAAGAGGTGGAATAATGGTTTTCGACTCAATCGGCAGGGCTCTACAATGACGACCTTCGAAAGCTCATAATACGCTGGGAGAAATATAGTATATTTCTGGATGGTGACTATGTAGATTAGTCTTAAGAATAACAAATGAAAATTAAGTTTCCAGATTGGTTTTTTTATTAATAATTAATAATTTACCATGTCTCTCGTAAATAATACTTTCATAGCTGCTTCAAAATTTTATACGCAGGGTTGTTAAATATATTCGACCAAGTTCAAGTGTTTGAGATGACGATGCTACATGATATGCCAGTAAATACAAATGTGCTTTGAACCATAAATATCCACATGCCAAAAATTCATGCAAGATGTTCATTATGGTTGGACTAGGATTAGGAAGATAAATTTAGCCAATACGGCTCCTCTCTACGCGTGGTCCATTATTTTAACAGTGAATCACAGGAATCGTTCGCCCTTCTGAGGAACGCAATTTTCCGGCCGTTTCATTGTTCCCTCAATGTTCGCCAACATTTTCTTTTTTTTTCCTAGGCCGAGAGCTTAAAACCCAACCGCACCCTCTCCTCCTTTTGGCTCCGCTAACCTCAAAGCTAAGGAAAACTTTCTTCCTTCCCTCCCCTACCGATTTATCGCATTGGGAAATGCTTTCTTTAACAAAGAAGGAAGGAAAAAGAATGGTAATTTATAAGCGTGAAAGACTTTGGATCTTTTCAGTAGGATGGGAGTAGGGTGGAGGGGAGAAGAGTCGCTGCGAAATCAGTTTATCTTTTGTTTTCTTCCCCCTCCACTTTTTTACGGGTCCGGAATTTGCCTCCTCCGTGACGTCTCATATTTCATATCGGCTGTTTCGCGGATATCCGACTTGGGATGGGCATTTACGCGATACATGCTATCTACCTAGGAAATACTACGGATAGGTTATCTTCATGGTACCATTTTAAATCACCACTAAGGTCTGTGGTTTGGGGTGAACTCACATCTGCCAGGCATGGTCTATATTTACACATCTTTCAGAGGTAGGAACTAGGTGTGTTTCATAAATCCCATGCTTTGAACAATAGGTGCAAAAGGGCTTTTAAACCTTCACAGAAACACCTGTTTTTTTCTTCCTTGATGGGAGTCTGCTCTTCCGCTTAACAAAGTGAGAGGTCTATACAGTCGGGAATTACTAACGAGAACCTGGTAAAAAAAAACTCGCCCCAAACTTCCGAGGAAAGTAATAAAAACTCGGGCATACCATTTTTGCGAGAACCAGTATTTAAGTGGAATCTATTGTAGAAAAAAGGTTTTCAATGGATGACCGGACTATTATGAAAAATATAAATAAAAACGCACCGTCAATATACGTTATCTCCAGCGCATCGAAGCTTTCTTTATATTATTCCCTGTCCATATAGTAGTGTTTTTTAACGATGAGTTAAGCTCTCTTCCTGCATGGCATACTTTGGGATGTAACCACATTGAATATGATTTTAAATTGCCCTTTGTTTAAGATAAAATTACGTGATTAAAAAACAATGAAAAAACGATGGCACGTCACATACGAGATACCCTTAGAGGGAATGGAACGCTGTGCTAGCAGGCAAACTAAATAGCCACCAGACTAACTTGGTGGGCACAGTATTCAAGTTAATTGTATTCGAGAATTTATCAAACTGCCTGCACGATATTTAAAAAATTAAATAAATAAGTTTCCCATCTTAGATTATTTCAGGTTTTTCAATTCCAACTGATCTAACAATTTCTGACCATCTGCATACGACTTAGGTGCTCAGAGAACAAAAATTCACTGTCTTAACCTGAATGAAACAGTGAGAATTTTAAAGATAAACCTAATGAGAAAACAATAACAAGTGTGCTAAATTGACTTTTCAGAAATAATATATATCTCAAGAACCAATACGCTGGTCTTTAGGAAACGGCGAGAAATTTCAATTTTTTTTGTGCTCAATTCCAGGAGTACCAGAGCAAATGCGTGTTTTGGTTTCCAAACGAAAAATTCTTACGGATTCGAAGAGCGTGCGAGCGTTGATACATATGAAGAAGACGAACCCCCGGGGTTTTGTCTCTCACCCAAGGGCCTCCTTAGAGCGAGCGACCATCCCTCTCGAGCTAGCCCAACCATTGACTCATCCCGTCTCATCTTTCATGCACCTCACCTTCTAAATCTCCCATTTCCTCCGACTTCTTATTCCGCTTCCCTCCGCTCCACTTCTTGCATTTCCTAGTTGCTCCCAGTCTCCCCGTACCCTCCAGGAGTTGGTTCTCAATTCATTCCCCATCCCCAATGTCTCTCCAACTTCTCACGCTTTTTTGCTCCCTTCTTCCACTTACACTTCTCTTTTTTTGCGTCCAGCAAAAAGAAATGCACTCGCGCTTAATCTTGCAGGTGACAGAATTACAGCAGACGCTTACCATCATGTTGGCAGTCAAATCACGAACCAGCCATGGCTACCAGTGTATACAATTCAAAATCCAACCGCGGCTATAATCAAATACGCTTACCATCCGTGAAAAACAAATTGTTTTCACAATAGCGTTTTCGGTGAAACTGAATAGTCGGATGATGGCCATTTGAAAGATTCATCTTCCATAGTTGTTAGTCTGGATGCATCCCCAAGGCAAATAAATAAAGAAGGGACCTCAAGACGGCTCCGAGCGGCAGTTTACATGGTGAAACGGGAGGAGGTAATAAGCATGGAGAGACAAAGGCAGCATTCACACAGATGCAGCAGTGGCAGGTGGCGTGGCAAGTAGCGTGACAAGTTGCATGCTTCATAGCATGTAGCATGGTGAGCATCGATGTGCACTGGGCAAACAGAAGTATACTTCATTCCGCCGGTGTTGATTAGGATTTCGTTAGGAGAAGAAGACATAATGACCTTATGGGTATACTTTGTGGAAGGAAGGAAGAGAAGTTTGACTCATCCATATTCAAGAGACTAGGGTTGTGGAATACAGCGCTAAATGATTCAATGATGATGACGAAATTTTTTGAGTCGATAGTGTCAGTAATGAGTTAAGAATTTATATTATTATTATCATTACTTTTACATTATGATCGAGTTAATTCATAAGTATTCGAGTAATTTCTATGCATAAACATAAGAATGGATTTGAACTAAAAATTGTTTCTTCACTAATGAATTTAAGAGTTGCACACTGATATTTCCTGCTACCATTTAAATTTATAGCGAAACAAAAAAAGTTAACGATAATAAGATACATTTTTCCAAACAATCCGATCATATTCCTGCTTTCAACATAATAGAGTTACAAGAGTTACTCGAATACGAAATTTCAAGAAAAAAACTTCTGAAAACACCAGAAATATTAGTGTGCGTAGATTTTCATTTGCTATTTCTTGGGAAATTCGGTTCTATTCATCAACAGCCTGAATGACGAGTAGCAAACTCATATGGCAGGACAGGCAAATCTAACCGATAAACTATTGACAAACGCTGTTAACATTAAATTAAATTAGTTAATAATAAAATTGAGAGAAACACTATGTTAAAATTAAAACTAATTTTTTTAAAACATTTAAGTGGATGTCATTTCCCGCTGTTTTGGTTCTAGATGTTACTACGCAATAATATTAACGTTATTTGGCTAATTTGTCATTACTTCTTTGGGCATCCTATTGTAAAACTGCCCATAAAAGAGAATGTTGTTCCATTTAAAGTCATGACTTCGCATAACTATGTCACATTGTTGAACCAATTTGAAAGTCAAACAGCGTAGTGAGTTTCGATGTGAAAAGTACTTCGTTTGTGGCATTTTACTCGAAAATATTAAACCCGATGAAATAATTCTGTGCCTTCAAATAACGTGTTTTCACTAGTTGTCACCTTGTGCATCTGCCACTTCGTTTTTATTGGTCCAAAAGTATTTTCACAATTTGCATTCATTTTCACTACGTTGGTTTCCATAAGTTCAGCAGTGCAATAGGCAGAGGACAGTCTCATCAGTGTTTACGGCAAAGTAAATTAACCTATAATCCTTAATTTATCGGTCAAATTTTTTTTAAAGGCCTTCTATAATATATATAATATTCAGGTTTCATTCATGGAGGAGGACAGTCATCATGCAAAATCATTCGATTGGATGTCACACCTGATTCATTGATTCTACATGCTCAATCATTCCATCTAGACACCTACGGTAGAAGTGAGACTGAAAGAGATTGGTCACCATTCTTTTTACTTTAACCTCTAGGAAGAAGAAAGCCTATGACTAAAGTATGGAATTATTTGTATAGCATACTCATATGTCTTTCATATAAACCAGTCATTGTGAAGTAATGGCTTTCTTTTCACTTTCAGTAGCAAGAGTATTGTAACAGAAAATATGATATTGTGTTATTTCTGAAGAAATTACTATTAATCTTTGAAACCCAACGGAATTATAAAACATATGAATGAATTAAATGTGCTCTATGCCACGCCGCACATTACATACAGCAGTAAACATACAATCCACAAATATGTACTCATATATACGGATTAAGTGTACGTGGAATCAACAGATTATAATAACTTTTTTTCGGTAAACGATTAAGGATCGAAATAACTACAAATGGAAAAATTAGGAAACATTTTTTTCTAAACAACCTAACATGATGCCATTATTTTATATGACTCTCATTTTATTTTTACTCTTGTTCCTGGCAGCTCTTCTCGCATTCATAGAGAATTACTTTGCACTTTGATCCCTAGTGCATGTATCTCTAGTCATGATTATTTCCAGTAATTGAAATATTTTATACATTTATTAGGAACTAACATTTGAGAAAAATTTAACTCAGATGTTGAACGATTTATGTTGTATCACCCCCTGCCACATACCCTAGCAGTGCCTTGAAGGTTACCGTGTAGACGTAGGAGTAACTTTCGACTTAATCTGCGGACACGCAGCGTATGCGCCGCACTTAAGCGAATTGATACGATGAAACACAGAGGAACCAATAACACTGACAATAACTAACAGCCAGCATTGTTAAAAGCTTATGTCAATTGTATTTAATTGCATTTATCTTGACCAATTTTTATAGAGTTTCCCGATGATAAGGTGTCATGTGAACAATAGAAAATAGTTTATTGTTAGATCAAAGTTTAGAGGTGATATAATCTTTATAACTACACGAAAAGTCATTATCTGACGATTAAATGAACAGAATAATTATTGCAAAAACAATAAAACGTTTCTTAAAGGAATAAAAGAGAGATTTAGACGAATTTAGGAGTTTATGGTGTTTTGAAGCGAATGAGAAGCGTCTTGGATCTTTTCGTAAGCCCCTAAAATAATGGCAACCGCATTATTAACAAAAAAATTTTTGCATGCCTAGATTAATTTTGGCAGAAAGAATGACTAACAATACTCTAATTCCGTTCTTACTTTGGAAACTAGCCCCATCGACCAGAAGGTGATAGGTGGGAAAGAATACTATATGTCACATCATACCTACTAGTGTCCTAAGGCGCCAGCTGGACTTGTGCCCGCAGTTGTTTTCCGCCTGTTGGTTAAGTCGAATGGCATCTAAGTCTACATATACATAGCAAGTCACCATGTGGGTGCGCGACAGAGGGGAAATTCCACAACAGGTACCGCTATCGGTATGACACAATGCACAAAATATTCGTGACCGATCACTCAGTAACAGTCGGGATTTTGGGTTACTTCGACGACCTGGTTCAATCCACACCGGGGGCACCTAATTTTTCGTTATTGCAATAAATGCAAAAGTATGTAGGCATTGGACAGTTACCAGATATTTAAATATTAATACAAATGTATATATATATATATACACATCCCTCCCATGGACTACAACCTTGTCCTGGTGGAAGGGCTTGTGTGTTCCGATGACCCCTAGAGCTGTGCTGGCGGGAGTAATAATAATTACTCCTGGAAGGGTCACCCATGCCAGATAGGTCGAAGGTTAGCAGCCAGACGAAAGGTAGTCCACGCAGCTTCTGTTCCTCAGTGAGGCGGCTGCAATGGCGTCTGACCCCAGTGGGGCGGCCATTAAGTGATGGTGTCACGTTAAAAACACTATTGAGGAAGGCAACGGGAAACCACCTCAATGATGATTCCCAAGAATATAATGATGGGCACTGATATGGAGCGTAGCTATGTACGGCGCGGAAACGTGGTCGCTGAAGCAGGAGGATAGACGTAGATTGGAGGCTTTTGAAATGAGGGTGTGGAGAAGAATGGAGAAGGTGAAATGGACCGAAAGGAAAACAAATGAGGAAGTACTAGAAATGGTGGGGGAGGAGAGGGGTTTGTTGAGAGAAATCCTATGGAGGCAGGAAAAATGGATGAAAGGCGTATTGAGCGGTAGTGGAATGTTGAAGAGGGTAATAGAGGGGAGAATGTTGGGCAAGCGAGGTAAGGGTAGGAACAGGATAGGGATGTTGGACGGGATGAAGGGAGGAAAGAAGTACACCGAGATGAAAAGGGACCTGATATAGATTAATTTGCTAGGTGGGGAGTCACAAAATGTTTACTTGATAGTTGTGTCCATCCAAAAACCTACCTTAACCGGTAGATTACCTAATAATAATAATAATATATATACATACATATACATAACCCATAAACACAGACAAACACAGTAATCAACCCGAAGGTCGGTTTGGTAGGTAAAGGTAGAGTTCACCCAGTATTAAGCCCGACGGCGTGTGAATATTCACACATCAGGGTGGGGGGCCAGTTCCTTTCCCTGTGCCAGTTATAGTTTCCCAGGAATATCTGGTATCCGAAAAATCACGTAGCTTAGGTGGAGCTGCAGGTGCCCAGAGTGCCTTGGCCGGGAATCGAACCCAGGACCAGTCAGTAGTCCAACGCTCTAACCATTGGACTACCGCGACCCATATTTTATATAGCGTATTTTATTTTAATATCAATCATATGCATACATAAAGGAGAGCGTTTTAACGCCAATTTAAATCACCTAGGAAATTAGATTGTACTATGGAAACAATAGTGCTCTCTTTAAGGAGGATTTTCGGTACAAGCGAAATAGTAGCCGAGATGCACTGGAATCACAAAACCCCTCCATGTTCGCAGCAACAAAACTGATCATACCAACCGTCTGGTAACCTATAGTGACCACCGGTTAGGTGGTAGCACGAATAATATTTAAATAGCATTTAACTACAAAAAAGACAATCAGTGAGTAACTTGTTCTACAGCGTGTAAATAGCAAAGTATAAATGCTACCATCACTAATTTATTTTCTCGAGTGGTCCAGGAGTTTTATTTCGATCGAACGAACGCACGACCTCGATCATTCTCTCTTACAGCTTTGACTACGTCTTCTATCTTTAAGCTCCCTATACGTGTATACCCACTATATATCCCCCAACGTCTGCCCCGCCCTACCTCATTCCGCCTTTCCCCCCAACCCATCCGACTCCACGGAGGACATTTCTGGAAGCTCGTCTCTCCTCCACCCCAAAGAGGACCGGTCCCTTAGCTTTAGGGCCATGCACCCACTCGTAGACATACACACACACAGACGCACACGCAAACAAACGGGCCCCGGAGGACGCACGTGACGTGTGCCCATTCGAATGGCCGTCCGAGTGGTTTTGTAGTCGGAGGCGTCGCGCGGTGCGAAGACGCCCGAAACTGGCTGCCGCCGCTCCGTCCTCCTCCCGTCCTCTCCTTACCCCCGCTTTCATCACTACCCCCTCTCCCCCCCACACTATCCATTCTTGTGCAGACCCATTACTTTGCCCTACATCGCTGTAAAAGGAGAGCACGTCTGTCCCTCTCTCTCTCTCTTTCTTTCTTTCATTTCTCTTTCCCTCCCTCTCGGTCCTTTTCTTTCAAAACACACCCCAGACACCATCGCCCTGCCCTCTCCAAAGCGCTCTGCCCTTGTCCCAAGAAAAAAAATATAATGAACAGAGGAGAGGATGGGGTTAGGTGGAACCATCCTCACATTACGTGAACGAGAAAAATGCCGGCTCGGGTCAAAGAGAAAAGAGGATTCGGTTAGATCGAGCGAGAGATGGTCGTAAAAAAATTGCGAGGTCCGTAGGAGGTCGATGCCGATGTAGTACCTTTCGGGGTTAAGAAAGACATAAACTTTTGATAGAGCTGGAAAATTGGAGACGACGTGAGACTGGATTTAATGCCGTGTTTTGAAAAGATAAACGAGGACGGTCTCCTCACACGACCATCTGTGAAGGTATTGAGGACAACAAATCAGAGACAGGAATGTCGCCGAAAAACAGACACCCGATGGCTGCGGATAAATTCTTCAACAACTCTGGGACACACCCTTTCAATAAATTCGAGATGAAAGAACAGTGAGCACCATTAGCTCTGATTTCTAAATCTAGTTATTTAAATAATATGGAAATATATGTCATGACTGTCTCAATTAATCCCAAGAATATCACGCTTACACCTTTACAAAATGTCTCAAATTTAGGTCCACTAATACATGATAAACAAACTTCATTTTACGGATGTATAGTTTAGCATACCCATTAGACATAAATGCTTCATACCTCATCTTTTGAAAATACTTTAAAAACCTGTTATCAATTGCTAACTTTCTCAATCTAGAACTGAAAAGATTAACTACAACAACAAATAGTGATCAAGAGAGCACTGGAATCTCTGTATAGAGACAATTTAATGTCTCAATAATTTAAATGATTTAAAACTTAACAAAGTACCAGTAGTTTAATAATAATCTATGCTACAACGTATTATACTTAGTATGTTTTAAGAATTCTATATAATTTTCAAATCAAAAAGAAAGACATTTGCCCATCGCTTTCTATGTTACTGGGAATGAATCATAGTACGAGATAAAGATAGTGTTCCTATTCGCCAACATAAAAAAACCCATTTATAGATTAATGCTC
Organism: Hetaerina titia; assembly: GCA_037158775.1. NCBI lineage: Eukaryota > Metazoa > Arthropoda > Insecta > Odonata > Calopterygidae > Hetaerina > Hetaerina titia. The sequence goes on from CM073771.1 coordinate 61,544,873, forward strand.
AAATTTTAATCGCTTGACCAGCAGAAAACCGGTGGGTAAAGTGATGAATGCTCTCGTCAGGCAATGCTTGGCCACCTTATAAATAAATGGGCTCGGGCAAATAGGCAGGCAACGATTCAAATTCAAACATAAAACAAAATGGTGAAATGGCTGAGCATACACCGGATCAAAAAATTACATTTTTGTGCCTCAAAACAAAATGTTTATATCATGGAATGTTACTGTTTCCAGTGCATCCGGTGATGGAATGAGATGGACCGAAACACGAAGGGACATTCTTGTCTCAACGGAGTCAAGAATAGACCATCACAAGATGCTGTTGTGATATTTCACCATAGACACCATGCCGATATTTCTTTCATATCTAATAGGTTCGATGGAGATGATTTCAATTAGATGATATATTGTGAATGCATACGTATAATTATCGTCGATATGGACAATATCAGGGACCTCGGTGGACCAGTAGTAGCGTGTTCGACTCTCATACCGAGGATCGCAGGTTTGACCATTGCACGGAGAATATTTTCTAGCTATTTTATTGGAAAATATTTACCAGCGGTTGACAACTTTTACACTTAACACAAAATGACCCACTACTGAGAGTAAACGGCTCTCAGTAGAAGGTATTGATGGCGGAGATCAAGGAAATCGGTCCTGAATCAACAGCCACAGCTTTGGGCGAGAGTGAAGTTCACGGAATCGGCTGTAGTACTTCGATGCAGAAGGCAACGGATAATCACCGCATACGTTTTCCGAGGACATGTAGTCCTGCACTCCACCTATTTATGACATTATGGCATCCTTCCCGGTAAAATATTCCGGAGTTAAAATAGTACCCCAATCGGATCCCCAGGTGGGGACTACTGGGAAGGGAACATCGGTCAGAAAAGATAGATGTAGGGTAGGGACATCGAATGGAGAGGCTGGGCATAGACATCCGGGGAGTTAGCGAGATCAAGTGGACGGGAGCAGACAACCACTGGAGCGACGGATATCGAATTATATACTCGGGAGACGACCGGAGGATCGCAGGCGTTGGCATCATACTGAAGAAATAATGGGGCAGAAGAGTAAAGACAATATTGCCGTATAAAGAGAGAATGCTGATGGTGAAGCTGGAAGGAGAGCCTCCGGACACCGCGCTCGTGCAAGTATAACTGCCGACGTCTAGCCATAGAGAAGAAGAAATAGAAGAAGTGTACGAGCAAATGGAAGAAGTCATCGGACAGGTGAAGGGAAAAGAAAATCTCATAATAATGGGAGATGGAACGCAGTCGTAGGAGAAGTAAAAGAAGGACGAAGCGTCGGAAATTTCGGACTGGGAAAATGGAACGCCAAAAGAGAAAGACAAGTCGAGTTCTGCAATAAGAAGAATATGGTATTAGCTAACACCCTTTCCGAACAGCATCGACGAAGGAGGCACACATGAAAGATGCCAGAGAATTTCGCAAGAAACCAAATATACTACATACTAGTAAAAAGGAGATACAAGAACCAGGTGAAGCAATGTAAGAACTACCCCTGTGCAGACGTAAATAGCGATCACAACCTAGTACTTATGGAGAGCCAATTTCGCCACAAGAAAATTAAGAAGACCAAACAAGAGCCAAGGTGGGACTAAAAATTACTGGTGGAAATAGACAACTGAGAAAAATTCTCCACAGTCATTGACAGCAAACTAGGTGTTGAAGGAGAAAGGGGCACTGAAGAGAGATGGGATGAACTGAAGAGAACAATCGCAGAAGTTTAAGAAGAGCAACCGGTGAGAAAGAGAGCTGACATGAAGAAACCATGGATCAAAACGGAGATAAGGGAACTAATAGAAGAAAGAAGAAAATACAAGAACGACAGGAATTATAAGGAAAGGCTCTAAAAGAAGAACCAAGTCATCCGAGAATGCAAAAAGGCTGGGAATAATTATAGAAGAATGGAAGGCTGCTGCGAGGTAATCAACAAAAATATGAAAAAGGGAATACCGACACAGCATACAAACTGATGAAGAAACATTTCGGAGAAAGGAAAATGAGAAGCAAAAACATCAGGGATGTCAACGGGGATAAACGGATAGAAGGTGACAATGTTGGAATAGATGGAAGAAATACTTCGAAGAACTCTACCAAGATCCGAAACCACTGGAAGAAAACCTGATGAAGGACGAGAGTGAAACGGATGACGAAAACCAGGACCTATACATACTGAGGAGCGAATTCGATTGAGCAGTAAAAGAGTTTAAGACAAACAAAGCTCCTGGAGAAGACAAAATCGACGGAGACATCATCAAGGCACTCGGAAACAAAGCTAAGACCAATGTGTATGGAATAATAAAAGATTGCTACATAGACGGAAGACTTCATGGAGACTTTTAAAAGAGTGTGATGATCGCGATAACAAAGAAGACGAGGGTCGAGAAATGTGAGGAACACCGAACCTTGAGTCCTGTGTCACATGCATCAAAAATACTTACGCGAATAATTAGTCGAAGGATGGAAAGGAAAATTGAAGATAACCTTTCGGAATACCAATTTGGCTTTAGGAGGAACAGGGGAACCAGAGAAGCCATACTCAGTCCGAAAATCATGATAGAGAAAACAATACATTTGAACAAACAACTTTATGTGGCATTCGTGGTCTTGGAGAAAACCTTTGACAATGTGAAATTGTACAAGATGTTTGAATTGATGTAAAAACTCGGAATAGATTACAACGACAGAAGAAGAATCTATCAGCTATACAAGAGGCAAGTATCCACAATGCGAACGAGAGATGAAAGCCATATAGAGGCTAAAATTAACTAAGGAGCTAGACAAGGATACAACCTCTCACCTGCATTGTTCAACATGTACCTGGAGGAGGCAATAAGAGAAGCAATAAGTATCTGATTAAACGGAATTAGGATCAATTGAGGAGAGATAAACATGCTACGCTTCGCCGACGATATTACAATGACAGCAGAAAACCAAGAGCAACTTCAAAGATCATTAAACGTATTGGATTAAGTTCTACAAAGATACAACATGAATGTAAACAAGACGAAGACTAAAATCCTAGCATGTGGAAGGGAGAAGTGGAATACAGTAATCACACTGAAAGGACAAAAAATGGAGCAAGTGTATTCCTTCACCTATCTTCGAAATACCATCACATGGGACGGAAGACGTACTACACACTTCAAGCGAAGAATAGATCAAGAGAGCATTCACAATGAAAAGGCAACTGCTGCGTTCAAAGAAGATAGACATACAGACGAGGAAACAATGCGTGAAAACATTCGAATGGAGAGTGCCACTCAATGGATCCGAAGCATGGACCATCGGGAAAGTAGTCCAGAAAAGACTAGAAGCCTTCAAAACCTGGTGCTGGAGGAGGATGCTTAAGATCAAATGGGCGGATAAAATGAGAAATGAAGAAGTATACAGAAGAATAGACGGAGAGCGGACCTTATGGAACACCGAAGCGAAAAGATGAACCAGATGGATTGGCCACACCCTGAGGTACAATGGATTCGTGAAAAATATAACTGAAGGAAAAATAGAGAGAGAAGTCCCATGAGGAAGGCCAAGGACTAAATACATCGGAAAAATAAAGAAGAAATGACATTGCAAAAAATACTAGGAAGTAAGCCAATTAGCATTAGGTAGAGTAGGATGGAGGGCCGCAGTCAACTAATCTTAGGATTTAACGACCAACGATGATGATGACGGTGGACAATACCGCCCAAATGGACTATATCGTGTACAAACTTACCCAAAAATTATCGCATTGTTGATATAACGCGGCCACTTTGATACTCATGTTATATCGAGTGCATATATAATAGCCGCCACGGTTTCATAAGGTCTTTTGCTTAACTTAATGCTTAATTGTGTGTCATCGTTTGACCTTGTTTCTTGACTCGGGCCAGTTGCAATCGATTCCATTTAAAATAATGCTTCCGAAACGGCATGACACGCGATGGCACAAAATGTGTTTGTTGCATGTCATGAAAGCATTTTTGTTTGATTCACTGTCTTAAGACCTGCTGTTATATATGTTATATTTTTATTGTTCAACTCAAGGACGACCAATTATTCGTGGGCCTCAAATGTTGGATAAATCTAACTGTAAATCGTGTTTAGAACCATGGTACAATTTCAATATTTATGAAACAAATGTAATTCATGATTTCCGAACATACCAATTTCTAAACACACATTAGTTTTTCACGAGGTCTCACGTGCCGTAAATCTAGGAGCAACGGCTCAAGAAGGTTTCAAATTCCATTGAGGACGAGTGGGATGGTACAGGGAAAAGGGGAGAGAGAAGTTTGAAGAGTGAAACAAAAAGCGTACCCAAGGGAGGGGTTGAACACGAGATCATTTCTCACAAAGCGAAAACTACGGAATGGTGTTCATATCAAAGACGGAATTCGAAAGGAAATGGAAGGAATTTAGATGGTATGTTTATGAAAAGAAGAAGATGAAACTGGACGACAACAAGGACGCTCAAACCAAATTCTGCCGTCCTTTTTGCAATCAATCCTTGGCAAAGGCAAATACCAATAACACAGTGGACAAAGATAAAGGTGATCATTTTGGCATGAATAATTTCATTTCAGTTGCATTTAAATGCAACAATTCCAGATTGTAAAAATCATTCGCCTTGACCAGGATCCTGGTTCGAATCACGGAACGGAAATTTTCGCATAAAAATAGTGTTAGGAATAAGTGTTGCACATTCAAGAAGGTCAAACTAGGATGTATTGTATATATGGATGTATTATTACTAGGATGTATTATATGTTTTATTTATTTATTTAAAGAACATACTAGAAATAGTTCTGAGAATATTTCATCCTTTTTGGAATTCCATGCAATTCAACTTTATTTACATTATTCTTTACTCTAAGTATAAAGTCCAATCATTTAATGCATTTTGATAGTAGAATAATAATGAAGGAAATGAAAGTAGGAATATACCTGTAACTATTGAACGATGTGCTATTTATCAACCGTTCGCCTCTTCGGGTTTAATTTTCTAAATCCCTCCACACACGCACGCATATAGTATTTATTTTCCTTAGACTTTAAGATACAACTACCCGTCCACCCTGAAAATTGCCCTGCTACTCCCTGTCTCCCCTTCAGTCGTTTTAGCCAGTCATGCCTTTCCCAAATATACAAACTATTCAACTCAATCTGATACCATTCGTCGAAACGGGCAATAGAAATTCGCATAAAGAGAGACGTTCTTTGCAATTATCACTAATTCAATTGAACTCATCGATTTATTTGAGAGTAAGGACAAGATTTAGATTTCCGTCGAGGAATATTCCCTGGGGAAACAAGAGTTGGAGAAATTGGGGTATGAGGCAAATGGAATCGTGGAGTGAGCATTGTGATTAGGTTAGAGGAGATATGGCTACTTAAAAGACAAATTCACTTTTCAATTGCACTTAAGTTGGAAGGAAAACTTGATATTTTCAGTGGGTTAACTTGTCTCGAAACTCCAAGGACTTAAAAGAATTAAATGACAAAAATAAATATTTCTATGATGACAGTCTTTCAGGGAAATGAGAGTCGTTAATTAGAAGAGTTCTCTTATTGGTGAATAATAAATGAGTTTAGTCTCCATTACATCCGTTGCTAAATATTGTATGAGCTTATTAATTACCTTCCGTTACCAGTACCATTTAGAGATGTACATTAAAATCTAAACAAATGGCATTCATCATAGATAATTTCTTGTTTTCTCTCCAATAATTATGGCAATTCGAGTACATACGTACTCAGTAAGTGTTTATTGCAAGAGTATCCATCAGTGTAAATTTATTTCAACAAAATTTAAAGGAAAATAATTTTAATCATATACGTTTTTTACAAAAGATAAATTTCATATGGTTGAAGTCAGGTAAGTTAGGTCAGATGAAGTTTTATGAAAAGAGTAATTAGTTTCTCACGTTGGGGAGTGGACACTTCGAAAATTTTAAAACTGACGGAGCAATTAATATTACCATTGAACTAAAATATTTGGTATTCAATTTTCTAAAATAAATTATCAGTAGATATTGACTACGCTCAAAATATCTCTTGCTGCGGTTAACAAATTTTTTGTGCGGCAATTGTAATTTTTCCCATGGAAATGATGTTCAGCACAAGAATTCCCCCCTGGGGCGCGGCGATTTAATGATGATGTAGTGAGCTAGAAAGCTCCGAGGATATTTGCAGAATGCACAACCCCAGAAAGTTCTTAATTCCATTCATCGGAGACGATAAGTAACTAATATTAAATTGCAAAGCTGCTGTTTTAAAGACGGTATTCGTAATCACGACGCTTAGAGATACAAATGTTTCGAATGCCCACATCTCGATGTAATTTAAATGCCTGAGTCTTAATATTTCAACCTCTAATATTAGGTAAAATTCAAGTTTCCTGTTGAGCAACATGTAGGATATCCAATATATAGGAAAATATATTCAACATATGGAACATCAACGTAAGATATAATGCAAGTTAGCTCCTTTATCATCATTTTCACTAAGAAGCTGTGAAAATCTAAGATAAAATTTCTTTTTATTTTCATTGCAAATAATCCGTTATTGTTATACAAGTATATAGCGCGGGGATTAAGGATTTCAATTGTCATTTTAGTTAGAAATTTGAGGTGAAGTAGGGTTTAGTATCAGGGTTAATAAAAAAACCTGACCTAATCCGATAGATTTTCGTAAATAGTTTTTTAAAAAGTTTCTAGTAGACGTGTCATATTTAGGGAGTTGAAACCCGGACCTCAAAATAAAAATATACGTTATTGTGAGCCAACAGAGTTATTTTATTATCATCAAAGATAGGCATGTGCAATCTTAGATTAAATATAAGAAACAAGTAATATTCGGTTTGTTGGAGAAATCGATCGAATAACAGCCACAGGGAAAACACTATAAAGCTACGCCCTCTTGGGTTCAGTTGGATAAGGACAAAGGGTGTTTTTTACCATGGTTTGGTTGTTACAATGTTTGGGAATAATGAGCTCTGCCCTAAAAGTGATTAACTATTTTCAATAATTACACATATTCATTGATAAACAAAATTGGATGTCTAGTGAAGTTAAGTCACTTCCCTCTGTTCAAGCAACACCCAAACTCATCTTCGATTTGGTTAACTCGAGAAATACGTTGCCTGATGCTGTTCGCGACTTTTCTCCGCATTCACAGTTTATCAATGTCTTTTTTTATCAATACGTATCACATATTTCTCTGATTTTTCAGGTTTTTAGGTCGTTATTTAAACATTATCAGATTCAAATTTCACTGAGAAAAACTTATGAAAGCCATATTACTGTTCTTAATTGCTATTGCTGGTGAATGTGACCATAAGGTGAAATTTATGGACGAAGATCACAATGTGTACAGAATAATGCCAATTTATACACACGAAATTGAACAAAATAGCTCAGCATTTGTAATCACAAAAAATTAGGCAATATTTTGACAACTTTCTTCTATAAAACAAAGGATTTGTATGAATTTCACCTGAATTCCAAAGTTTGACATGTGCTAATACCAGTCTTCTTCAATCAATGACTAGAGCTTCTCTATAGAAAAAGAAAAAAAAGAAGAACGTTGAAGAGCCCTGCAAATGATACCAAAGTAATAAACGTTAAAGGATCCTGGAAATGGCAGAAAAGAAGAGGAATATGTAAGCAAAAAGAGCGTAGGGGACGAGGGATAGCGAGGAAGGACGCCGGGATGAAACTGGTACCTTGAGTTGAGGCGAGGGAGATCTGGAAATACATAAAGGAGATCCTCCCCAAACCTACCGAGACGGTTATAATAAAGACTGTCTCTTGTTTACCCACTAGTCACGAGAATCGATAACGCAGGAAATAATGTGATATGAGATGGAGGCGGGAGGGGGTGGAGAAAGGAGGATTCGGGAGGTTTTCGGATGAGCGAGGGGAAAAAGGGAACTGGGTGCAGGTGAGGGTGAGAGAGGCAGAGGGATTGAAGGAAGGTTAGGGCAGAATGCGGCTCGGAGTTCATATAAGAGCGAGTCGAGAGTATGGAAGGGTCGCGGGGGAAGTGGGAGGGGGTGAGGAAAGAGTTATGAAAGGGGAGATCATTCGTCTCCTGGCAACGCCCCGTACTCCGAAGTCTCCCCCCCTCCCACCCCCTGAATTACACCCTCCGAGTAAAATGAAAACATCGCGTGACAGGATGGAGAGAGGATTCCACCAAGAGGGGGGGTGTGTCGGGAGCGGGGATGGGAGATGACACCCGTCCCCCGCCCGGACCGGCGGCTGAGGGACCGATACCCGTTAGGAGAGATTAGGAAGGCGGCGGCGTGCCCCTCACTCCACGCCCCAGCCCTGCGTGACAAAAGAGACAAATCAGAGATAGAATGCGATCTGACAAAATTATTCCGGTAGTCTCCCGCCTTAGGATGTACGAGTATTACAGTGAAAGTTTCATAAATGTTGCTGAACATGTTTTTCGATAACTACGAATGTAATTGGTGAGAAGTATCAGATTAGATGCTGAAGATACGGTCACCTACCGTTATATAAGAAATATAAAGGATCGTGAGGCTCACTCAAGGTATCTCTTAGTGTCAGGAGTGGGGTTTACAGTTAAACATGAAAAGCGAACAGAAAAATTTCTGGGGGAAAATCTATTTAGCCATACACGTATTAATGTAGATACCGAGAACCTAACATACGGCCTACAATGGGAAACGCGCGCACGTCAGAATATTCATCATAACAAGTCTGTTTCATCAAAAAAGTAGTTGGAAAATATCGGAATGAAAAAGTTGTGAAAAAAGTTTTCTTTTTTGCTCGTAAGACCTCACCTTGAGTACGTGTTGGGTATCTGGGGACTTCGGAGGACCTAGTTCCTGAATTCAACAAGATACTGAGATTAGTTGCAAGTTTCGCAAAAAATCGTATAATCGGGCAAATATTTCTCACTATTAGCGATTGTTATCGAAATATGAATTGGGAGCCATTGTATACAAGAAGATTACATACAAGACTTAAACTACAATAAAAAATTTTAAAAAACTATATGAATTAAACTATGATATAGGGGTAATCATTCGCGCCGGGAGTGTGAGAGACCACGACGAAAAATTTAGAGAAAAATTAACTACCGATTAGATAGAATTAAGGGATGAATTCTTCTCTGCTGCACGACTTGGGACAGCAGTATTGTGGAATACTACGTGCGACAATGTGGAGAACCCAAAATTAAAATAGTAAAGAATTCTAATAATGACCAATTGCACATAAGAATAGTGACCTAACAGCAACTGTCACACATCCACTATGACAACTTGCAGGGTAACATTTCGTTGGAAATTTTAGAAGTAAAATCATCTTAAAGCAAATAATCCTGGCTTTGATTCGGAATGTTTGAAATGGTGCGTCTCCTAAAATAGATCAAATAAGAAAGAGGGCGAATTGCAGCTCATTAACATCACTACAGTCACATTGTTATGTCAACATGTTTACACAATTTAGAAGTATTCAAATTCATTTGTTTGCATTCAAAGCTTAAAAAATAAATATAGTCCATAGCTAGGCTTCTTTCTACATTCTACTTGTATGAGCTAACCTCAACGTTCTTAGCCTGAAGGTAACAAAAGCGTTGACCAGCCTATATTATTAGATTTTAGAAAATTAGGTTTACCAATTTAAAAAAAAACAACATGCTTCGGGGTAAGAAAGTCAGGCCTTTTTATCTTATTAATCGTTGGATTGAATTATATGAGAGTGGAAAAGCTGAATTTTTTTTTTTTTTGGTAAATGTATAGGAGAGATATCAGCCTTCCGGACGTTTTAATTTAAAGAGGGGTTTATGCTAAGCTAAAATTGTCTTTCCAGTTAAGCATTTATGGCAAGTAGGGGTCGTGACGCTGGAAAGCCATTTACGCGCGGGTGTATTATCAGGACTGCAGAGCAAATTTTCGGCAGGGGTGTGGAATGAATTCAGAAAAATAGACTTTCCGCCCTTTTAAGGGTTGATGTCAGTCTGAGATCCACGATGAGCTCCTGAGGCAATCTCTCTTTCCTCGTTATCACATGCTCCTCCTATTTTGACGTGCAACCATTCTCCATTCTTCAACGTATTTCAGTCTAATTCAACAGATTCAGTCGGATTTCTCTTTTACTCACTAGGCCCGTGGCTCATTTTGTTAAGTAATTGCAACCCTGTGCTTTGCCAACTAATGATTAACCATCAATGATGGATCATAAATGTTAAATGAAAAATATCGATGAACGCTGTATGACTAAATCAGTCCTTTCGAATAACTTCGACCGTTGATTGCCACAACCAAATTACTACTGCTATTGTTCACTCTAAATTTCGTCCGTTGTATTAATGCTTGAAGCGTCACGCTTCTGGTGTAAATATACCAGAAGAATAGTATTCACTTTATGAAAAAAAATAATATTTTTATCATCGCAGTCGGAATAAGTGGAAATTCTTTTGGTCAATATCATCCTCATTAGGTGATACTACACATTTCTTTATGAATAGGAAGGGAAATAAATCTTACAACTATTAGACAAAATATCTCGAATATCTGGCTTTTTTGTGTAATTTATTCCCTCCAAAATAGAGGCGTCACTGCTTATATTTGGAGAATTCTTTGCGCTAATACTCAAGGGGAATTGTTTGAGTGAAAAATATGTGGACACATTTTCAGAAAAAACTTCTCAATATCTTATTCATTTGAGGCACTCTAGCAGATGGCTACAGTAATCCAAGTGAATAATCGATTTCCGTTTAAATCACTCTAAGTATAGTTGAAGTACTTCTACAAACATGACTTTCGTTCACTAAAATTGTATAGAATTCCTACATGAAAATCGCAACAGTAGCAGCTTAGTAGAAATGTCAACATTTGTCGTGTGAGATCATTAAAGGAGCAGAAAATCCCGTTCTTGTTCGACTAAAATGGTGGATGTTCCTCAGCATATTTTAATATATTACAGCAGGGCTCCTCAAGAGATCGATCGCGACAGCGGTTCGTACGTAGGCGTTGAAAGTCAACGCATGGCCGTTATCACTTTATAATGGTGGAACATATTACATATTCCGTACTGCATTCTAATTCCACAACATCCCCTATTATAAATTATTTTATCAGTACATCCTCCACAATAAGGAAAGCAATATGGCCCATTAGTTACATGGTATAACGTGGTATTCCATATTCATTAATTTGGTAAAAAACATATCTGGGATAGTGAAAAATATAAAAAAATCTCATTCGTTTATTTCTATTGTTAATCATGAATATTTAAGAGATTGATGGGAGAAGTGCTGGTACAATCGAAAATTCTCAGAATGCGAAAAATTTACAATGGATACGTAAATCGAATTCAATAAGTTTAATGCATGTTGTACTAATTTGAGAACATTTATCTTGAAAAATACTCCACGCATAACTATTCATACCATCGTATCACATTCATCCGCATAAAAAGTTATTCACGGGGTCCGGTATGCCTTTACTTCATCAGAGTTGTGCAATCTTCGCTTGAAAATTCGTAGAGATGGTTGTAAATAAAATTCGCAATTTGATAATTTTGTGGTACTCCGCGTAAAGAATACCAGAGAAAACGGTATTAAAAAAATGAGGAAGTCACGCAAGGACCAGTCTAAGAACAAACAAAATGAAATAATACACAGTTAAAAAGCAGCTAAAGCGTTAACAAGGAAAATATGTCGCCAGGCGTTAAAAAAATTTAAAAATAGTGAATAGTTCACAAAAGCATTTTGGTCATATGTATGTGAGGTTTATCAGCCATGTTTCTTTCTTTAATGCCATGTGTTTCTTATGTACAATGACCGGTAAAGGTGAGACTTCACTCAGCGGGACGGTATCTACTTGCCCGTTTGGGCAGTCAATGAACGTTTCGCGGGAAAAAGTCAAGAAGTGCCATCCCTAAATGGTAACAGCAAGTGGTGTTGCAAAGGGGGTGAATAAATTAGACGACTATGAGTATCTGTACCGTTTTGAAATCCTAAGGGATGACGGATTACTCCATGAAATTCGATTCGAAATAATAGAAAATCTCATGCATTCTTGAAGCTAGAACTATTATTTATTACTTTTGAAAATATTAAGAACATTTAATTTTTTTCCTGCAAAGAAAGATCAGGGTGGAATTGCGTTTTTTCGGCAATTTCCAGTTTCCTAAACTGAGTAGGGCGAGAGATGACTCAAGGTATGGTTGCTTTTATGCGGAAAGTGCGACGCGTTCGATTAACAGTGTTTTTTTCCATCCAAAATTGTCAGTCATACATGTTCAATTAATTATCAGTTGTGGATGTTGTAGTTTCTATTTTAAACCAGATGGAAGTTATCATTAATCGAGGATGTCCCATGAGCATCGAACGTATAAACCTATCATCTTGCGCACGCGGATACGATCCAACTTTCGCCTCACCGATGGGTGAAAAATTAACAATGCTCTCCACCACCTCCCTGGCAGTCAATCCGGTGGTCATTTTAATGGATGAGAGTGGACTACGGCAAGTGAAATTTAAACTCTCCATTTAGGTGATGCATCCTCTTTCAATCTATCGCCTACTCTTTTATGAGTATGGCTATGAGGTACTCTCATCCATAAATTTTCACCGTTTGGATTTTTGCTGGGCTTTGAACGGAATAGATCCTCGGACAGACCGCTCAGCAGGACACGTCTAAAACTGGTCAATAACCTGAACACACCGTTCCGCCTAAATAGCAACCTTATCTTTTGGCAACTACAGCAACCTCAATGAACTCTATCGAAGAGAAATATCCTGGGAAGTCCTTGCGCCCCTTATTATCCCACAGATTTCCTTAAAAGTAACTCGAACATGCCGATTTTGGGTAGAAAATGTATTTTGAGTACGACCGTCAATTTGCATGGTATGTATAAAAAGTAATGGGTAACGTTTCGAAAAAAACTTAGAATTATAGTATTTCAGATATTGCTACTATTTCTCAAAATTCTTCAAAGTACACCCCTTGAAAGTGGACCTCATACTTTTGCCAGCAGATTTTCAACGACTTAAAGGCTCCCAGGTAGACGAATTCCTGAAGGTCCTTAAGAATAGGTGTGCAAGCTTCTTTAATAGCACTTATGGTCCGATGGTAGTGTCCTTTGAGGGAGGATTAAATCTTTCGCATAGCCAAATTTTCAGTGATAATGGTGCCCGCTGTCATCTTATCAATGTAAATACGATCTGCGCTCATGCGCACATCTAACCGACGGTCTGAACTCAGCACTTCACGCACACGTCAGGAAATATTTTTGCCGATACTTTTTATGCAAACCTTGTTGGCATGTAATGGGAAAACGTTCGAGAAATTAAAACGGCCCTGGTCGACGGAAGTAGCGTAACTTTTCACATGCAGGATTACTTGCGAGTGACTGTATTTTAATTCCCCAAACCAACTGTCAACTTTTCACTCAACAATATTCCCTCTTGCCTCACCCAAGCCATCTCTTCAACTTTAGGCGGGGATAGGATGACCTTTCCCCGCCGCGTGGCTAAGGGTCTCCGTCAATCACATGGAACAAATCAGTGGGCATGCTTGCATAAAGTTGCATCGATCCAAACCTAACCCTTTCCCACTCTGCTTAATGGGGTTTCTGGATTATCTCCTCGAATACCATAATTGCCTCATGCACGCGCGTGCACTCCCTATAACGTCCACACGGTTTACGGCGACACTTTGAAGGCATCATCGGGAGCGAGGATCTACGGCGCGCCCTCATAATAAGCTTCCTTCGGAACATCGCATCCTCCTCTTCGTCCTCACGGAATGGAGATTAGATTAAGTCCCGACACCATATTTTTATTTTTTCTTTTTATTATGTTTGGATTGAGCGCTCGCCGGCGCTTCCAACGAGACCGGTGAAGATTAAAAGCACGCCCTGGCTTGGAGTGCCCCGATCACATTCCCTCCCGCTTCCCACAAACGCCGCTCCACCCACCCCCCTCCCCCCGTGCAACAAAGCGTGCGTGGAGTGCGATCCGTGCATTTGCATATTTATGATTTGAGTAGGAATAGGTACCTACGCTACTTTCGAAAGGAGGGTCCTATTAACGTCCGAATGGAGAACTGGGTAACGCGATCGTGTCGCGGATTATTCGTTCCACCGCGCGTGTACCGGATCTCGGCTGCAAAAACAGTGCCTCGTGAGACCGTAGAGGGTGGGGGACATATGAATTTCGCCAGGGAAGGACAAACAAATGCCAAGCTTGGGAGAGGCCGGTCTAATCCGCGTGCAGTTCATTCCGGCGGTCAACTTCCGCTTGAAACCGGAATCCAACAACCCACCGCACTGCAGATACTTTGCTATTTATCCTATGAGAGCGTCCCGACTGCCGAAACGGGAAAAACGTAAGCACGCGATGCACAATTTTTGAAAAATGAGCCGTGGATGAACCTTCCCCGGAAATAAATATCGTTTCACCAAGTAAACTCCCGCCGCCGGAAATATGGTCATCAAGGAAACCCTTAAGTATTCGATGCATTCGAAAAATGATCTCATATTTTTCATCGGGGATTTCCATGTTTTGGCCAATTAAGATCTGTACGATCGTCCATAAATGACGGTCGGAATTGATATGAAATAAATTAGATATCTGCGGATTAAATGGTGTCACTTGGTGCCATCCCGTAGAAGACTTCCGTACCTTTAGTCCCATTTTTAACTCTTGACGAAAGAATTATGCTGTTCTTACATCCCAACATACTCCGAACGTATTTAATGGACGAATATTTCCTCGTAGAGTAACTGGACATCTCACAGCCAAATTAATCGCAGTACAATGAATACATATTATTTTTTTGCAATCAGATATGTAATAAACGAGAGCAAATTATGAATGATTAATCCTACTTCTGCTGATTCACCGGCAAGAGACGAATTTCCACCGAAAAAACAGCGCCTGTCGACACTGTCATCGTCACCATGACAGATGTATCTTTTATCCGGAAATGTAAAAATTCGCACCAACCAAAGTAAATTGACAGTGAAAAACTATTGAAATCTTGGTATTTTGACACAAAAAAACAGAGTATTCTTGTGTTTCCAAGAGATAACAATGAAAAAGTAAAGCTTTTACCAACAAAACCTCTCCCTTTCCCTTTAGGACCAAGATTAATATAATTAGAGCTTAGGATATAATTAGAGCCCCTGAAATTCATCGAAGATTACTTGACACTCATAATTGCTATTTTAAAATCATCAAATTTAAAGAGACGGTAATCTAAATATGACGAAATCGAGAATGAAAAGGAGCACAGCATTAAAAAAAACAATATGATGCCTTGCTAAACGCCGACGCAATTAAGGGCCGTGTAGTTTGGATAATAACTCCGCGCTGTAATCGAGTAATCATTCAAGGTAAGTAGAATTAATTTCGTTCTTCTATTGTTCTCCATTTCCCTCAAAAGGTAATTGAATTCCTTTTCTTTTCAGGACCCGCTGTGGAGATATAATCGGGACCCTTGTTTTTTTTTGCTCTTCGCCAGGTCTGGACAGAGCTGTCTGCCTGCCAAAAGATAAAAGACGAACGGACGCATTTGGGTACGAAGGAGTCATCCGGGATTCATTTATCTCGGCAAAAACGGATTTTCTGCGCCAAAAACTCTCCACTGACGCGCACTACCCCTGTTGTAAAAGGGAGATTCTTTTTTTTTGTATAAACCGTATCGCTGACACCCGGCGTTTACGAAATTTAATAAGGCGCTCGCCTTTCGGGAGGAAAATACTAAACCATCATTCGTCAACTTCCTTAAGGGAGGTCGACGGCGAGTATGTAAATCCTCATATAAAATTTACATATTTGGGACTTTGCGCCACCACTAAATATATTTTTTTTAAATATATTTTTTCTCCTAAACTGCCTTCGCGTTTGCGTCTCTGTAGAGGAAAAGATCACATGCTATATAAGAATGTTTTCATAGTCAGTAATCCCTATTATGAGATGATTACGTATCAGATGAGCGTTACGTGTGTGGAGAAACGCTACAGTGAAATTTTTTAGTCACTTACAGTCCAGTTGCATATGCATTTGAAAAAGTGTATACATGTATACACGTTATTTATACTAATTAAAACAAGTATTATTACCAGAAAGGAAAAAGGTTTGAAATCCTGAAAGAAAACCAAATTGCACTTAATTGTAATGGAATAATAGGGAAACCATATTAGTACATAGGCAGTAAAGAGATGAGGACATTCATTGCATTTTATAAAATCAGTGGAACATTGGAGAGAAATAGGAAAAGGTTCTATTTGGATAGGAAATATACTATCTAAAGGATAAGGAAATGTCTTGCAATATCAACCGAGTTTACTAGATCTGTTAAATTCGGGTGAATACAATTAAATCGAAAGTATAGAAAATAGAACTCAGGATCAAGTTAGATATTAACAGGCACCCGCAGGCCCATTCATTACATGTGAAACCTAAACAGATTAATAAAATCAAATAATTGGTTAGTTTTAAATTCACTGAAAAAAATAAGTTTGGAAAGTTTTCCTACCTAATCAGATGTGTCAGAAGTGGAAATTTATTACAACAAAGAATTGAGTAGAGAAGTACAAACTGAGAGTAATTAAAATGAAGCATAATGTTTGCGGCAGAAGAGCAGGAAGATGATCAAGCATAAAAGTAGAAAATAAGGAGCAAGATAGAGCAGACGGTTTTTTGATTTGGTAAAAAGAGTGAGAAGTAATGGAAGGATAAAAGAAAAACAGCAGGTTGAACCAAGCGAAAAGGCACTCTACAAGAGGAAACTACTGACTTATTGTATACATACAGCGTACAAGTTCCACAACACAGCCTTTGATGCAAGGAGACATTGCTTTGGAACTCGTACATTCGCGTGTACACGCGTACACGTATATTGAGCTCGTTTTTATTTTGTACTCAGGTTATGCACAGTCGCAACAGCGGGAAAGATGAGATTTTAAGGAACAGAAGTGTTATGCAATAGGAAATTTAAATGGATGGATCGAATAACCAGTGGATAAGCTATCCTTCGAGAAAGAGAGAAAGTAAGCTTGTTCAATAAATACTCTAAATAGAAGAAGGGATAATTTTATCGAATACATTTTGACGCAATAAATTCCAGTGAAGGGACTCTTGGCGAAAAATGTTAACGGAAAGAACTACTAGGGGAGACCCATACATGGATAAGCTAGTATTTGGGACTGATTAGGGATTCAGTCTGGTGTGTATTCATTCCCTACCAAATACCTTAGCGGCAGCTTGCAGCTACTGCAAAAATTACTAAATACTAAAATATTTCGAACTTAAACCTACTTGGTTATCAATGTCTATTTGATCTGCTTTGTTATGTAGATTCGTGAGTCTGAACCCTTTTCACATATAATGTGTTTTAAGCTGTTATGAATTGTTAACACATATCGCTTTTTCTGACCATTTTTTCTCTCTGTAAATAGTAATATGTTCTTAATAATATGGACAATTGTTAATATTTAAGATTATTTTTGTTCTGGTATTTTATTGTATAAATGGTACAAAGCTTTATTAAAAAGTAATTTTTTCCTTAGGTGCAAATGATTTAATCTTACTTTGCAAATGACATCTCTCCTACTATATTCTGTGGTTCCTATTTTTCTCAGCATAAATGTTACGCAAATTTTCATTTTAATGGGGATTCATTTATGATTTTCCCAAAAGGAATGAAAAACCTGAAAAAGAGTAAGTTTCTTAGTTTTTACTTCAGAAGTTTTTAACTAAGACCAAATAACGTGATATTTTTGGGTAGAAAATGAATTTATATAATTTTTTTCTGTTAATCTTGGTACTAGTGGATCATATAAGACAAGCTGTTTCAAACATATATTATTGAAGAGCAAAAGAGTATATGGCTGTAGCGATTATACAGATGGTCTACTCTGCAGGAATTCATGAATAGGTCCTGAATAATAACGCATAATATCACGAAATTGAATAGTAATTTTGAGAAGAAGGAATGTGTTTTTTTCGTACGCTGCGTATATATTCAATTTTTGCTTTTTAAATGTGGTGTTTCAGCATGATGGAAAGGTAAAATGGACGAAAATGGCAACAGATGGACTACTAGAAATGCAGACGAGAGAGAACTGTTATCAAAGATTCAAATGAGACCAAATAGATAGATGCAGAGCGATTTGATCGCCAATGGAAAGTTGAAGAATGTGGTAAAGGGAGGAATAGAATGGCTTTTTTTGACAATGAAATGTAACAGAAAGTATGAGGACTTGATAGCGGGTTTATTGTTGCATCGTGTGTAAGGCTGTGTCTTGATATGTGAGGCTTGAAAATACTATATAGCGTTGTTCTGTCTGTGCCCATCCAAAACCTACGTCAAAAGAGATACTAATAATAATATCCTTTTTTATTATATCATACATTTAACGCTCCTTCATATTGCCTATAGTGTTAGTAATTCGTCTACCCTTGACCAGCATTCTCACTTCTAACACAGCTTTTAAAGTCAAACTGCTTCTCCGTATCTCATCTCAGTGCCTTAAAATTTCACCAAACGATTTTCCGTGACTATTTCTAACATTTCTTAGGCTGTCTTCGTCTTCATCACGCTAACTTTCTCCGTCTGTTATTATGTATCCCATTAATTTATGTCCTAACTTGCTGTAGATAGGAAATTAATTCACGCGTGTTAGCATTACATGGTAATCGAAAGACAAAATTACGCTATAGAAACGCAATGAATACCTTAATTAACCTTTTGGAAATTTCCGCACTGCTTACGTACTCAGTCACCAACACTCATTAGTGAAAATGAATGACAAGCCAATCACATTATTTTAGTTTGCTTGTTCTGCCCTCGGTTAACATAATCTTTCTTCGGCATTATCTATAAGTAGTGTATGGTTTTATACCATTTTCTCCATTGTACTCAATTTACACGTATAGGAGGACAGATAAAAGAAATTATATTTGTATTAGAAAAAAACCCCAAGTGCATTAAAATTTTTCCCCATTTTTTTCATTTCTAAATGTTTTTTAAATTCATTTCCTGACTATTCTGCCAATAGTAATTTTAATGATGAAAGATTATATTAACGTATGAAAATAAATGATCCGACACATTTTTTTCTTTTCTCTATTCCCACTCAACCGCAAGAAATGCCAGCTCAACGAAGAATCACATATGCGCATACAATTGTGTCTCAAATATATCAGATAACGCGGTGAAGGGTTGGACTGTTGGTCAGAGTACCTTTGTGTTCACGATAAAAAGAAGAGCAAATTTCTACAGGTTTCTTCAAGCAAGAGCCGATTATATTTTCTAGAGTCAATCTCATATTTCTTTGAAAAAATGGTTCGAATGAAACTCTAAAGCATCTAGTCAATACATATCTCGTCCATTGAAGATGTTCTCTGGCTGGAGCAAGTGTGACAAGCCGGACTCCACGGAGAAATCTTACTGAGACTGAAGTTTGGAACGCCCCACTCAACTTTTCAGCTTCTAAAATCATTGTTATTATTCAATTCAGGTATCCGACATCAGATAACGAGACATAAAAGTACACTACAAAACGCAATAGAGTTGAAGGCCTGAGGAAACCCTTATGAATAGAAAAAATCTTAATTTGACAACCACGCCCTAAAATTCCATCAGTCATATTATGGCGATTTGTTCACCAACAAGAACACCTTAGTGGCCATATTTTTAAAACGTTATGTTTTGCGACAGCTCTGTGCATCGCTAAATGAAACGTTCTCGTTTCAGAGCGATGCAGAGTATCACGTTAACACTTGCAGCTACAAGTTATTTCAAACATAATTGCGAGTATAAAATCGAAGGACAAATATTAATTTAACCAGAAAATTCCATAACAACGAAACCACAGTTTTCAAACCGAGGACTGGTTAATAAATGAATAATAAGAATCAGGAATGCAGAATACAAGCGGTCAATTCCTTTCTCAGTGACGTCCGTGATTTCCCAGAAATGCAGGATATTAGAAGTATATTACATGGTTTGAATTAGCTGGAGGGACCCAGGTGCATTATTTACATTTGAACCTTACCCTTCGAGACACGAGCCGAACGCTACACTCACTAGAATGGCAAGCCTTTATAAATTCAGTGCATAAAAAATTATTTTAACCAATCAACCATTCAACCATTATTTTTCGGAAACGGTTCTCTGCGTTTTATCGTTCGAGCACACAGGACACATCGATTTCTGCTCAATGTAGGTAAAGTGTTGTTTAAATATCCATTTCGCAAACGCATTGGCACCGTTATAACAAAGTCTGAGCTAACATACCTTAGGGCACCCGTTGGCTTCATTAAATTCCAGATTAATACAAACAATTCGGATAACACACTCGGAGTCAAAATACATTGCGTCGAAAAGAGAAGTGGCTTACCTGAAAAGAAAAAAAACACCGTACCACTAAGTATTCCAACAAGACAAATAAAATAATTGCTATTTATAGTAAGATAATGAAAATTTGACTGGAAATATTTTAACTAACTTCTTTTGCAAAAGGTACATAAGTGCATGAAATAATTAATACAAATCATTCATAAGAAACTACAAATAATGAGGTTATTTGAGATAAAAGGTAAGTTAAGCACGAAAGTATGAACATTTATATTACAGCAGGCAGAGCACTCCACTTATTGGATAAGGATTTCAGGTAAAATGAGGAAAGAAGTTGGAATATTCAGAGATAAAACGCGTATGGTAAAAAGGTATCCACAAAGAAAAGGGAGCTGATTTCCAGTGGCCGTAGTCAAGATAAAATTAGTGACCAGATATGTAGAGTTTGTTGTATGGTTTTGAAAATAGGTCGTTGAGTGAATGTGAGCTTTGAGTGGAAGCGAAGCGGTAAAGCTCTCATAATGAGGGAGAAGAGTAGAATTAAATAATAAAATGACATAAAGAAATATACATGAAAAAGTGATAGGCGTGGCTGGGAGAGGGGGGTAGAGTAGAGTTGGTGGGATAAGTTCGACAGATATAGACAAAGTAGACACAGGATAGGAATATATGGGAAGGCAATGAAATTAAGACTGTGACAGAAGTGAGGATTTTGAATAAGCGAGGGAAATTGAGGAAAAATAATGTCAATTCTGCGAGCTGGTAAGTCGTGAAAAGGCGAGCGATCATGAAAGTGTAAGGATTGGAAGCTTTGAAAATTTTGCACTTGTTTCATTTTTGGTGAACAATATATTATAATGCGGCCATTAATAGAAGATCCGCATTAGTAGTGTCGTTAAACCAAATGTCGGCAATATTTACAATCGAAAATCATGTTTAGACAACGCTGATGTTGGGAGGTTTGATAGATTGACTGATGCGAAAGGGATTCGTTGAGTCACGGAGGAGTAGGAGATGGTACGCGATCACGGTTTTAAAGAGTCGCGGAGGACAAAGGAAGGCATGCTCTTGCCTCAAGCGAGAGACATGCGGCCAGGTATTATGTACCACTTTGTATTCACGGAGGCATTTATGATGTGAGGGAGAGGGAGGGATGAACGGAGCCGTCATGTGAAATGAATCTCTTTCAACCTCTTTCACTGTGAATTCATTTCCTCGCTTTGTGTGAGAGAGCCCGCCGCCGCGTGCCCCCAAAGACGTTGGCGTGGTGAAGAGAGGAGACTAATGGACTTTACTACCTGAGATTACGCTGTTCAATTGTTACAGTTCAACAAACGGAGTCATCGTAATTGCGTAACAGAAGTAGAAAAAACAGGACTAGAGTGGTACCGAGCAATACGTCTGAGAGGAGCATGCCAAATCAGTATTTTTACGGTTGGCATAATCATTACGTTGTCTTGCGGTCCCATCTTGGGTGCAAGGTGGAAACTCTATCATAATATTTCCCGATGGATAAGGCGTAAAACGTGCCTAAGCCTTCCGCACCTCTCACTGATGGCGGGCCAACATAAACGACGGATTTTTCTCTTCCTCAAAGTAACCCAGTCACCAAGTTTAAGTCAACAAACTCCATGCTTGGGTAATCGGTTTTCACGATTTCACTTATATGCGATTTACTGCTGTCCTGCGTCCTTCTTGCGTCTTAATTCTTACCAAATCTCATTCTAAACTGATCGCTACCTCATTATGACCAACTCCTCAATCAAAGTTTATCACAGGTACGAATATTAAGGGAAAAAAAGTACATATGCTCTTTACGGGTGTACCAATTCGTCATCACGTAGTATTTTTTCACCCTGTTCCAATCGCCACAATGTATTTGTTTTTACATTTTACATTACTTTACGGAGTTACGTAACTTGTAGGCGCTTTGAGTTTCCAATAAAGATTTATCCCAGGAATGCATAAAAAGTTGGGAAATTTATGAGTAGATTTAATAATAGCCCTCCCTGGTTTCGTGGACCCACGGTAGGAATTACATTGATGAGTTAGAATGAATGAATATTACTGAAAAATGTAGTGTTAAGTCTCGCAGTTCTCGTTTTAACCATTATTATTACACGGCATGCATACACTAAGCGAATATCAGTGGACGCAGAAAAATAGTAGTTAAGTAACATGGATTCAATAAGAAGTACAACAAGAAGATATTTTCCACAATTATGGATAATACTACCCTGTCCCGAAAATACGCGAACTGAGGTCATAAAAAGTTTATTTTGTAAAATTTAGCCGACATCGATTTTTTCCCCTCCAAAGTACTCTCTATTCGTTGCTATGCGCTCTTCTTTTCAACTGTTTAAAGTATCCTTGGAAATCCTCGGCAGTTAGGAATTTTAGTTTTTTCGTCGTTTCTTGCTTTATTGTGTCCACATATTTCCAATGATGTCCCTTCATCACATTTTTGCATTTTGGGAATAGGAAAAAGTCACAAAGCGATATCTGGCGAATAAGAAAGATAATCAATGGTGGTGATTGAATTTTTTTGCAAGAAACTGGCGAACAATCAATGCTGAATGTGCAGGTGCATTGTCATGGTGAAGGAGTCATCCATCATGTTCGCTTAAATTCGTGCACACTGTTGATTTTCCTCGAGAACAAGGGACCGCACACGATCAATGTTGTCGTCAAAACAGGTAGTTGAAGGCCGTCCCGGCCTTGCATTATCCGTGGACACCTTTAGAGCACTTAATCCACTTGAAAACGGATGTTTTCTTCAGAGCATTATCCCCGTTAACAGCTGTCAACATTTCAGTAATTTCTTAATAACTTTTACCGCACTTCACAAAAAACTTGATATTGATTCGTTGCTCCGTGATTTCGTCAGTTTCCATTTTCGAAAAACATTAAAAACAAGGACAACAGAAACTGACATAACTGGCACCACCATTCGCACAGCTCGACGATCCGCCAAGCACAGACGACTCATTGGGTCTCAGACAACTAGCGCCGCTAGTGGGCGGGGTTATAGGCCGCGTCATGGCCGTTAGATTGCACCAGTTCGCGTATTTATTGGGTAAACCATATGAGCAAAATCCCCAAAATATATGGTCAAGGAGAAATTAGGAACTTTTTCATCATTCTTCTTAACATTCCATTATCATTTTATGGCCTTTCCTTCACAGTTAACCTCCCAACGATCTTCTCTACAATATATGAGAAATATACGAGATACTTATAATATCATCATATACTTGGCACCATTCCAGTACCCTCCCTTATAAGGTCAATGACGATCGGAAATGGTAGTACGTTAGCATGGATTACGATTTTAACTCCCAGCCCAATTCATCAAACCCATCATTATGCTATTTTTAATTTCCTAAGGAAGGCTACAAGCAGCAGAAACAAATTAGTACATAAATGGATTATCTTTACGATGTTGCTTTAAAAGTATCTTAGTAAAGCACAGTTAAATTGGTTGAATTACGAGTCTAGTTCTTGAAGGTGCTTTAACATTTTTCCATACGAAATTCCACGATAAGTTATGACATTGCTCACAGATGTGTGTGATTGCTAAGAAATCCGCTTATGGAGAAATAAATCCCTTGTAATCGAGAAAGGCAAAATACTTCAAAACGAACATTTTCCAAAAGCGTCAAATCAAAACGAAACAATAATTGTTTTAAAGCGATATTTTATATGTATTTTATTATTATTCATTGTTTAAATCCATAAATAATGTTGTTGTTATTTCGATTCTAAGATTTACTGATTTTTGTTGCTCAGAAGTATATACAATCGGTTTACACACAGCATATTGTCCAATAATCATCAATGAAATAACTTAAATCAGTGTACATCTAAATTATCATTATCTGTGTTCAGACCTCACTTGAAAAATGTGAACCAATGAAACAAATTGTCTTTTGAAAATACATCGTAAATCATCATACTAAGGGTTACAAATATTTTTATCGATCTCATGATTTAAATTTAAGTAATTGTCAAAATAGTGCACAAACACGAAAGAATCTATTTTCAGGATATATGTGGGCAATAGAAAGACTGATAAAAAATTATCAAGCCTCGATATCATAAAAAGCTAACGTACCGTTCAACAATGCGTCCTAGTACGGAAAACTTATCATACTCTAATTCCTTATAACTATTAAATTTGTCTTCTTCTCAAGGAGAAAATGATTCTTTGCAGGGAAAAACTGCTATATTAGATAACACATATTTCGAGATGCATATTATCCATGCAATCGGAATGCTATTTTTATTTCTTTTTGGCTAGTGTTACACTTGGATGAGTTAAAAAATTTCTATAAGCTTGCCTAATGAGTGCATCCGAAGACTTTGGGATTTGGGAAAAAACCAAACCTTCCTATGAAAGGAGCTGAGTAGCATATTTTCCTGTATTTAAATCTAAAAGAAAGAGAGCTTAAGAAAAATAATCGGAGAATTTATTGATTTCCGGAATCCAGATTTTAGTACATTTTGATGGTGGAAAGAGGGTGCGTATACGATATATTATATTTAGCACAAGGGATCCTCTGAAAATTGAAAAATTAATAAATTTTCGAAATGCCCATAAGCCATTTAGTACCATAATTTCAGCCTCCAGTGCCATTTGCCAATTTTAGCTGCTGAGTTTAGAGACGGAGTAGACGACGCTCGTTGTTCATTTTAAGATTGGAAACAGTGAGAGGCGGACGAGGATGAAAGAAAGAGAGAGAGAGAGATATTGCTTTTACTCGGTTTCGCAATGAGGAAAGCCGTGAAACGTATTTCGAATGCACACCGTAGATGCACGCGAAGTCTCCGAAGACGTGCCTCGCCAGTCCCTTCGGATATCTCAGTTTCCTCCGACATCACAGAGATCCTCCCCGATCCTTGCGCAACTTCGTTTATCGCTTGTTTCCCGGGACTTGAATTTTTCTTTCTCCCATTTCCCTCACGCCCCAGCACGATTCCTTGGGCCACCGTCTCATTTTCCCATCCTGCAACTGATTTTAGCAGCTTTTCATGGTCACCATTTCCACCACCCACGCACCCAGCACTTCCGCACTGCATTTTCGCCCATTGATGCGATTTGACCAAAGCAAATTTCCTCCAACGCGATCATCCCGCCACGCCCACTCCTCCGCCAGCCTCCGTCGCTGATTCCATCGTCCACTATTTTTAGTACATTTTTTCACCTTTTTCTCCGGAACCGACCGTGTTGTTTACTACTCTTCTCGTTTTACACCACATATTGGTCCGTTCCTGGCCGCCCTGTGAGAACGCCTGAGTGGTTCTAATGCACCGCTCCCGGCGGTAAAAGCGACTAAAACGAATTAAAAATATCGACGACTCATTTTCGGGCGAAAATTACACTTTAGATGGGGAAACGAGCGCCAGACCGAAAAGGTTTTTTACATAAAATAAAATCAGAGGTGAAAAAATCTGCATGGGATGGAATGGTTAAATATAGGTGATAAAAATTCATAGATTCTGAAAATAATAACAATGCAAATGAAAAAAAATACTAGCCATGCTATCGGAAGTAAAATACAGGCTGGTATCACCACCCTAGTAAATTCATACTAAACTTACTGTTGGTTATCGTGGTGAATGCACAGTTTTTGTTAGAAAAGAGTACCCGATAATTTTAGTAGTAATTTGCGTTTGTTAATGGTAAAGATTTCCAGACTGTTTGACAAGAAACAACGAATTTCAATGTATTCACTTAAAGATAGAGATAAAATTAGACTACCACATCCTTTGTCTAGCTATTATATCTTTAAAAAAAAAATATATATATATATATGTATATATATATGTATATATATATATATGTATATATATATATGTATATATATATATGTTTATATATATAATAAATTGAGAAGGGCCACAAATAAAGCAAAAGAAGAATGGTGGAAAACGCAATGCGAGGGATATGGAAAGTTTACAGAAAAAGGGTGAAATTGGTGCTCTATACAGCAAGGTTAAGTTATTATCGGGAAGTAAGAAAGCAAGATATGTGCTAACAGTTAAAGATAAATGGGGTAAGATAATAGTTGAACCAGGAAAAATCCAAGAGAGATGGAAGGAATATATAGAAACACTGTACGGTAAAGAACTTAGGCCGACAAGGTTAGACATAGAAAAGGAACATGACGTAGAAGAAGATAGCTTAGGTCCAGGCATACTCGACGATAAAATAGAAAGGGCATTAAAGGAGATGAAAGCAAATAAGGCAGTGGGGGTGGACAATATTCCTGTAGAAATGTTGAAATGGTTAGGGAAAGGGGGGGAAGAAGGCCATATACGGACTGATTCGTAGTATCTATGAGGAAGGAATCTGGCCGGAAGATTTTGTGAGATCGGTGTTAGTTCCTATTCCAAAAAAGGCAAAGGCTACGTCATGTGAGGATTACAGAACAATAAGTTTAATATCCCACGCAGCTAAAGTTATTCTCAGGATCATCAACAAAAGTATAGAGAGTAAGGCAAATGATTACTTAGGGGATGATCAGTTTGGGTTCAGGAAAGGAAGAGGTACACGTGATGCCATTGCAGTAATGAGATCACTAGTCGAGAGGAATATAGAATACAATCAGGACGTTTTTGCCTGTTTTGTAGATTTCGAAAAAGCGTTTGATAGAGTAAATTGGGAAAAATTAATGCGTGTATTGCAGAAAATAGGAATGGATTGGAGGGACAAGAGACTGATCCGCAACCTGTACATGTCTCAGACTGCTCAGGTGCGAGTGGGGAACGGAGAGTCCGGATGGGCAGTGTTAGGAAGAGGTGTAAGACAGGGTTGCCCGTTGTCACCGGTACTGTTCAACGTATATGCAGAGGAAATGATTAAAGAGGCATGGGAAGGACTGGATGTAGGAATGAAAGTCGGAGGGGAATTCGTAAAATCGGTTAGGTTTGCTGATGACCAAGCATTAGTTGCTCAGTCTGCCAAGGGGTTGCAAGCATTGTTGAGTGAATTTGAGGTTCAGTGCGATAAATATGGGATGAGAATCAATATTAATAAAACAAAGGTTATGCGATTTTCCAGAAAGAAAAAGGCTAAGCTAAATATTAAAATAGGCGGGGAAAAAATAGAGCAGGTAGAACAGTTTACATATCTCGGAAGTATTTTGGACCAATACGGTCAAAGTGGTAGGGACGTAAGGAGAAGAATTGCGCTAGGCAAGGAGGCTTTCTCAAGGAGGAGGGAGTTGATGACGGGGACGTTGAGTAGGGATGTTAAGACAAGACTCGTAAAAACTCTGATGTGGAGCGTAGCTATGTACGGCGCGGAAACGTGGTCGCTGAAGCAGGAGGATAGACGTAGATTGGAGGCTTTTGAAATGTGGGTGTGGAGAAGAATGGAGAAGGTGAAATGGACCGAAAGGAAAACAAATGAGGAAGTACTAGAAATGGTGGGGGAGGAGAAGGGTTTGTTGAGAGAAATCCTATGGAGGCAGGAAAAATGGGTGAAAGGCGTATTGAGCGGTAGTGGAATGTTGAAGAGGGTAATAGAGGGGAGAATGTTGGGCAAGCGAGGTAAGGGTAGGAACAGGATAGAGATGTTGGACGGGATGAAGGGAGGAGAGAAGTACACCGAGATGAAGAGGGACCTTATAAAGATTAGTTTGCTAGGTGGGGAGTCACAAAATGTTTATTTGATAGTTGTGTCCATCCAAAAACCTACCTTAACCGGTAGATTACCTAACAAATAAATATATATATATATATGTATATATATGTATATATATATATGTATATATATGTATATATATGTATATATATACGTGTATATATATAGATGATTTCTTCGAAGTAACACGGAAGTGTTGAATAAAAAACTCAGTCATATCAGTCATATATCAGTCATATCTTATCTTCCGAAGAAGACGGAGCTCGAGTCCGTCGAAATTATCAAGATATTATTGTGAGTGTTCTTTTTATGTTTTCTCGTGCTGTGTGTTACTGTCTAAGTTATATATATATATATATATAAACACTAACACAAAAAACACTACACACATAGAAACATAAAAGAAGGACACTTACATTGGATATTTACGTTTCGACGGCACGGCCGTCGTCATCAGATGACGACGGCCGTGCCGTCGAAACGTAAATATCCAATGTAAGTGTCCTTCTTTTATGTTTCTATGTGTGTAGTGTTTTTTGTGTTAGTGTTTGTGTGTTTGTGCGTCGCCGGAGAGCGTCTTTTCCAAGTTTATATATATATATATATATATATATATATATATATATATATATATATATATATATATATAGTATATTCAAACTTGAAAATCCCGCCATACGGCGCACAAATATTCATTCAAACAGAAATAGGTATAAGGAAAGGGGATAGGAAAACACATAAAAGGCGAACACAGAAATATTTTTACTTTCGTGATCTGCTCAAAACCCGCCTTCCCCACATGTCCTGTGTTCGCCTTTTATGTGTTTTCCTATCCCCTTTCCTTATGCCTATTTCTGTTTGAATGAATATATATATATATATATATATATATATATATATATATATATATATATATATATATGTATATATTAGGATTTGTGGGTCGCAGTAGTTCAGGGCGTAGAGCGTTGGGCTAGTTCGATTCCCGGGTAAGGCACTCTGGGTACCTGCAGCTCCACCCAAGCTGTGATTTTTCGGGTACCAGATCTTCCTGGGACACCATAACCGGCACAGGGAAAAGAACTGGCCCCCGTACCCTGTTGTTTGAATTTCACACGCCGTCGGACTTAGTACTGGGTGAACTCTACCATCACCTACTAAACCGACCTTCAGGTTGAACACTGTGTTTATGGTTTTACATTAGGATTTATTTGATTTATGATTAAAGCCGACAATTTACACACCAGGAATGCAACATCAAAAACTGTTCCATAGGTTTAAATTACAGAATAGTTTTGTAAAGTAATTCAAATAATGTAGCTTATTCTAACTACTGGCACGTGTATTACAGTATCTAATTAGGGCTTATAGTTCTACGGACCATGAGAACGAATAGGAATATATCACGAGATAGAATATAATATATCATGAGATAGAATTAATATTTCTGTCACCTATTCTAAATTACTCCTGTAACACGTTTGTTTTATTACCAACGACCTTAAAATATATTCGAGCGAGGAAGAATCTTTTAAGTTTATCTTTAAGCCAGATTAAATGGTTCCAAGATTAAAAAAAAAAATTTAATATACTATATCACTGACATAAAATGCTTCTCGGATGAAATTTGTGTTCCATTTTTGAAGTTAGATGACCATCGAGATTCTGTCTTTTTTTAGAGTTTGTTTTTGTTTTATAATAATTTATTTACATCGCCAATCAATTCAGTTCTCATTATTAACATCTGTGACCATTCAACGTCCTGGGATTCATGGATAGAATTTTCACTGATCTTAAGACTCATATGCAATCATTACTTTTAATCTGATTTCTGAACTCCGAGGCGCAGTGTATCTGTGGATATGCCTCTGATCTACTGGCCGGAGGGCCTGGATTCGATTCCGGGTGACACTACTGAGTACCCTCAGTTTCTATTGATATGGTAGCTGCCCACCACCGCTAGAGTGTGTGGCAAGGGTGATTACACATTAAGTAAGTAACATAAAAAGTTATGTCTTTCTTAATTTCTAGTTACAATGTTATTTTTGTTTTATCATTAAAAAGTATCTGGTAAGCCAATTCTGGGGTGTGTGGCAGGTGGTAATTACACTCCAGACAACTTTTGGATCCAAATAATTTAGCCCATAGCGCGGTCGGACAATGTTATTCTTATCCCTTATCGCTCGTGAGAGGAATCACATCTGAAGTCCATATGTTCTCCGCTTAATCTCTTTATCTTCATTTACATGTTCTCTACTGCCAAATACAATGGGCTAATTATACATTTTTAATATCATCTCTAAAAAAATATCCTCCTAATTTGTGCAAGATATTTAATCTTTAATTTAACTTTCACTCCATGAGTAATTCTCAACCTAGTTCCTCTAATAATTTTGATACGGTACTCAAATTTGTTATTACATCGTTTTCAAAATCAAGCTCCCCTGCGCTGCACACGATCCAATTCGGCAATCAATCCAACTTCAAGAGAAATTTCAAGAAACTCCGGGAGATACCGCGACAGTAACTTTTAAAGGAGTCATCCGCTACGTCCTTCCATCCCAATTTTTGATGCTGCCCAGTTATTGGTATGCAGGATATAAAATTTTCTTCCTAAAATACATGGATCTCGAAAAAATATCATGACCCGTGCTTAAATTGTACCAAAAAATAATTATAGACTCACTTTCATGTTGACTCTTAAGATTATAGAATCGCGAATCTTGAGGAAAAATGGAACATAACTATTCCCTATACGGTACGGCAATTCTATTTACTTTTGATTCCATATTCCTTGAGATATTTTGTTACACCAAAGGGTTAAAATAATGCAAAAAATAGTACTAATCACACGTATCAATTACTTTAGAACTCATATTTGGCATGATGTTACTTACTGTAACTCGTAATTTAATATTCACGATATTTCATGTCATTTAATTTTCCATTTTGTGATGCGCGTTGCAATTAACCATGAAAGTTAACATTTTAATATGAAAGCTATGTGAGTATCAGTAGCGACTTGGAATAATGATATTAGTAGGAATTGTAAATTATGAAGTGAGATAGGCAAAAGATAACTCAATCGGTGAGAATATGTCTACATTAATTTTAAATAAAGCCTATATTAATAACCCTCAGAAATGAAAAAAATGCCAGTAAAATGCTCTCAAAGGGACTGCTTTATTAATAAGACCATTCAGGAGCTTATTAAATAGGGATATTTGCAAACATTTTTTGAGCAGGCTTCGCAGCAGGGTTCTCTTAAGATGGGAAAAGAGGACCAATGAATCACTTTGTGGGGTTATAGTTGCCTTACAAAATTTACTTGTAATTTCATATGAAAAGACCTTTAATATCATGGTCATCATCCTCTAGTATCATGGTTATCATTTTTCTATGAACTTTCAGAAGCGCATAAAATAAACGAATGATGAGGTCTCAGGCGTGATGTGGTGGAAGCGTAACATATTAAAACCACAGGTATTGCAATTTTCCACTAGATATTTTATTTCGACACTACCGGTTTCGATGTTTTCACATCATCATCAGGTGTGACACACCTGATGATGATGTGAAAACATCGAAACCGGTAGTGTCGAAATAAAATATCTAGTGGAAAATTGCAATACCTGTGGTTTTAGCATAAAATAAAACCCGATAAATATATTCATATCCAGTAAGATCAGCGAGAAAAAAATTTGATAATTTTTTTTACAAGAAAAATTTATCTCGAAAATATTACGTATTTTATTATTTTATACATGG
This sequence comes from Hetaerina titia, assembly GCA_037158775.1. NCBI lineage: Eukaryota > Metazoa > Arthropoda > Insecta > Odonata > Calopterygidae > Hetaerina > Hetaerina titia. The sequence continues at coordinate 61,576,653 of CM073771.1, forward strand.
GCTGGAATTATTTTCTGCTGAGTCTGGTTAACGCAGTGAATGTCACAACTAAAATCTACCTTCATCATCAATGGCCAATTAATCGTGGATTAGTTGGCGCAGCTCTCCATTCAATTATCGTGTCAGCTAAGCTCGTCACGTCCTCACATTTCTTGGTTTTAGAGTTGGCCATTATTTGTTTTGTACGTCACACCTGGGTCTCCCCTAGTAGTTCTTTCCGTTAACATTTTTCGCCAAGAGTCCCTTCACTAGAATTTATTTCGTCAAAATGTATCCGATAAGATTATTCCTTCTTCTATTTAGAGTATTTATTGAACAAGCTTACTTTCTCTCTTTCTCGAAGGATAGCTTATCCACTGGTTATTCGATCCATCCATTTAAATTTCCTATTGCATAACACTTCTGTTCCTTAAAATCTCATCTTTCCCGCTGTTGCGACTGTGCATAACCTGAGTACAAAATAAAAACGAGCTCAATATACGTGTACGCGTGTACACGCGAAAGTACGAGTTCCAAAGCAGTGTCTCCTTACGTCAAAGACTATGTTGTGGAACCTGCACGCTGTACATGTATGTATACTATAAGTCAGTCGTTTCTTCTTGTAGAGTGTCTTTTCGCTTGGTTCAACCTACTGTTTTTCTTTTATCCTTCCATTACTTCTCACTCTTTTTACCAAATCAAAAAACCGTCTGCTCTATCTTGCTCCTTATTTTCTACTTTTATGCTTGGTCATATTCCTGCTCTTCTGCTGCAAACAATATGCTTCATTTTAATTACCCTCAGTTTGTACTTTTCTATTCAATTCTTTGTTGTAATAAATGTCCACTTCTGACACATCTGATTAGGTAGGAAAACTTTCCAAACTTATTTTTTCCAGTGGATTTAAACTAACCAATTAATTGATTTTATTAATCTGTTTAGGTTTCACATGTAATGAATGGGCCTGCAGGAGCCTGTTAATATCTAACTTGATCCTGGGTTCTAGTTTCTATACTTTAGATTTAATTGCATTCACCCGAATTTAACAGATCTAGGAAACTCAGTTGATAGTGTAAGACATTTCACTATCCTTTAGATAGTATATTCCCAATCTAAATAGAACCTTTTTCTATTTCTGCCCAATGTTTCACTGATTTTATCAAATGCAATGAATGACCTCATCTCTTTACTGCCTAAGTACTAATATGGTTTTCCTATTATTCCATTACACTTAAATTTAATTTGGTTTTCTATCAGGATTTCAAACCTTTTTCCTTTCTAATAATAATACTTGTTTTAATTCGTATAAATAACGTGTATATTATGAATAATAATCTAATAAACTATCATTATCGACTCTAACCATTTTCTTTATTTATTTATTATCGACTTAATTTAATTTTATGGAATTTCTAAAAAAAATCTTGATTACTCCTTTCTCGTTGAACATATTTTAGAGTACTATTACATATACTTGTCATATACTATAATCAGAACGTTTGCGTATTTTTCTCATTTATTTTTGTAAACAGGAACAGTTGTATCGTAATTGAAGTCCATCATTGCATTTTTTTAAATTGTGACGACAGAAACTGAAAAGTAAAATTTTCCTAGGTTTTCTTGATATCCAGAACATATTTTTTCTTGGAGTTTTGATATCCTCAGAGCATGTGATGTATTCCCTCTTTGCTCAAAGGTATGATTAAACTACAGTCAGAGTATTGCCATGAGTTCATATAGGCCAAGGTCAAGGTCGAGTTGTATGCCAAGTAAGTAAGAGTGTATTGTAAGTTAGTATCGTGATTAGAAGGGTAGAAAACTGTAGTTCAACCAATTTTAAGAGTGAAATGTCGATAATTACGCTAGTTCACTAATGGTAAATATTACAAATTGGTTCGGCTCCTCTTGAATATTTTAATAAATTTCTTTCTCATCCCTTGTTATTTCCCATTTCTACCGCCATCGATTGCTGTGTGATATGAAATTCTTACATAACATCTTTCTCTCCGGGACTCTCAGGAACTCTCCGCACCAACGACCTTCTTCCTCTATTCTCAATTTGTGTTTCCCCTCGGCCAACACGTAACTTGAGTCTGATGCAGATTCCAATGTTCCGTCTCTTGATCTCTCAACGTTCCCTATTCCATCGACTTCCCGCTACATTTGATTCCCTAACCATTCAGTATCCTTCCCTGGACCTCTCTTTCTCACGCACCGCTTTCACCTCCTTCCATAAACGCCAGATAGTAACTTAGCCCTCTCTGCTAGCATATGTGCCATCCTGCTATCTTCTAACAGTTCTTGACATTATTTTTGTTAATTTTTCATTATTATTTATTGCTTTTACCCTATCGTTTTCTTGGTGCATATTTTATGTATTACCTGTCAGCCAATGTAAAAGCCTTTGTGCCGTTTTTGGCTGCTTTGTTAAATAAATCAAAAAAATAAAGAATAAGCTCCAAAGGAATATAATTGGTGCCAGAGTCTTCCCTAACTCACGGATTTTTAACTTCGAATAAGTCTCACAATATGATGTCTCCTTTATTGCCTTAATAAAGCCCCTTTTCTTCATTGTTCGTTTTTTAATCAGGCTCTCTTTCATTTCAAAATTATTTCCAAGTATTCTTTACATTCTTGAATGCATCTTCACCGTCTGGAATCATTCGGAGAACGTCCAACTCTTTAAATGACGTATCTCTTTACTGACCGGAGGGTGCGGGTTTGATTCCCGGGCAGGTTTCTCTGGGCACCCAAGCTGTGTGATTTTTCGGGTACCAGATATTCCTTGGAAACCATAACCGGCAAAAGGAAAGGCACTGGTCCCCCTACCCTGATGTGTGAATTTCATACGTCTTAGGGATTAGTATTGGGTGACCTCTACCCCATGACCTAAAAAATAGATCTTCGGGTTTTTTCACTATGTCTATGGTTTATAGGTGAAATAGGATGATTCAATTTTTCAATGTATCAGGCTACGAGTATTTTACACATAAATATTTGGTCAAATCTAAATGCCTCCGCGGCCTTTGAATATGTAATGTATGACTACCTAATTACGAATACTTCTAAAGATTACATAGCAGTTTGTTTTTCTTTAGTCATGCCATTTCATTTTCTTTTGTCCTTTCATTTAATTCCATCGCTCCAGGCTTCCCCCCAATTTCCAACTTTCTCTTTTTGCTACTCCCCTCTAATTAGCCTCTTCAACTCCTCTATTCTTCGATACATTTTTCCAAATCCACTTTCAAAGAGAGTTTGAAAGCAAGTATCGTCTTAAATTCTTTTATTTTTTTCCGGCTGGCTCTCATGCATTATTATCGCAAAAAAATACATGCCCATACACCAAAAACAGCACTTTAAACATATAAACCCATTTCCTGAACTGGATTACCTCAATCAAAATGCTAATTCTATTTAAAATATTCATACGGAGTCAAAAAAGCAGCGCCTCACAGGTTGTAGCTGAACGTCCACTGAGCCATCGCCTATACATCCTCCATTTCCTATAAAGCAGCCTTCGAGTTGAACTGATCATCAATGTGACGATCACTTTTTCGAAATGAAGTTGTTTAGCTTTCCGTCACTACACCGTATCAAAGTGTAAATTAGAAATTTAAAAGAATAATTAGTTAATATAATAATGGTAATACTTTATCTGCAAAGGATAATTCCTGATAAATAAAAGGTCCTTTACGCTACTTGCGAGAAAAGCTACCAGAGATGGATGATGGCCTAATTACCAGCACAATCAATTTGAAATAAACATCAATTTTTACCAACTAACATTTTGAAACTGAAAATTGAATGCCTTTGAATTGAATTTTAATAGTATTTCTTCTTTTTACGTTAGAATGCATACAGTTTGACATAAACCCAGTGCAGCAAGTGCGTATCCTTTTTGCAATTGAGGAAAATCAAGCATTTTAAGGTGAATTTTCCTTAATGCTTGTTTGCTTTGAAGTTACGTCTGACTAATTTTCAAGAATTATTTGCAAGACGAGAACACAAAAGACCCAACGTACGCCCCCACAGACGAGTGAAAATAAGCTCTGCTATGGTGGAAGTTACCATCGCGAGAAAGCATTACAAGAAAAACTTGCGCGTGGTCGTTCTATTAATAAAATATCTCTTTAGTGCCCTGCATTGTTCCAGCGCACACCTCACGACCCCTCGGCCAGCACAATGACAGCGCACCGCTCTCGTCGAAAAATTTTTCTAGTTCCCCTTATCTCTTGCCCTCTTGTCTTTCTCTATCTCCCTCGCTCACTCCCTTTTCCGAACCCAGGCTTCCATTCCATTTTCCGCGACACACAAACACACTCACGCCTCGCACTCTGAAAACCTACGCCCGAGATAAGGCCCTTGTGCCGCTATAGGCGAGGAGGAAATCTCTTGAGGCCTTCCATGCGGGATATGCGGGATTTGCCACTTGCCTTTCCCCCTCTCCCCACCCGAAACACCTTCCTTTGTAATAAACCTCGTCCTATTGCCGGAGGGTGGGGGTGGAGGAACGGTAAAACCCTCCCTCTCCGCCCCCTCCCCAAACCGCCGATTCCAGCTGCGCCGCGTCCCCAGGACGCCTTATGTCGCCGCCCTCGAAAACCGCTCGTTTCCCCGCCAGTGCCTCATTTCACGTGGTTGGAGCCCGCGACGGAGTTCCTTGTTTCCTCGTGCTCGAAAGTCAGGAACATCTTGAGCCAAGTCGTGGAAGTGGGAGGCGGGGGAGGGACAGGAGGAGCAATTTGTGAGAAGGATTCGGCATGCACGGAAGGAAACAATCATCATTCAGACCCCCGTCGTTTTAACCGTTGACTCGACGGGGAACATAGTGGGAGGGCATTGTATTAGGAGGAGGAAAATTACCCGGCCTAGCACGGTTATTGCGGCATGACAAGGGAAATATTAGGAGAGAAATTCAAGTCCGCCACTCTGGATTCATCACGGGGGAGGAACAAGAATCCTTATAAATATACACTAAGGAGGTACCGGGCTCGAGTCCTGATTAAAATTCCCTGCGACTTAAAATATAAATTTAATCAAATCAAGGTATTTTACCGGTTAAGACCTAAGGTTATGGACGATCCCTGACGACTATTTCATTCCGCGTGTTACGAGAACATCTTCTTATTTGCTCCCTATTATTTCTTTCTTCTTTTCTACGTAGCCTCTACCAGCCTTCATTCTGACTAAAAATCCTATTGTCTTCCTTCCTCGACATCGCTTTTCCAAAGTCCTTCCTTCTATCACAGCCTTCAACATTCCATTACTTTTCAATATATCCTCCAGTCACAAATTCTGTCCTCCACAAATTTCCCCAGAAACTTCCTTTCTTAGCCTACCCTACTTAGAGCGTCTGAATTTGTCGGATTCTCTGTCTAATTTATTTTCTCCAATCTCCCTCACAAACGCATCTCAAAAGCCTCCATCTACGCTCATCCACTTACCTCAAATTACAGTTCTCACATTTATAAAGCACTACCTTCCATATTTCAGACTTGACTAATATTTTATTCACATATTTACTTAGTCTACTTGTAGTAATTATTTTCCTCTTGTATATCCCTTTTTTACTAACTCGAATATTCTCCTAATATTCCCACAACTGCGTCCATTTTTCTCGGAACTTTGTTCAATTACATGCGATATTGCACCTGCTCTGTTTTATTCCAACCTACTTTCAAGTTTAAAAGTTTTATTATATTTTAATTAAAATCTCTGTTCAAGAGAGTGTTGGCGAGCTGGGATTTTTTGACATTGTTGGATTGTTGAACGCAATATTGGTAGGAGTATACCCAAAGTTGTTTCGCGAATCAAATTGATGTAACAGGTTTCCTACTCAAAATACGAGTTTTGAAGACAAAAAACGGCATCGCGACAATGCGCCAACCCTCTTACAGTCCCGACTTGGTACCAGCGGGTTCCTAGGTCTGTCCCAAAGGTTTTTTAACTTATTTTTTCTCGGATACACTGACGGACAGGCGGCGGTTTCTCTGGCTGTGTTCGAGGGAGAGAGTCCCAGGAAAGGCTAGAGGCTGGTGGCAGTTGGCTCTCAGCCTTTTTACCCAGTACTGATCGTTTGCGAAACCTCTATAACGTGACCTCGTTAAACTCCGTCATGAACCCGTTATTTAAACAGCGGTACTCCATCAAAATTTGTGTAAAACTGGGAAGAACCGAGAAAGAGACTCATGACATCCTCAAAACAGCTTATGATGATAGCATTATGGGGAGATCGGGCATTTTTGAGAGGTAAAAATTTTTCTGGAGGATAGAGAAGATGTTGAAGACGCCGAACGTTCAAGACGCCCTTCAACCTCCAAAAGTGACCACAATCTTGTAAAAGACTTTGTTAGACAAGGATCGAAGATTATGCGTTCGCATAGTTTCTTGGCATACCTAAAGGTAATGTGCATCGACTTGCAACCGAAAGTATGAGCATGAGAAAGGAACTGGGAAGCTGGTGCTGAGTACTCTCAGATGAACAAAAGGAAACTCACACGCGGATCTACCAAGAGCTTTTCGACCATGTGAGTGAGGACCCAAATTTTTTAGACAATGCCCCACCAGACTTCTTCCTCTTCCCCGCCTCAAATCTATGCTGAAAGGACGTCACCACGGCTTGATGGTAGCGTTACAACTGACCGTGAGGAGGGAGCTTAATGGCATTCCGGGTGCCGCATTCCAGAATGCCTACGAGGCGTGGAAAACCGGCTGACGGCGGTGTGTGGACACACAAGGGTGCTACGAAGAAGACTTTTGAGTGAATGTATCAATCCTAGCAATACATTTTTTTAATCGACTCAGTCCTACTACTTTTGGGACAGACTGCATTTTTCATTCCCAAAAGTTAAACCCTTCCTCAAAGTACACCACCATGTGACCCTAAGTTCCACCAAAGAAGATAGCACGCATATCCTTAAGAAATTTCCGGAATACGCCTAACAGGGGGCCCTTGAGTAGTGGAAAAACCGCAGGTAAAAGTGTGTCAACACTAAAAGGATATACTTGAAAGAATTTTGATGACTTGTTGCAATGTCATAAAATAAATCTAGTTTTCCGAAACGTTTTGCGATACTTTTTATACAAACCTTGCATTAGAGATCTAGTAAAAATCACTACATCAGTACACCAGGAAGAAATCAGAAAGAAACAACTGTGTTACGAACGAAACTCCAGCTTCAAATTTTAAATTTGAATTTTCAAATGAAAGCTAAGTGTATTTCAAAGAAAAATAAATGCATTTGACAAATAAACTACACGTCCAACGAATTACACGCACGCCGCCAATGGTAAACTCGTCTCATGGACTCATATTAGCCGATGATGTGAGCTTGAAATATGCCAATAAATTCTAATGAGTCGCTAGCGAAAACCTTGGGGCCTCCTACCATAAATTTTACTTAATCTTCATCTCAATATTGAATGCTTCATGATTCTGATAAATTAGAAAGCACGACTCTTCCCTGAGAGTTAATATTAATTGGGAAGAGCTAAGGAAATGCCGTGCTGTATTTCCATGTTAAGGATACCGACTCTATGTGGTAACGGGGAACTGCCTAGCGTCAAAGCAATTCAAATTTTCCCTTTTGCCGTGAGATCGAGTTCCATCGAAAGGTCCAGTTTTAATGAAGAAGTAAAATTAAATATACTCAAGACTCACATACAAGTCTCCGTAGGGAGTATACATATTTTAATTTTTAATTGCTTTTTACTTCCATGCCCAGTCAACGGAGGGTTGGTCAAGCCCCGAGTTCCATATTATCCTTTTCAAAGGTGCACTTGAAAATATACAACCTAATTCTAATAAAAATTGAAGGCAAAGGACATGCTATGTCAATAGATAAACAAAAAATACGTGGATAAAAATTAATCTAAATGGATTCGTTCGTTGGACCGTCATTTGCATTTTTATCTGCTTCATTATTTCCTTCCATTACTGGCACGGCGAATCGTCGTCAGAAATTAAAATTGTCTCACTTGGAACAAAGTAAATCACGAACCTACACTTTAAATATTTTCTCAGGGTTTTTCCTCTCATTCCGTGCTGCGCAATGCTGCCAGTCAATTAAAAACAAAAGAATTTATTTCCTTCCAGGCAACTAATTTGAGGGATTTCTGATATCTACCTTACGGTTATTTTTCTATTTTGCATGGTGTAATGACTTAACCGGAAATTAAACTAATATGAAATCGCCTTAAAAAAATTCGGACGGAAAAACATTCCGAAATGTCACGAAAAGTAAAACATATTTTATGAATTATGGTTGAATCAAAGAAGATAGCATTTCAGAGGTGAAATATTGGAAGTTTTTTTGTTAGTGTGAAAATGCAGTACCAATTGCTTATCTTACCTAATCGTTTACTATCGTTTTGGAGACTTTCCGGAAAAATCTACTAAATGGAAACACACTACAGTGATTGGTATGTAATATTTTTCATTCCAGGAATAAATTCATTCACATCGATAAAGAAATTAGATTTAAAGATGGAAAAATCGGAATTCTTTTTATATCTACCTGCAGCATTATTTATCCTTTATTGAATATTATTCATAAAAATCTATACTAAACTTCTACATTCAAAAGACACAATGAGTATATAGAGTTGAAGAGGGGCTTATTGTAGAAAAAGATGTCGGTTTGTGTTTGTTGAGAGACACGAGGGGAATTATCGCTCTGCCGTTTGGCAGCTTGTGCTCTTCAAAAAAACCAACCTTATTCGGAAGATTACCTATAATGATACAAAATATGTCCAAAGCAAACACATACTTTTGCATTTCAACACTCGTCCTAGCACACAATTACAGTAATGACGAGTATTCAAATTACTAATGCGTTGTAATATGTTGCAATCGGATATCTATGATTTTGCATATTTTATATTTGACAAAAGTTCTAATGTATAATTATGTCCAATTATATACTTGATCATAAAAATGTATCATCAGAAATCATATTCCATTCTCACCGAATGACTTCGGTGGATGATTTCATAAGCGAAGAAAGAACATACACAGTTGAAAAGAATACTAGTAACACTAAATGGATTAGAAAGTCAAGAATGGAAACGCATGGAATGGGGGCGAAAAAAATCTCAGCGATAAAAGTACCAAATGCGAGGTCCGTTCTTTAGGCACGGTGCGTTATCATCATTGCCTAAGGAATGGAACAGTGGGAAGAATAGAAAGGGAAATATTTGCAAGAGGTGAAGTCTTCAAGCATTTACGAAATGCAGTATAATATGGTGAGCCTCAAAGCTCGCAATAGCTCTCCGATTAACGAAAAATATTTCAAAAATATTTTTAAATGTTTGCAGCTAGCGCTGGAAATTTTATGATCTCCGAGTACAATAGGTGAAATAGGGGTTAACAAGATTTTTGTCTAAGGATCTAGTCAGAGGTTATTCCTTATTTACTAGATCATATTACATTTACTCAGAATATTGAAGTATGTCAACTCACCGATGTACAAGGGTGGTCTGCAAAGTTTCCAACCTAACAAAGATACAAGACATTTTTTCTGAAATTTTCTGAGATCGGAAACTATTCAGACCACCCACATTTATTCAATTCTTGAATAGACATGTTTTAAAGAGTATGTGATATTGTACTACCTTGATCAAAAAGTTCCCGGATTTTATTCAGAAAATTAAAAATACAAGTTTATTCATCTAAATCTATATTGTCCCCTTCAAAGTAATCCCCATCGACTGCAACACACTTATGCCAGCGCTTGATCCAATCCTCGAAACATTTTTTATATTCGGTTTTCGGTATGTCCATCAGTGCTTCCTGCGATTTTTCCATTACTTCCTCTCGGCTGCTAAAACGCGTTCCCCGTAATGGTTTTTTAACTCGATTGAACAGAAAGAAGTCACAGGGAGCCAAATCAGGTGAATTCGGTGGCTGTTGGATGGTATTTGTTGCATTTTTCGTCAAAAAATGACGAATAATGATAGCACTGTGCGACGGTCTCGACGCACTGTGCGACGATTTCTGGTCTCTTTCGGCGAATTGCTTCACGCAAACGTCTCATAACGCCCAAATAATACCCTTTATTTACTGTCTGGCCTTCTGGCAAAAATTCATGATGCACTACACCGTTGTGATCCATGAAAACCGTCAGCATTGCCTTCTTTTTTGACTGAAAACGACATGGTTTTTTTGGTCGCGGCTCATTTGGTGAACGCCATTCACTTGCCTGATGTCTGGATTGCGTGTCGTACTCATAAACCCACGTCTCGTCTCCAGTAATGATCCTTTTGATGAATGTGGGATCGGATTCAGCCTCGCAAATCATGTCTTTTGCGACGTCAACACGGTCTCTTTTTTGCATGAAATTGAGGTCTTTTGGCACCAACTTTGCTGCTACACGACGGAAACCCAAATCATTAACCACAATGTCTTGGGCGGATCCATAGGCAATGTTCAAGTCCTCCGCTATTTCTCTGATGGTTAATTTGCAGTTATTGACCAACATTTCTTTTACTTTATCAATTTTTTCACCGACTTTCGATGTCGATGGTCTGCCACTGCGTTCATCATCTTCGATTGACTCACGACCACTTCTGAACCGCTCGTGCCACTGGTAAACGACCGTTTTTTTAGAGAATCGTTGCCGGAACACTTTTCCAACATTTCCAACGTCCGTGCGCCACTATATCCGTTTTATACGCAAAATTTAATACAAGTTCGTTGTTGCAAATTTAAATCCATTTCTGTAATTGTAAAAAATCGCCAACACACACAGAGATAGATGTACTCTTGGCTACGTAACTTTTGCAAATGTCAAGTTATGACACTAAGATTTAAAGGGAATATCAACGACAGATGTACCAATTTAAGAAAAAAACAGAACTCAAATCGGAACGATGGGAGCGCCACACGGTGGTTATTCCGGGAACTTTTTGTTCAAGGTAGTATTTCACTTTTGAACTCTAATTAAACCCGAGAACTCAGAGAGAACCTTGTTCAACGCCAAATAAGATATTCTATTGCATTTTTTCCCAAAGGTAGAAGAATGAAAACCACTGAAATACTTTGACTAGTCATCACATCGAATGCGCATTAGCAGTGCTCTGTAACGTTGAAAGAGAGCAATAAAAACTCCTTCAGAGGCAACGTTCAACATAACATAGTGCACGGTAAATTCATGCTTCAAAAAGTTTCAGCATGGCTACCGTTAACTACATTATATTGAAGAACCACATTTAAATAATATCTGCGGAAACATTGGAAATGATAAAAGTTAAGACTGGGGATATAAAATGTTTCCTTTCTTTTAAGTTTCACATGCCCATCTTTTTAATCAGTTTTGTAATTCGATGGATGCCTGTTGGATGCAGGTTTTCTGCTCACATCTATTAACGCATACGTCTCAACATTCCACGTTGGCGGTTTTCCGAGAGGTGAAGGAGAGAGCCAGGGAGGAAATTTGGAAGGTGAGGACTACTTCCACAAAGTTTCCTGATTCTAATCACCTTTTCCCGTCCCCTCGTTTCACGGCGGTTAGCTGGATAATGACTCAAATTGGAAACATGCCGAAAACTTACTTCCATGGACTAAAACTTCAGCTGACATCTCTTTGATTGAAGTATAAACGTTGAAACAGTAATGAATTAGTAAGTGAGCATTTCCTCTTTCACGGATACGACAAGGGTGCGCAGAGAAAATGAATTCAAATTAATTAGTTAGGTAATGTTTGGTAAGTTCATACAGTCGGCACTGTACCCGCTGCCTTCCAGCGTAATGGAATTTTCAAATGCAATATTCTCTAGTTCAAGGATGGATAGTTAAAATTGGCTCTAGGATTGCTTTTCAGATATTTATGGGTGTAAATGACATGTGGTATATCCACGTCTGGTGCGTTAGTAATTAATTAAAAAATAAAAATGTATTAATTAATTTCGATGCCAAATAGCTAATTAAAGTGTATACAGTGACTGAATACACATGTGACATAAAGGGCGATAACACGATTAATAGTATGAATAAATAAATGGTCGAAAAGTGACATCTGTTGGAATAGAGACATAAACACGCCACTGTTGCCTTTGTTCAAATATCAGGATTATTAGACGCCGTTTACAGTGAATACACATTGTGAAATTGAATAATAAATAACATTGTAATTCCCTAATTATAACATAATTTCAATAATTATTTAACTAATTCCCCTGTAATTCAACTATCATCATATAATTCTTTCTTATTATACTAATGTAAGCGTAGGTCTACTCTCTGACCTTTAAAACAACTTGATAAACATTTTCTCCACTACCCATCGCTATGAGTGTTAAGCATGAAATTAAGAAAAAAACTTGTTGATTTCAAAGATTTTTGACACAAATATGTAATATTTCGGTAATGTTATACATATATTGTTTCTCTAATTTATTGAACGATAAGGGAAATTAAATTCAATTGAAAACTCTTCCATTAATAATCAGTTTCAACATTTGTTTTAATTGAACAGGTAGTGTTAATTGTGTTAGTGTTTTAATTGAACAGGCAGTGAACACGACTCATGACAACACAAAGATTATATTTTAATTTTTTACCTCTTCAATCACATGATGCTAATATAATTGTCACCATGTTATAACTACTTGTATTTTTAAACACTAAAATCACTAATATGTGAGATTACATGAGTATTTTTGTTTTTAAAAAACTTAGCATTATGAATCATTGTTATGAAAATATGTTTAGTGTTAGGTGTCGGCAGTCATTTTGAAAATTAAAGCGTTTGTATATGCAAATAAATATTTAACGTAGATCGATCTAAATTTCTTCACAATCAAACAAAAAATTTGAAAGTGTCAGATAAATATTGGACCGTTTGCTAGGAGTTAAAAATAAAATGAAGGCTTTTCAGGGTTGATCAAATCAAGAGGAATAGAGAATAGCCAATTTTAAATTCCAAAATCTGTGGTCTTGATTCTTATTTGCGAAAATGGATGGATGAAATAATTTTAAAATAATTTGACTTTTTCCGTACTTATCCCTTTAAGCCATTAAATATCAATATCCATATTGCACATTGGAGTGGAAGTAAAAGGAACTTGAAGAACATAAAACTCGATCACACAACTAATATAAGAGAAGTTACAGTGTAATGAAAAATCCGACTTTCAGCGATAACTAAAGGATTTTTAATTCATGCAAATTTGCTCAAGATCATTCACTCTTAAATTCCTTAGTCTAACTTTATCATCTTACAATAACTTTAGTTAAAACACAACATAATACACTTCTGGTAGTAAAATGTTTTACTATTAAAACGGTTTTTCTAGCTAAGGGTAGCCTCTCAATGTGAGTCTCGAATATACGCTGTTCAGACATATTAACATTATAATTTAATATCGCTCAGTTCTATGCGTGTAGATTTTTGTTCATGTTCAGTATTGTTTGAACGCATCTCATACCTACCTGATAACGTTATTTTTGCTCTCGAACGAGCCATACGAAGACTAAGTGAGTCTAGTTTTGTGACAGGATTCTTCAAAAATATTTTTAAGCAGATGCGACTCCCTATATTGAAGCCGTTCAGATGACTTTTGATAAATGAAAAAGGAAGGATGGTATTGAAATGAGTGAAGAGAAAATCGATCGAAATCGCTAAATATTCCGCTTATATCGAGAGGAAGCAGCCAAAGAAATATTAGCAACGAGCTAATATGGAATTAGGAGAAACACTTCTCCATAATAAGTACTTGAAACCATTACTTTGATTGGTAAATCTCATTCAATTCAGTTTCTGTCTATACAATGAAAATCAATACTAAATTCCACTCGTATGAGTTCATACAAGCAACAAAATGTTTTTAAGAGTATTCTATCCTCTTTGGAGTTTTATTCATGCGGGGTTTAGTCGAGATTTCAAGGGAGGGAAACTCGCTCGCGTTCTTGGGGGAGAAAAACGGCGGCACTACTATCTTGGAAAAAATTCCTAAACGAGTGCATTCAGACACAGATGCACTCCGCAGCAATAAATCACTTCAATTCACTCGCCGAGAATTTGCGGAACGAGGGTGATTGAAAGAAGCCCTGGAGGGGAGGATAAAGGAGGAGTGTAAAAGGGGTGGATGTTCCAAGAGACCGCATTAGGCCCCGCTGACGGCTTGTGCGAACTGCTCCAGATGTTCACTCACTCACTCTGCTTGACGTCACTTACGAAGTGCTCTCTTTAATTGTGTACCCAGGAGCCATGAACCCCATCGCAATCTAAGCTGCTCCACTGCAACTCTGCCGAGCTGAACTGTTTCCGGGACGGAGTTCGTTTGAAGGATAGACAACGCAGTTATTTCATGTTTACTCCATTCATCAAGTAAAACACGAGCTCCTGAAATCCGCAGGAGCAAGAACACGTGATGATTTCGGCATTGAAAAATTTCCGATAAGATAAATGGAGTAGGACACAAGTGATTGTTTCCAAACAATGAAAATTGAAAAATTACATCTAACTACGGCTTTAAAAAATTCGGATGCATTGGATACCCTCAGTGATAAACTGACGGATTTATACTGAAATGTAAAGGCAGCATTTGTGCCAAATATGTACATTTATGCTGTTCAGACGACACCGTTGAACAAATTGTGTCGGTTAACGAATATTAGAATCAAATTTTGTTGATATATTTTAGAAATGAGATATCTTAATTAAAAGGAATTTAATACACCTCAATTCATTGCCATTGCATTCAAAGTATAATTCTCCGAAAATTTCAATTAAGAAATTAATAAAGGCTAGTCATTCGGTTTGCGCAGTTTTGCTGACATAAATAATATAGATAGAACCTGAAGACATAAAACTTTTAAAAGTAATTCCAAAATAATGAAAGGTAACGTGGTTGCTGCAGTCCGTTTTTTTTACCTAATGGGTTAAATATTTATTAAAGATCCTCCCCGAACATTCTCACCCAAGCCATTTACATAATTTTTTAATAGAACTTTCTGAAAACTGAAGGTATAATAAGAAAACAAACTATCCCCTCTCCCATGAAAAGCACAGTGAGATGTAAATTGAATTATGTAAAACTGCCGACGTACCCTTGTTGAAGGCAGAACTTTGTAATCGCATCGCCACCAAATGCAACTATAGATAATTTGACTAATTTTTACGCATGTCGATTTTAAATCTTATCTAACCCTCCCTAAGATGATACCAATACAATAAAATTGCTTGATGTTTCCTCTTAATTCATAATAGTTGCCACTTGGTTTTCAGTATCGCCAATATGAATTTACATCCCAATGTTTGACCGAAAAAAAATCCCTGAGCATGACTCAAATATGGATGCACAATCACCCGCAGGGCACTTGGATAGGTATGCAACGTACCATGTGAGTTAATGAGAGATGGTCTACTACCTTGATCAAAGAGTTCCCGGAATTTATTCAGAAAATTAAAAATACAAGTTTATTCATCTAAATCTATATTGTCCCCTTCAAAGTAATGCCCATCGACTGCAACACACTTATGCCAGCGCTTGATCCGATCCTCGAAACATTTTTTATATTCGGTTTTCGGTATGTCCATCAGTGCTTCCTGCGATTTTTCCATTACTTCCTCTCGGCTGCTAAAACGCGTTCCCCGTAATGGTTTTTTAACTCGATTGAACAGAAAGAAGCCACAGGGAGCCAAATCAGGTGAATTCGGTGGCTGTTGGATGGTATTTGTTGCATTTTTTGTCAAAAAATTACGAATAATGATAGCACTGTGCGACGGTCTCGACGGACTGTGCGACGGTTTCTGGTCTCTTTCGGCGAATTGCTTCACGCAACCGTCTCATAACGCCCAAATAATACTCTTTATTTACTGTCTGGCCTTCTGGCAAAAATTCATGATGCACTACACCGTTCTAATCCATGAAAACCGTCAGCATTGCCTTCTTTTTTGACTGAAAACGACGTGGTTTTTTTGGTCTCGGCTCATTTGGTGAACGCCATTCACTTGCCTGATGTCTGGATTGCGTGTCGTACTCATAAACCCACGTCTCGTCTCCAGTAATGATCCTTTTGATGAATGTGGGATCGGATTCAGCCTCGCAAATCATGTCTTTTGCCACGTCAACACGGTCTCTTTTTTGCATGAAATTGAGGTCTTTTGGCACCAACTTTGCTGCTACACGACGGAAACCCAAATCATTAACCACAATGTCTTGGGCGGATCCATAGGCAATGTTCAAGTCCTCCGCTATTTCTCTGATGGTTAATTTGCGGTTATTGACCAACATTTCTTTTACTTTATCAATTTTTTCACCGACTTTCGATGTCGATGGTCTGCCACTGCGTTCATCATCTTCGATTGACTCACGACCACTTCTGAACCGCTCGTGCCACTGGTAAACGACCGTTTTTTTAGAGAATCGTTGCCGGAACACTTTTCCAACATTTCCAACGTCCGTGCGCCACTAAATCCGTTTTTTACGCAAAATTTAATACAAGTTCGTTGTTGCAAATTTAAATCCATTTCTGTAATTAGTGCAAATTTAAATCCATTTCTGTAATTGTAAAAAATCGCCGACACACAGAGATAGATGTACTCTTGGCTACGTAACTTTTGCAAATGTCAAGTTATGACACTAAGATTTAAAGGGAATATCAACAACAGATGTACCAATTTAACAAAAAAAACAGAACTCAAATCGGAACGATGGGAGCGCCATACGGTGGTTATTCCGGGAACTTTTTGTTCAAGGTAGTATTCCAGTACTTTAATGACCAACTTTTAGGATGATGCCGTTAGAAGTAAGACAACAATTGAAAATGTTCTCATACAATGGTAAAAAATTAGCCAATCGCGTCTCTAGTAAGTAACAGAGGCCATTACTGTTCATTTGGTCTCACTTAGTTGGTTATCGAGAGATGTTAAAATAAGCTAAAGAGCAAAATTTAAAAATCCAGGGTCGAAATGAAGTATGCGCTGAATATTCATGTGAAGAAAGGATCATAGGCAAATGTTCTCACAAGAAAGGTCAGATATTTTCTCCAGAGTAGGATTTAAAGTGATAATACCGTCCTTGATTACGATGTAATCTATCAAAGTAATAATTCCAAAGGTTTACTGTCGAAGGTAGAATTTACCTCGTACTAATTCCTACAAAATTTGAAATTCATACTTCAGAGTAGGAGGACCGGCTTCTTACAATATCTTGGGTGTGTGGGCCAGCAAGTGTGTGTACTAGGCTACCACAACTTATCTAATCTTATAGGATAAATTAAATAGTTTTTAATGAATTGTAAGTAAAACTATCAATAGTTAAACGCGAAAAGTTTTCTCAGCTAGAATAGTTCATTGTGGACCTATTCTAGTTAAGAATAGTAGTTATTTCGGTAGACACTCTTTCGAGTAAGTGCAGATTGGTGCCGGCACCAAACTTCTCCCATCATTCTCTCAATTTTAGTATTTCTTGGGTGCATCCCTCTGAATCTCGGATGAGATCTGAAGCTAAGCCCACCTATCGTACATCAACTGCCGCTCTTAATAAGCCGGTGGGTGCTTGGAACCAAGAGCGGGAGAATCAAATTTGAGAATTCAACACGGTAGAAAAGCTGCGCATTTCGTCAAAATCGCAAATACACATGAAGAGAATGGGCCAAAAACTTATTCGAAACACGCATTTGAAAGTTTCTGGAAGCATTATTTCGGACCAAAAATATACAAATACATATGAACAAGTCGTACGAGTTTAATGCTGACGAAAGATAACCCCCGCATCATATTGATAGACGAAATCAAAGCGAGAGTTGAGGGAATTTGGTTGTCGAGCAAACAAATACACGTATAGGATGAATTCAAATAACCACTAAATATCTTGATGGCTGGTGACCTGAAATCCCTTGGCATATTCCTTGGTGGGAATTTGCAAATCAAGATGTGACTGGAGGAATCTGCTAACGACTCTGTCTGTAACCATCGAGTCTAACATTTCTCGCACTCACTTTTGTCAAAGGAATCGAATAAGGGTAATGACTCCCCAAATCCAACCACTGTAATCACTCATTTGATTTCAATATATGCGAATATATATTGAAAGACGTATAAGATATAGTTAGAGGGAACAGCAGAGAGAGAATACCTCTAAAAGCATGTGGATTATAATCACTACGGCAATCAGGGGTGACAGCATGGAATAATTTCACATACACTAAATGTTTTGTTAAACCCTGTTTTTTACATAATTTTTTGGTGATAGCAAATAAATTTTCAGCAAAACTGTCGTTTAAACAATATAAAAGAGGATGACATGACAGTTCTAATAGTATGTTTCAGGTTCGTACATTGAAATTGTTGCTTATGAATTTATACTTTCAGGTTCCGCTTCTAAACATAAATACGAGACTTCTTAATTAGCAGGCGCAGAGCATTATGCCGACGTGACTTCGCGGATCAATAGAGGAGACCACCTGCTATGCGCGTTATGCAGTAAAAGTGCTTAGAAAGGATGACGTGAAAGAAATCAAAGGCTTAATCTATATATATGTAAATAAGGTTCCGGATCAAAATGAAGCCTGAGGCATTCCTAGAAAACTTATGGATCTCCGCATGGCGTGAATCGCCCCCAGGCTTAATTATTCGGGTTCGCCTTCCCCTTTCTCTGCTCACCCGGAGGCCTCAGAGCCTTCTTCCCCTCGTCTTCACCCATCCTGCTAGAGAGATGATTGCGTTCGGCTGATTAATGAAAGGGGGCGTATGGGATGCTGGAAGGCAGAAGCGAGTCATAATTAGATACCGTAGAATCTTTGTTGCCACGTGTGATGGTTGCAGTCCCTAAATGACTTTTTAAAAATGGTCTTTTGACGATTCCCCCTTCCCACAATGGCTGCGCAGCGATGATTCTGAGGAAACTTACGGTAGAAACACAGTGAAGCACTGGTCAGTTCTTATCCACAGAAATAGGAATGCGCCGCACCTAAAGGGATACCAAGATTTTTCAAACGAGGATCTAAAATTAAGAATAAAACTAGGCATACATTACGGTAGAAAAATAATGGTGCACCTATATGATACTTTTATGCAATCATTTGTGGAATTTGAAAAAAATTAACTATGCTGCCTCTCGGTACTGATGTAAATAGGCACACAAGGGTGGATATACGTATAGTAATGTATTAGACAAATAATAATGGTAAGTATACCTGTATGCACGAGGATGATCAATTCCTAATTGATTATCCATTCAGAACTAAGCATACATCGTGATAAGATAAAATAAGGGAGATAGATTCCCATACAGATAGATTCAAATACGCATCATTCTTCCCCAGAACAATCAGAAATCATAATAGTAAGAATCCGAAGTCCATTAAGAAATACTAAAAACATTTAAGTTACAAGTCGGAACCAAATTAAAAATTCAAAGATTGTGCATGTGTATGTTTGTTGGTAGTTTGTGGGTTGGTATGTGTGTGAAAGGGTTGGGGCGAAAGGGTTCTTGCATGAATGTTTACCATGTTTGGTTTGTGGGGTATAAATTTGTGGCTTCTGCATGCGGTTTTTTTTTCTAAATTACGGGTGGTGCCCTTGCGGCGGCTTGCGGGGTATTGAGTAGATGTAGAAGTCTCGACCATCCACGGAACGCTACGCCTCCAATTCAAGTTATTTTAAAGTTCTGTGATGACTTGTC
Organism: Hetaerina titia; assembly: GCA_037158775.1. NCBI lineage: Eukaryota > Metazoa > Arthropoda > Insecta > Odonata > Calopterygidae > Hetaerina > Hetaerina titia. The sequence goes on from CM073771.1 coordinate 61,596,261, forward strand.
ACGTTCATTCATTTACGCAGCACTTCGAAAATCAGCCTTCTTTGTCAGCCTTCATAAAAAATGTAATCCATGACTTTTAGATAAACCTACCGAAAAGAGCATTACATACAAAATGTTCCTCGATCTCTCGACAAAGAAAATAGTTGGTAACTAATAAATATTCAGTCCTTAACATGAAAGATTGGACCAGGGATAGGATACTAGTAAAGTTAAAAGCTATATTATGGAGTTTATCCATGGCTCATTAGCATATATTTGCAACTCTGACGACGCTTGTAAATTAAATGACGAAAAAACAAACATATTGAGCATAGCGTTGTTTACTAGAGGCATATTAAAAATTGAAAAAAATTCCACGAGACATTGTGCCATCATTTCTTATCCTTGACAGTGATACGGCATAGGCATCAATGGCCAGGATAAAAAAATCGCAACAGAGATTATTTTTCGACGATTTCTGTAATATTTTTCCATCCATAAATAAATTTCGGAAGTTATCCCTTTCCAGTTGGTCGCTGTGCGGTACGCGATGTCTAGATTTTCAGCATGGAAAAGGCGACCGGCGAGCTCCGCCTGCGCCAAATAGGTGGCGGGAGTAGCCATGCGTGAAAGAACGGGGAGATAAATCAAGCATCAAAAATAGTTGTTTGTGGAGGGAATGCTTTGTCCGTTAAAAATACATTTGGATTTTTTTATTTACGCCATTATTCTTTCTGATGCGCTCGATGGAAACATGTTTTTATAAGTTTGAATAACCAGCGGTGGTTTGTTATGTTTTTATGTTTGTTTTTGTTAGCCTGGCTGAATAACCAACATTTCTGTAACCGCGATTGAGGTTTAAGTTATAACTCCGCAAATCATCATTCCACATAAAATATAAATCACATCAGCCGACTCTTTGATATTATTTTGAAAATAGTGTACGAAAGATGAAAAATTAGTCCAACTTTATGCATTGGATATGAAATTTAACCGGAAAAGTTTTATTAATAAAGAAAATGTAATGAAGGCACGCAATGAGGTCTCAAGTAGGTGGTTAAATACCTAATCACATATCTAGGATACAGATATTGCTCTTTTTTATTTAAACAGAAAACTAATTAAAGTATTTATCAACTGGTGACGGCCACATCAACTTATTTTTAGGTTATTAGTTCTCCAATAGTTGAAGCTACGAGTATTTTGCCTGTAAAACAATCCATCGTCACTTCAACTCAGAAAAGTACCAGAAAAGAGTGTAAATCATTGCACTCCAACTGTAGTAATTTTGTTTCTAATAGAGGGTTGGGCTATAGTATAGAACAATTTATTTATTAATCTTTTTAAACTCATAAAATTAGTTTAAAAACCGAAGATGGAAGCCATTGAGACGATAAATAGTCAACGTTAGGAAATTAACTGAACATTTTACTATGGTATCTTAAAAAAGAGTTTTTAAAGAAAATGAGCTACTAACGATATTTTTCTCACCTAAATTAATTTATAAAATACTCATAAAATAAAATGTCAATAGAATAAATGAAGATTAGAAAAATAAGGTACCATATATATATATATATAACTTAGGAATTTAAAACTGTCACCATTGTGAAACAAAATACCTGTGAATCAGTGATATCATTGGTAAGTATAATAAAAGTATGCGCTTGTAAGTATGCTCTGTATATAGGGACGGAACGACATATTTATTATGCCACCTAGATGACGTTCTTGAATATTCTGCATTCAAGGGAAATTTTCAAAGTATTTTATAGAATAAAATTATATCATGTACCATACTTAAATATGACCTATAAATGTGATACATGGTATATAAATGGTCGCTGGGGTATTAAATAGTGTATGGTGACATATTAATGGTCGCTGGGGTATTAAAGAAGCAAATACATATGTCTTGCAATATTTAAAGTAGAAATTAATCTTATGTTTTACACGTGTGACGTAATTACCTATAACTTAAATTTATCATTACGGTTTATCGCTAGAGCGTTAAGTCATTAAATACCTTATGTATTTTTAAAAATAAATTATGCAGGGTTAAAAACATAATTTTGAAATTCATTGTCAAACCCTTATGTTCATAAAGATGATGTTATAAGGAGGGAGATTATATTGGTGAATTTCTAATTACCCGTATCAAGAATATTATGAGAATTTCCAAGTTTATCGCCAAAGTACAAGTAACTCGTATTAAGAGTTATCACTGGTATTTTCTGAGGTTGGCATTGGCATCCTTCAAAGTTCATTAACGTAAAATCATGAAAATATGAGCAAACAACATAATCCTGGTGTTAGTATTGATCGGGTTTGTAACTCAACAACGTTCCCACGAAGCTTAACTTTTGGTCAACAATGGTTCAAAACTTGAGTAATATACGTGATACACTTAATATGGCAAGGCCTTCTACTTTAGTCTCAACAGCTGGAAATGAATTCTAAGGATCATTTACTTTAACAACGCGGATAAATTATGGTCTTCAAATTCCATCATATAAATTTCACGACAGTTTTCAGAAGCGAGTGACACGTTATCTTAAAACTTCTTTCTAAATGTAGCTTGCCTACAAGGCTTTCACCACAGCATTTTCCTTTAGCCATAACCCGGCAGGAATATTTTCATTGCTAAAATGTGCAAAAATTCCATTTTCAGTGCATATCACCAAGTTTTGTGGTTCATAAAGTGAACGGAATTCCTTGAAGAAACATCCCTAGAAATTGAATTTGTCCATGTCATTCCTCTAACTACTTGCGACTCTTGTTTCGACATTGCCTACTCCCTGAATTTAAAATAATTACACTGGTTTTATCTCATTTCTCTGTTCTCATGGGAAGAAAATTTGCTTCAAAAGTAATGCAAGATCACAGGAGAAGGAACTATGCGTTATTTTACGCGTCATCGAAGTTTGTGAAATTCCTTCATCTTTCCATTCCCATCCATTTTTTTCATTCTATTCAAACAATGCAATTTACATTTCAGGTAAAAAAAATGATGGGTGAGCTGTGAGCGCAATAGTAATAAAGGGAGGATCGGGATAATGCGGAGGCTAACGTACAAGCTTCCCACCGAGAAGACTCGCGTTCGAATCCAGGAGACAGCAAATATTTATCAGTGGTATTTTGGTGGTACTTACGGCTCGTTTAAGATCGTGCAAGTTGCCATGAAATTCCCCTACAACTTTAAATATTCGTTAAAAATACAGTGCACCGTGGCACAACAGTTGAATATTTATCGCTCAAAATATTTAGACTTTCTAAAATCATCCTTTATGACTCCCTTAATCCAAGACCAATCGAGTCGGGACGCCCAGATGCAAGGGTTTGCTGATACATTGTGATATGTACGTGGCGGACAGTTATGTCCACAGTCAAAGCAGAAACCTTTGAACTAGAGCGTCCACCGATTATGGATTTCTCATACTTTTTTACGTTTCCACTTCTATTTACCTACACACCAGACTTTATTCCTTATCTTTTCCAACAATTCCGCAAGTGCCATTCTATTTAACGAGTCTTATCCACCCTACGCCAGTTCCCGATCTATCCCAGAATATTATTTTCTTCTGAAAGATCTCATCACATACCTGAAGACGATACCAAAGGTATAAGATACTTTTTAAACATACTTTTATAAAGATACTTTTTAACCAAATTCTATTTTTTTAATCTATCACACCCAAGGAAACCCTTGAGCCTACAGAGATACTAATATCAAGAAAAATGTCAAATCGATAAATGTCATTATTTAATGGAATTTCATCATCCTTTAAAAAATATCGTACCCTCTCTCCTGTAGTCCGCGACGTACTTTATAAGGAATATCATTGAAGATACCTCCCTTAGGCAAACACTGGAGCTTGGGAGGAACAGTAAGAAAATGGAGCGGATAGAAAACGTGTAGAGCATTCCTAAAGCGATCCATAAGTGTACTGGGTGCGAAATTTTAAATTGCCTTCGATACTTAAACTGTTTATCATGGAAGAACGTTCTTTCCTCGTGCTCCAAGTGATCAAGGAGGCGCTTCTCTCAAGAGACAGTTGGTTCCATTTTAGTCCTCCCCGAACATTTATTTTTATTGGTGGGAGAGAAAAACTCTAAATTATGAGAGCGCTATTGTGCTCACGAGCAACAGGTAACGCAGTGCCCTCTAATCGATTTATTTTAATAAACTGGTAAAAAGCGAAAGTACTTACACCTTTTATCTTTTCCTTTCCATGGAAAACTTTAATATTAAACCGAGTACTTATAAAAACATTCCAATTAAAAATTAAGTATTGGTCCCGCGGCTGAACATAGCAAAAAAATCAGAAATTATAGAAAAATAGCTATCTTCAAAATTCTATTTTGGCACCCAGTCGAATTAGTTCAACGGTTCTCGAGAGCAACACGAAATAGGCGGGAAATTGGCGGTTTTTCACGGCATCAACAGAGGTGTGAAAGAGCTGATCGTTTTTATTCAGCCGGGCCTAACGAAAAATAATTATATCGGGTTTCACGAGGCGCGTTGCCACAACGAAATAAGTGCCACCTCGCTGTGGAACTGTAGGCCGTGCAGCGCAGGCGTATTGTGGGTGAATTATGAAAAAATCGCTAATCTTAAATAAGAACATAAATAACCAATCAGATCAACAGCTATTAAGAGGAAAAAAGTGAGGCACAGACTTTGGGTGTGTTCACCTGGCAAATTGAGGAAGATTACCAAGCAGAAACTCGCAGAGATGGCAGGCCGTGGTACTCTATATTTTAATTTTGGTTTTGCGCACGGATAGCACTTCAAAGTGTCGAAAATCACCTTTCGATAACAGACGAATTTCGAACCGGGTGAAAGGTTGGAATATTAGCGTCGTTATCACGAGTAAGATATCCTGGGATATTTTATACAATCCTATCTTTTATTCAATCCTCAACCTATTGTTTCGTTCTCTAGGAACTGGAATTAGGTGTACCATAACTTGAATCTGGTGAGCTATTTTTAACGTGCTTGACAAGTTCTATTCTTCTTTGGTACGGTCCTTGTCCATTTTTTCCCCATTACCTCTCTTCAGTAAACCATTTTGGCTCACCATGTCATTTTTAAATTATTTTTTTCCTTTACTAGCCAATGTATTCTCTTTTCTTCTCTCTCCGCCAAATATTAATTAGCACATATACTGTAAAAATCTCTAATCTGCCCATTTTATGTCATTTTATGATATGATTTATGGTTTGTGAACAGAGAGGAGGATATATTATGGTCATAGTTAAGATATAAGTCCATTAACAGAGGTGTTTGTGTCTTTTCGAGGGATATAGCGCGTGTGTGTATGATGGTTGGACAACCCTTGCCAATTTTATTGATTATTGATGGTGGATTCTGTCCAGCAAGACTGCTCAACGTGTTGAATGTGACGACAAAATACAGTGACAAAGTCAGCTGGATGGATACTCCGAACTGGCAATCTCAGGTGTTGAGAACCTTATTTTAACCTAAAATATTCTCATAAAGTAATCTTACGATTTTTGGAGCCATATGGAATAATATTTTCTACTTTATGACTGCATGACTTTATGAAGCATTACCCGTAATATCAGTATCGTTATCTTTTCATTGTATACCCAAGCTCTGGGTGAATCTCATATGAGATCGGGGCTATACAATCAAGGACTCCTGTACGTAATGTCCAAATTTTTATTCGTAATTCCAGGGTTTATGAGTCAATACTGAAAAGTATATTCCAAAAATGATATGTAGTATCAGTTATTAGGAGAGGTGATAAACTGCTGAAGTCATTTATGCCATTAGGGAGGGATGGGAATGGAGAAAAGGTGATGAGAAACCTGGCGTCAGTATCAGCTAACTCTTAAAGGCGCCAAGGGGTCCACAGTTTAACGTCCCTTCCGATGGACGGCTTACTCCAAGTGCTCTCCATAAAGCACCTCAAGTAGGGATCGAGATACCACATAAAAATCTGCCATCTCCAGGATTCGAACTCGGTAGGAAACCAGGGCAATAGCCATCGTACCATCCCGGAGTCTTTACAAGTTTCGAGTGAGTAATTGGCGAAAGACACTATTGGAAAGTAGTAAAATACTAATATTATACAAATTGGAGCTCTGTCAAGCTCCATTATTATTACACCACCAGTTTAATCATACTAGTATTTTTATTTCCTTTGAATCACTATCGCATAATGACTGGAAGAGGTATTTTAATATGTATTCATCTGGTGTCTAAATTGGTCTTATTCCAATACTGACAACCGGAGTTTGAGCTGTCAATATCGGTAAGGAGAATGTATGAAGCAAATGATTCACAAAATGTGGTAGCCACAAAAATTGTTTGGTGTTTGACTTCACTGCACCTGAAGATAATTATTATTGTCAGTTAGCCTACAGTTTAAGGTAGGTTTTAAATGGTCAGATAATGAAAACCGATACTTTAATTTGCCTCTTCTAACAAAAAATAACCTGACATTCGATCCTGCAACATAAACTTATTAATTTCTGTATATATTCTACCTCTATTCATGCCATACATTATGCCCAACCTATTTCTCCCTACCTTATTTGCCTCATTCTTCATACAATAAAAGTCTTCACCATTCAATGTAATCAACAACCAATCAAAATACTCCTCATCACCTTTCATGCTTCCTTTGGATTTCTTCTAACAATTCTCTTTCCTTCCTTACCATTCTTAGCTTTTCCTTCGTTTTCCCTTCCGCTCATTTTATCTTTTCCATCCTTCTCCACACACCAACAAGTCTGCTACCTAAGTCTATCCTTTTGTTGCAACAGCAATGTTTCCGCGCCATATAAAACTGCGTTCCACATCAATGTTTTAAGGAACCTTTTCTTAGCACCTTAGCTCAACCCCATCTCGCTTGTGAAAGCTTCTTTGCCTAACGCAATTATTTTTTTTGCTTTATACATTATTTTAATACTTTGAATGTTTTAATACGCTTCCAAGATAGGTGCACTGTTCCACCTGTTCAAGTAAATGAACTCCTCTTTTTACATTTAGCTTAGTCTTTTCCCTTTCTCGAAAACCTTCTTGCCTTTGTTTGGTCTACATTGATTCTCATCGCATATCTGTGTCATAATGATTTTCTAATGCGTTCAAAAATGGTTGTGACCCGCAAATCTAAGTAATTTTATGAATTAACCAGTTCTTCTCACGTTGAAGCAAAATATGAAGTGCAAATAATTGATAAATAGAATTTATGAGATCAAGAAGAGTTTTTAAATCGGTTAACGTAATGTCAATTCTTTCGTGTTCGACACTAAATACTTTCCCGATGTTTTACGTTATAAAATGCAAACTTTTTAAGTACAGTCGTGAACACCGCCCATAGATAGCAAAGAGATCGATCACGGAAGAAAAAAATCCTTTATTAAACTTGAAGCTGAACTTCTTTTGATGGCTTGAACAGAGAACGTGCGAAGGGGATTAAGTGCTATTGTGAAATGGAACCGGTGGAGGAATTTCAGTGGATTCGGCGAAGAGAGCTTAGTCGTAAAGTGATTACGCCATCTCTGAAAGCCACGTAATTTCCACTTCACGCCAACTCTGTGACACCTTCCTCCACCATGTCCCCCCTCATTCGCTTGCTTTTACCTCCCAACCTCACGTCCCAGTCGCTCTTCTCTGCCTACCCCGACCCCCCTTTTTTTCGTCAGGCGGGGGAGAGCACGACCGACGCTTCCCGAATCAATTTCCCCAGATGAGCCAGGTGACGGCGGCATGATATCCATTTGCCGGAGACCGGAGCGAATCCGAAGCGATTGACGCACGTCTCGTTTGAGAAAAAACTGTTGCGAATGTACCACGCACGCAACGAATGACACGAGCTCGAGGCCGGCTTAAGAGCTGTATTGGGAATATGTTTCCGCGAAACAAGTTTAAGCACAACCCTTAGCACAACACAAAACCACCTCAAATCATGACTCTAAAACTTCTTTTTCACTTTAAAATTGGACCAAGTTTTCGACGAAGTCATGAAAAACGGAATAATGTTGATTTAAAAATTATGTATTGACTTTTTGGGAAAGATGGCTGAAAATGGCATTCTTGTTTTACGAAAAATGTTCTAATGTAATGTAAAAATTGAAATTCAAAACAAAGTAAAGTCAATGTACATGGAAATATTCATAAAGTAAACAAAAAAGTTAAATTTCAAAAATTGATTTTGTAAACAAATAAACAACTTTAGATTCGATTTGAGTTCAAACAAATTTTTTACGTGTCTCCTGTGATCGTCTGCTTAGCTGTGAGGATATATAGATACATAGAAATTATTCTCACAAACTGTAAAGGAAATGCTTTATGTACCCACGGGAAATGCATGCTGCCTAAGGTAGCAAAAGGTAAGATGGATGGGAGTTATTTTAAAACGTGATGTTATTTTTAGTTTTCAAAACCAACAACCACATAACCGACCTACAAGTACCGTATTAAATGATCCCTGGACTTGAATAATCCTAGAAAAATATAAGTAGTAGAAATAAACGAAGGAGTAAGACAAGGATACAACCTCTCGCCAGTAATTTTCAACGTACACCTGGAAGAGGCAATAAAACAAACACAAGAATTGGGTACAAAAAGAGTCAAGATAAATGGAAAATAAATCAACATGCTCTGGTTTACAGATGGCATCGTAGTGGTGGTGGAAACGTGAGACGACCTACAAGCAACTTTAAGTACTATGGACCAAGTACTGGGAGAATCTAATATGAAAATCAACAAGAAGAAAACTAAATCCTCGTGTGTGGAAGTGAGAAGCTGAATGTAGATATCACAATTCGAGGGGTGAAACTAGAGCAAGTGGAATCCATCATCTACCTGGGCAGTTGCATAACATGGGATCAAAGAAGTTCGACTGGTATCAAGCGAAGAATAGCCCATGCTAAGAACACATTCATGAAGAAGAAACAATTACTATATTCAAAGAAACTAAGGCTGGAAATCAGGAAGAAATTCGTCCAGACTTTCGTATGGAGTATGGGGCGCTCTATAGTTCCGAGACTTAGAACATTGGAAAAGGGGACCAGCGTAGAATAGAAGCCTTTGAAGCATGGTGTGGGAGAGAATGCTGAAGATTAAATGAACAGGCAAAGTAGGGAACGAGGAAGTATATAGAAGAGGATAGGACCATATGAAGGACTCTACGGCAAAGAAGAAATAGATCTACGGCAAAGAAGAAATAGATGGATTGGACACACATTGAGGCGCAATTGATTGATTGGTAATGTAATAGAAGAAAAAATAGAAGGTAAGATTCCACGAGGAAGACCAAGAGACATGTACATAGGACAAATTAAGTAGGGCGTAAAAGAGAGAAGGCATCAGGGATTGGGGGAATAGACATGGAATAGAATAGCATGGAGGGATGCAGTAAACCAATCCTGGGATTGAAATACTGATGACATAAATACACAAACTTGACATCCAATATTACTGGGAATTTTGGAATGTGCGCCAAGAATCACTCTGATCCATTTAAAAATTATGCTACATTATAATTTAATAAATAATTCATTCTAACAATGAAGCAGATTCGTAAAAATTTTACGACGAATTGGCGATTCGGCCGCACTACAGTCATTATCTTACGTTTAGACTTTGGCTGAACTATTTAGACATTTTTTGGTAAACATTTAATCCCGAAGCTTTAAGCACCTTGGCTTATGATACTCATATGCTAAAAAAGACTATTTGGTTTAATCCGTCTCCTGAAATGTTTCAATATTTATAAAAACACTCAGCAAATTTCAGAAGGCAACGGCGTCATAGATGTTGCCAACGAGTAATGATCAATTCAATTCTCACCCTGCCTTGACGCAGGTAGGAATGCACCATTCTAAACCAGGCCGAATAAATACGACTTAAGCATGCTGTTTTCAACTTTCTCTAGTGACCACCATAAGGGTCTTTGTTGTTTCATATGATAGCGGCTGAGGATAAATCAAGAAATATTAAAATAACGTCAATGTACATCACATGAATAAAATGTAATAAAATAGAAAAAATACAACATCTGTGCAACCACTATGTCATATAACGTAAGGGCTAATTTACTTCGTTACTGTTCTCAGATATTTTAAAATTAAATACTATTACACATGCTATAGGAGGTGTTGAAATCGACCTAGAAACATATGCGGAATATTTTTTCGTTTTCAGATAGCTCAAAACTATCGACTGTCATATGAAAATTAAATGAGTCACCTAAATATAGAATTGAATTTACTGTAATTATTCCATTGCATTGAAAAACTTGAAAATGCTCAAAGACAAATATTTGAGTTCAGGAAAACATGACAAGACAGTAAATATCGAAGGACAGATTTGCTGATTATCATCTTCAGTTATATGTTACTCAATGATGCTTACAACAAAGTCCAGCAATTTATTAGTGAGAAATACTAATGCTTATAGCAAGAAATCAAGAGCTCTACGGCCTCTAGGTTAAAATAAGAAGGGGAAAAAAGACTTCAATGGCCGTAATAAATAGTCGCAACTCTCGTCAGACCAAATTGCTGTGTTGGTTTTCGCGGGAACCGCGTAAGGGACCAACCAAAACCTCTCGAACAAGAATACCCTCTGTGGTGGTTTACGGGAAAATTAATCCACGCCAGGGACCACAAACAGCAACACACACACTATCCTGTCTGGAATCCTTCACGAGGCTGTGAGACCCCGTTAAAGATTTCAGGTGGAAATGTAATCCTTCACGAGGCTGTAGAGAAAACCCCGTTAAAGACACCAGGATGTTCTACAAGTACACACCCTGTGACTATCCACGAAGGACGAGCACAGACCAATCACTCACACTAGTACTCAAGAAACACACACACACACTCAAAGGGCCCAACTGCTGGGAGAATCTAAAAACAAGTAGAGCGCAGAGGAGGATAGGCGTCGACACCTCCAACACAAGGTTCAAAGTCCCTAAACCACCACAGAGAGTATTCTTGGTCGAGAGGTTGTGGTTGGTCCCATACGTGGTTCCCGCAAAAACCAACACATCAATTTGGTCTGACGTGAGTTGCGACTGTTTATTACGGCCATTGGCGTTTTTCCTCCTTCGTATTTTAACTAATGCTTATGTTAAATTGAAAATGAGTATTCTACTTTTAATAGATAGACAAATACAGGCAGGTATATAGATAAGTTAAATACCTAAACAAGCCATTTATTGAAAGAAATGAGTTTTAAACACATAAGCATTCCTGAGTAGATTACAGAACATATTTAAAAATACTAATGGAAAACACACGTAAAGTTTTTATATACTTCACAAAAATTTAGTGTGATGAACTAATGGTTTCATTTTTTTATTGAAATGACATCTGTACCCCTCCTCTTTCAAGTATTTTCGTTTCCTTAATTAAGGAACTGAAGTAGCTCCAAAATAACAATTATGGATTACATTAACTCGCATGATGCAGAGAAAGATGTAAAAACGCTATTTATAATGAAAATAAGTTGTTGACCGCTTTAAAACACTGTCCAAGAAACACTCGACATTGCAGCTGGTCCATGGTAAAGAATTATATCACAGAAAGTGGGGAAGAGAAGTAATGAAATCCGACACACAGCTCCTGTTCAAGATCTCGGGATGACCGATCATCTGGAGAAGAGAGAAGAGCAGGCCACAAAAACAATCGAAATCTCAGCAGCGCGGCCTCAAAAGATCCCTCAGTCGGTCCATCCGGGTGAGCGACTGCGTGCGTGTGTATGTGGAGGTAGCCCTACGCCGAACGAATGCACGAATCACGACTTGGGGCTCACTCGAAGAGGACGAACGGGGTGGAGTGGGGGGAGGAGAAGGAAGACGCCGCGAGGAAAAAGTGGGAGAGGATAAAAGAACCCGAGTCGGGAAGGGGACGAGGGAGGATGACGGATTGAAAGGGAGAAGAAAGTCGTAGGAAAAGTAGTGATGAGGGGTTGGGTCGGAGATAGTGGAACGAATAGCAGTGGAACGGGGGAACGAGCAGGGAACTGCTTCCCTTCATTCCCTGCTGGACGTGACATCCAGTCGCCACGATGGCATCGGCGGCCCGAGGAAAACCCGCCCCGCCTTCCTCCTAGCGTGACTTGGAGAGTGAAAGGTAGGGTGGAGGGCTTGGAGAAGAAAAGGAAAAAGCATAAAAAAAATTAAATGAAGGGCGTATGTACTTTGCAAGGGGCCACTCCTTTGTGTGCACTTTTCGCGAAAAAGAGGGTGATGGAAGGAGAGGCTTAGGAGGAAAGGTGGGTTCGGTGGGATAGGGCGGACCTAAAAAGACAGCGATCTACAAGCCGACGCCGCTTTGCTTTATCTCTTCCCCTCCCTCAAACTTCTCCACCAATCCTTCCAATCCCTTCTTCCACCCTCCCCCACTTCTCTCTCGCCTTTCCTCTCTCTTTCCAACTCAATCCCTTTCCTATCCTTTTCATCCTCTCATCTCTGCTTGTCGTTGGTCGTCGTCTACGAAGAAATCGAACTGTAAACGGCGGAATATTTCTCCGGATCAGTCCGGTCTTCTCTAAAGTGGGGAAAGGGATGTAGGAGTTTTGTGGGGGTGGAAGGGATGGGGTCGAGGGGGTGGTGGGAGGGGTAGTTGGGCGGTAAAAGGGGATGCGTCCGCGGCCGACCGGATGGAGTAGTGCAAGTTTTTTCTCGCGTATACTGATCGGCATATGTCTGATAAATAAATAATTGGGTATAAGGAATCCGTTTGAAAGGAATTAAGCAATTTATCAGTTGCCACGGCGGACGGTAGAACTTATGGTTAATGACAAAAAAATACATAAGATGGCGGTTGCCTCTCGCCAGAAATACCGTTGCGCTGAGTCGAAAGGATATCTCTCGCCGGCGTCGCTATAAAGGAAAATGAAAGGGTATGACGCTACTGCGTTCGACGGTTATCTGGTTGAACTTGTTCAGTGTTTTAAAATGAGGGATTTTCAAGGACATTTTCCGTTTGTTAAACTGAAAAAATTATTTCGTGGGCTATCAATGGTCTACTAATGTATTTAGCCAATTTTTTTTCCTTTCGTGAGCACTAAATATTTTCAGCCATCTTCATTTTTTCAGGTAAGGTGGTAAAAACCAAAACACTTCATATGCCTATCTGAATATGTTTGTTACATCATCAGGCATAATTGTTAAGTGAATTTCTGCACACAAAACCGTAATGGTAGTGTTCATTACCAACAGTAACGAACACAGAAAGCACATCCTTATTCGCCAAGTATCTTCCTACACATAATTTCCTTCAAAATCAATCTTTTAAGCATGAATGTTGTTTTAAATTTTGCGATATTGGTGAGGAATTGTTTGTATTAAAATAGGTGCACAAGTTGACAAATCTCCTAAAAAATCTAAAAACTCCTTGGGATGAATGTTATCAGCAATTACAATAAAAGAAAGTCACCACTGTCATCCTACCATAGTTCGTGAAATTAATAAACTTAGTCGTTCACCTAAGGGTGTCTGTCTAGGAGTACATCACATTGCTCCGATCCCAGAGCATTGTGGTTCGTATCTTTCAACTGTTGTCTTTCCATCCATTTCGCTCCGACTAATGTATTAAAAAATTTATTTATCTATTAACAAATTAATTAACAGTGATGCTTATTTCTTATAGTGAAATACGGTATTTCACTTTCACATGTCCACTGATGCCATTTTGTCTTAAATCTCCTATCACCAATTTGCCTTGAACTTCTTATTAGTTTTAGAGTATCATTATATTCTACTCATCACTGTGTATGCCTATTTACAGGTTATTACTGCATGGCCATTTGCTTTTCTTTCACCTCCCCTTTTCAACTTCATTAATTTCAAATATTAATAAAAGTGGCAGGTATCAATTTATATATTGCATGATAAGCACTGAATCAACTTATACGGAGCAAACAGCTATGGAAAATTATCATATTGTTATTTCACATTATGTATTCATCACCTGGCAACATCGTAACATTTTGGCTTTACACAGTCACCACTCTTAACTCGATCTTACCGCTCTGTGCCACTAGTGCTATCTTCTGACATTTTTTCTCCTTTTTACCTTGATCATATTATATTTTTAAGCATGCCTCTTTTATGTTCTGTTTCACGCCCTACTGTTACTTGACAATGGTCTTGTATGTGGAACATTTTTATAAAATGAAAAAGAATAAAATAAAGCATACCTAGTCTATCATATAAAGGTGTATATCCTGTACACGACGTTTAAATTGAAGGATACCTTCTGAACAAAAGAAATTGCTCAAAACAGTGAGTAAAATATTTCCCACCAACTCTCTTACAGTGCAGTGTCTTGGATGAGGGTACATATCATACAAACTTGTATGAGAAGGAAGACTCTTTTCCAACATTCGAATCCAATCAAACGGTAGATTGCATGAGAAGGGAGAAATAAATTATCAAATCTCCCACCTCTGCTTCTTACTCACGATCAAAAGCCAGCAGACTGCCAGACGTCTCTACAAATATTTGAGCTGCTACTCCCTCCCATATTATCATCCTCCCTGAGACGTCACATCCCCACCTTAAGGAGCGAGGAGGTCCATCATATGGCGAGAGGCCTAAGGACTGCCTACTTTCTCTCGCTCCACCACTCCGAACTCTTTCTATTATTTCTTCCTGTTACAGACCAATAGTCTTATGGCACATCAGTAGAAAACCATACATAATATACGCTGTGTACCTTAATTAGGGACGATGGCTTTTAGAAAAGTAGAGGGCATTCGAATTAGCTTTTGACATCGAGGTAATTATTACGTGTAAGACACCACACCAAGCATCGGCAGATCAGATGACCCGAATGGAACGAAAGAAACAAGACTCCACCATTAAGAGATAGACACAACTCTTAAGTCCATCCACCGATCCGACTAGAGTCTTAACACCCCTTGCCACATGCCTCTTACGTGAAGTATAACGCAGATGTAAATGTAGGACGACTGGTAAGGAACGTGATGACACTGAATTTGAATTATACAAATTTTAGAGAGTTAGAAAAAAGAAGGAAACTTCGTAAAAGACAATATCGTAGGACTAGAGGCAACTTACTATCACAAATGTTGGTGTCTTCAACCTTGGTTTAATTTTTTGCGTGATCAGTGAAAAAGGAATTGGTCCATAAATCTTCCATCCGCAAGTGCGAGAATTCACTCATCTCCTTTTCTCGAGAATGGATTTAATCTTACATAAGTTACTTGATTCTTAAATATTACTTTTTTGTATCAGCAGAATTCTTAACCGAGCGACAAAAAATCTCTAAACACAAACGACGACTCTTTTTAGTCATTCACTGCTATTTCTTCTACCCCAAATTCATGTTTTCCCCTGCCGCATCTAGCTTTCTTCATTTAATGTCCTCTTTACCCAGCTTATTTTTCCATCTTTCCCATACACCTCAAAAGTATCCGATATATCTTATTTCCTATAAATCTAACCTTCTGAACCAAACATCGACACGTAGCATAGCAAGTCTATCGATAAAGTTTGATGTACTCTTTCCTCGAAGAGTCCGAGTGTGCTTTTTGTGACTGTATGCCTTGCTAACGAATTTCTCTACTTCTCCTTAATAGTATGTCCATTTTAGTTCAAAGATTTTTCCACATTTACGGCAAATTTTCCGGCTTCAGTCACGCTCTCCCATATTAATGTAGAAATTATCTCGCTTCCTAGAGAGCTCGTAACTAATGTTACCTCTTTAATGAGTGCAATTGATTTTAGATAATTTTTTCAAAATAAAATACGTTCTTTATTGATGCATGCTGAAGTTTTCATTTGATTGTGAATAATTGTCAGGGTATTGTTTTTATGTAAAGTTCTAATTTACGGCAATTGTTAATATAATTTGATAAATATTGGAGAGTTATTTTTCTAAAGCTTAAAAAATGACTTGAGAAATCATCCATAATACCTTTATCAAGTCATAAAGGTTGCTTAGAAATTCAAAAAGCCAAGTACTATACAAATGAAATTATTTTCATGTTATACAACTATTCCAATACTCTGATGATTTATTTAAAAATAAACCAAAACAGAATTTACCATGAAGGGGGTATATAATTTGGACACCTTAATTAATAAACTCCCCTTATTCAATTTTTAAGCCAGTAACAGAATTGTGATAAATATTTGTGATGAGATATTATACATACTAAACATATCAGCATCCTATTTGAAAAATTAGTTTAACGAATAAACTTGTAAGAAAAAAGACTGATTTGACTTATTTTAGTCCACAATTTTTGCATAGAAACATTATCACAATGGCACATGGCTGAGTTGAAATTTGAAAATCGCAAGTACCTTTACCTGGTGTCAGAGTTTGAATGGGAACTAAGCTCCAAGACCTAGGCTAAGGAATCTGACACGCTCTACAGTAAAAGAGCTCAATTTCTCGCTAGGAGCAAGACCTGTATGCCTCAACGCCTTTTAAGGTGATCAGAGATATTGCGTTCGCGTGAAGTTTGACCACAAGAGACTCTTTCAAATATTTTAACCGTCTCCAGCTTTGTAGAAATCATTATACAGAGAACCTAACATGTGGACTCTTACGAGGCGGCTTTCAGAAAAAATGCTAACGTTGTTAATTAAAATAATGACTCTCGTAAGATTGGCTATTGTGTTTTGGAAACCTGTTTCAACCACTGCATTTTTATCAGTGCAATTAGCACATAGATGTACCATTTTAAGTTAAAAATAAAAAGTAGTTTCTGATCACCAGATTCACTAAGTTTGGAATCGAGAATAACGCCAGAATGAGTGTGGCAGGGACCAACAAAGGCTTTTGTACAAAAATCAAATTGAAAAAAAAGCTATTAGCTGTAAAATTTATTCATTTACCATATTCGCGACCATAAAAAAATCGAGAGTTACAAAATATGGCAATTAACTTTGTCAAGTTTCGCATGCATTCAATCCTTTTCTCATTCTCTTGCAAGGGTTTTCGATCACTGGAATTTAAGGAGAAATGCGGTTTAATTAATGATGCTTTACTTGAGAATTTTTAAAACGTAAGCATACAAGGTCTGTCCCAAAAATAAGGAGAACAAATCTGGGGAAAAATTTTATTTTTGATCAAAGCACAAATTGCTAAACTTCTTGATAAGAGCACCCTTACGCGTCGACACACCAATGCCGGTGCATCCATCAGCTGTGAAATTCTTCCCGTAAGGCATCAGCAAGACCTTTATTCAGGCACCTCGTCATGGCCTCTTTGGCATAATCAAGTGGTCCAAAATGGTACTCAAAGGGGTTATACTTGGGTCGTACTCAAAGACCCATGTCCTGTCATCATTAACCACCTATTCTAAAAACATCGGGTCACTTTCACCGTGGTCCAAGAGGTCCAAGGTAAGATTGTCACACAATCAGTCTTCTGACAGCACCTTGGAGACCATGTTGGCACACCTTTCTCAAGGCTAAATATTCTGTAAGAATGCAATGCACTGTGGTTTTCTGAATATTGCACTCTTCTACTAACATCCTGACACTTGGGGGTCAATCATACTCAAGCATGTGTCTCACTTTGTTCGCGTTTTCGTCACACTGTTTTTGATGGATGTCCAGGGCATTCCTTATCGTCAACTTCCTCGTTAACTTCCCAGAACATCCTGTACAAACAAAAAACCATCACTTGGGACATTTCTCCATCTCTATGTGCATTTGTAGTTATGCTCGTGGTCTCCGAACCAAATTTTCCAAGCTTAATGCACAATTCTATCGCATATTATTTCTCCATAAAAAGTGGGATCGTGATTTCATGACTTGAGCGTCGAACAGAGGTCCAGTCTAGCAGCAATCCGTACAATGTAAATTCCCACAATTAACAGGCGTGGGTCGCGTTCCTTTCCAAAATTCTCTCATTACCTCTCCCACATATAAATCACCCCACTCCAACCATCTGAATTGCTGGCAAAAAAATCATTCTACTTATTGTTGGGACAGACAGCAGAAATAGTTATTTTTTAGTCCAAGAGACTGTATCTTTCTTCGGTTCTCGTTTGAATATACCGTAGATATGTTACGCTGAAAAATTCACCACCGAACCTATTTATTTGACGGCATCCATTTGTATTTATTTATCAAATACTGAATTGGAATTTGTGCATGTTTATATACACACGAGTATGTTGATTGTTCACTGACGTACGTGATTATATTAACTAATATATAAATACTTTATCATAAATAGAGGCATAAAAACAAACGTAACACTCACAGAAGCTTTTGTTCTTTTTTCAGAAGAAAGAATAGGAGTGAATCAATTATTCCTCCCGGAGATATATGTATATAGTATATATATATATATATTCACATGGAAAGAGGCATAAGGAAAAGGGATAGGAACACACATAAAGGACGAACACAGGAGAGGTGGGGAAGGAGGAATCAAGCAGATCTGGTTAGAGCATCCGAAAGATCCGGTATTCAAGTCCCGGTAAGGAAATATTTTACACTTGTAGTCTGCTTGATTCCTCCTTTCCCACCTCTCCTGTGTCTTTTATGTGCGTTCCTATCCCCTTTCCTTATGTCTATTTCCATGTGAATTCATATTTGTTCGCCGTATGGCGCGATTTCGTGTTTGTATATATATATATATATATATATATATATATATATATATATATATATATATATGCCAGGTTAAATGTATAGGAATATAGCTATATCCTTTAACTTTGCATACTTGTAATATTATAATTATTTTTCGGCAGGTCAAAGAGAATCTCAAAGTCCAATCTCGCTCCGCAAAATAAAGATGTTTATCTATCCCTTTATTAATGTCTAATACATTATGCATTATTCACCCACCCCTTCCTTCTGCCACACCTTGTCATCCCAAGCATTCAAAGAAGTCTGCAAAGAAACCAGAGGGGGCCCGGACTTTCGAAATCATATCTCCTTGGGACATATTCCATGCATAACTTCCCCCACTACCCATTCCTCTTACTGGGTCCGTCCGCGAACCCAGAGTCTAGCCTGGAAGAGATGAAGCCGACAGCAGAGGTACCTCTTCCGTCACTCCGCCTTTTGTCAGCTCGACAAAACGTTTTCATATTTTATCGCTTATTTCTCCTTTTTTCCTTGAGGACCTCAAGCATTCCTTCATCCTTTGAACACCGTTTGAGCGACCGGAATTCCGATCGTTTATTTTTGCACTTGTTTTTTGTGAAACCCATTCCCTTTCCCATCTATTTGGCCTCTAAATATTTTCTAGATAGATGATTAGGTCGTCTCGGAAGTAGACTATCGAAAAAGATTCTGATTTCATTCTAACTGTAGTATGCATATAATTCCTCAAAAATGCAAAAAATCGAATCCACAGAGGGCTTTCTCGATTCCTGTTAGGAACCTCTAAAACTAGTATCAGCAAGATTTAAAAAATACTCTTAGGTGCTTACAAATTTCTACATTTATTACTGTTACCCTTGGACACCTTAGTAAGACTGAGCAATGCCGCATGAAAAACAATATAGAGAACCATAAAAATGTTAAAGAAGTTTTGTCTTCACAAATTGAATAGTTCCAGGCGTGATTTAGTGAAATTCGAACGTAATGTTACTATCTTTTCTTTATTAAGTTTTTTCTTGACCTAAACTGACTGTGGATTCAGAAAAAATTACACCAACCCAAGGTACTCAAGTCCCACTTATCAAGAGTTCCCATTAGTACGATTCAGAATAATAATTTAGCATTAAAACAGTTCATAAAACTATATTATCATTCAAGTATGTAATAATTAGGCAATAAATATTCTCTGCAACGAAAATTATTAGAACAAACAGTAAGGTCATATGTTGAAGATGCATTCTGTCATGAATGGATAAATTAAAGCGATACCAAAAAGAAGTTTCAGTGAGCATTCTTACAAGGGGAAACGATAAAGGATTCAGCTAATAATCTCGATAATGAAAAATATTATTGACTTCTTAGATAACAAAAGATATAGGTTTCTTAAATAATTATGAAGCACAACGGCCATTTCTTCTTATTCAAAGCTACAAGTACGTATATGATGAATTCTATTGATTCTTCGTACATAATGTATTTATTAGATAAATTTGAGTTAATTTCAGGATCTATGTTAGGATTAATTAGAAATATTGCTTATACAAACATATGAAGCATAGATAGTGTAGTAGAAAGTGCCAGCAAACACTTTACGGAGTTTCAAGACACTCGAGGTAATCCGGCGGGAAACAAGATCACCGATGAACACGAAGGTCGTGGGCTCGAATTCGCCTCGGATACGGATCTCCTGTTTATCAGGAACATTTCCGTGTGTGGAGTTAACGTTTCCCTATTACCTTTGGCACAGTTTAGTGTCATAGCGAAACGAATCTGAGTTATCAAATCCCATCTAGTTATGTAGAAAATATTCCATACTCATTACAATTGTTATTATTCCGGTTTGTTCCTCATTTATTTTTTTTATAATTTCTCCACTATTTGTACTGTCAGAGAATTTACCGAACGTATTATACAGTCATGATTCATGCACCATACTCAAAAACGCAGTTTTCCTATCTAATGTTGAGCCTTTGGGAAACATTTTGTTCCTTTTCGATAACTCATAGTTTTAGTATAATGAAGAGAGAGAGCGATGAGCCGCTAAAATTTTCCCTTTTTACAACCTATTAGCAATAATTTCTTCGGTTGATTTTTTTTCGTTTTATTAATTTTCATTTTTCAAAAATTCCTTCCTCCATTGACAAGCTTAAACTATCACCCACTAGTAAATTAATACGACTAAATCTTGACCTAAAAACACAGAAAATGCATATATATACGAATGACACAGAGAAAAAAATATATATATTTTTTTTATTAGGTAAACTACCGGTTAAGGTAGGTTCTTGGATGGACACAACTATCGAATAAACATTTTGTAACTCCAAGCAAAACCCAATCCAGCAACCCTATCTACATCAGGTCCCTCTACACCTGTGTACCTCCTTCCTCCCTTCATCCCGTCCAACATCCCTATCCTATTCCTGCCCCTTCCTCGCTTGCCCAACATTCTCCCCTTTATTACCTTCTTCAACATCCCACTGCCGCTCAATACGCCTTTCATCCATTTTTCCTGCCTCCATAGGATTTCTCTCAACAAACCCCTCTCCTCACCCACCATCTCTAGTACTTCCTCATTTGTTTTCCTCGTATAACTGATGTTAACTATATCAGAATACTAAAGGGGGATTAAGCGAGAACAGGAACCCCCTTAACATATCATGCTATTTTTTTGCATGCTATTTGTTTTGCATTTGCTTTCGCAATAAAAAAGGAAAGGTGTGATTGGGGGAACTCCTTCATCACCTTTCCTTTTTATTATTACTTCCTAGTAATTCTCTCCAGTTCTAAGAGAAGGACTAGTATCTGTGCAATTCTCCATTCTAGCGGGCATATCTCTTTTATGTACACGATAACTCGCAAGCCTCCTCCTGAGAACATGAAAGAGCGCGCTACGACTGCCATGAGAAAAGATAATAAATAAAGATGAATATGATAAATATTTGTCGATTGGGTGTTCCCTCCACGTGTTATGCTTGCGAATTCCACGCGAATTTTTGCGAGGCTTTATTATTAGGTAATCTACCTGTTAAGGTAGGTTTTTGGATGGACACAACTATCAAATAAATATTTTGTAACAAAACCCACTCCAGCAACCTAATCTACATTAGGTCCCTCTTCATCTCTGTGTACTTCTTTCCACCCTTCATCCCATCCAACATCCCTATCCTGTTCCTACCCTTTCCTCGCTTGCCCAACATTCTCTCCTCTATTACCTTCTTCAACATTCCACTACCGCTCAATACGCCTTTCATCCATTTTTCCTGCCTCCATAGGATTTCTCTCAACAAACCCCTCTCCTCACCCACCATCTCTAGTACTTCCTCATTTGTTTTCCTTTCGGTCCATTTCACCTTCTCCATCCTTCTCCACACCCACATTTCAAAAGCCTCCAATCTACGTCTATCCTCCTGCTACAGTGACCACGTTTCCGCGCCGTACATAGCTACGCTCCATATCAGAGTTTTTACGAGTCTTGTCTTAACATCCCTACTCAACGTCCCCGTCATCTTGCGAGGCTTGTACATGACAAAACCAGTGTCTTGAATCTACTCATTCAAGGGTCGGTGCCTTTCAATCTTAAATTATTTTCTGATCTGCCAACGTGGCACTGGGTTCCCATTGTTCTCCCAACGACGCAAGTTCCCAGATGAAGGATGCCTTCGCAGGTCTCAATTATGCATGGCTTCTTTGAGTTTCATAAGACTTTCTCCAAATATTATCTACTAATAATTGGTTTATAGGATGAGGGAGTTGATAAACAAACCACCCGGTAAAGACGCCAAGAAAATATGAGTGAAAACTTTGAAATGAGGCGAAATTTTGTTAGGTGAGGAAACACAGTCGATGAAGCAAGATGACGGGTGTAAATTTGAGATATTGGTGCAAAGATGGTTGGAAAAGGTAAAAATAAAGGAAACCAAACGAAGAAGCACTAGACATGGTGGGGTTGGAAGAAGTCTTTGAGTGGAGAAATCCAAAGGAGGCAGGAAAGGCAAATACGGAGCATTTTGATTGGCGATGGAATGTCAAAGAATGTGATAGTGGGGAGAACGATAGGTAACGGAAGATAATGGATAAAACCTTGGTCTGAATGAAGAGAGGAAAGAAGCATGTGGGATAGAAGAAATTTGTAATTTAGTGTGGGATGCCAGATTGTCTTCTTGGCATAGGCCAAGAATTGTATCGATGTACTATTGTTTAGTCTGTGTCCATCCGAAACCTACCGTTATCAGTAGAGTACCACAAATAAAATAAATTTTACCATTGCTCCCAAATACTGCTGATCTCATTTGCTAATTACTTAACATGTTCATAAATTCGAACTCAACTATTATATACATTTTCATCAACGACTTTTGATTATTCCTATGCCGACACTTTTACACTACAGGACCTTTTTTTATTTCGTTAAGTGAAACCCTTGCCATTATATTTATTTGACATTTAAAATTGAAATATTATAAAATTTAACCCAGCCCATTTATGGAATAGTACATGTTAACGAAGCATTGCTGGTTTCTAAGCACCCCAACATTGGGAGACAGAAAGTATTTTTCAAAAAATAACAATATTCATCTATTTTATGTGTTTCAAAAATTCTCTAAAAAGGCATAAGTAGTTATTTTCTTCTTTCAAGTGAAAACAATTCACCGAGTTCCTAATTTTTTACACATAACTTTTTGTCGTTTTCTATGGAAGCCAAATATTATGGGCCGAGGGTCTCATAGAAAAACGTCTACACGTACCCCTCACCATTTTGGGGCTGTTGTCGTCGCTTATCACCACAGGGAAAGAGGAACACGATGCGCAAAACTGCGTTTCAGAGTCAAAAGCTGACAAGGCTTCTTCATCACTATTTCGAAACGATTATATACCGTATATATAACCGAGAGAGCCTATGTTCGTATCCTGGAGACGGCATATATCTTTCATTGGTATCCCGATCCCTACTCGGGGTGCTTTATGTAGAGCACTTAGGGTGAGTACGCCGTCCGTCGGATGGGACGTCAAACTGCGGACCCCTTGGCGCCTTTCGTTAAGAGCAGGCTAATGCCTACACCAGGTTTCTCTCCACCCATCCTCCTCTCTCATCTACTGACTGGATATTGCATTTAAATTAAATAATTAGGCTTTCGAAATTTACCTGAGAATAGTAGATATTGTACAGGTATTTGTATAGTTTAACTACTATGTTAACTCGACTAGACTATACTGAATAGTATTTGTGTGTGTATTTATATTTTTTCTGCATATATGTACAAACATATACATACTACACATTCTTTGAATGCATACTTAAACATGAATCATCGATAATTGTAAAATATTTCAGAAACCTCGCGTTAAATTTATAAATATACAACGTCGATCTAAAATTACGGAAAGATCCCGAAAAATACAACGATCAGGAACATATGACATTAACTCAGAATGTTTTGACGCCAAAAATAATAACCTGTAGGCCCACTCATACTTCCCGTTATTGTCGAATACTCTTGATGACATCGACATTTTGAAATAATGTATTAGGTCTGTTGCAACGATAAAAGATTTTTAATGAGAAATAATATTAAAGTGACAATAATCCTTGGGAGTAACCAAATATACGAGAAACATTAATGCGGCGCGTATTAGAATCATAATTAGTAATTTTACCGTCGCATTTAATACATACTTTATTTTATAAAAAAGATTAAAATCCAAAATTGAGAATCCAGTTTCATTTTCACTCACGAACCTCGTATGTAAATGTATCCTAAACTTTCCCTATGGTGAGTGGTGCAATGCCTTATGTCTTACTTGTAGCCTGCTATCTTAATACAAACACTTAAGTGCAATGCACAGCGTAATCATAGGCTTACACATACGTGTTAACATGTGGCTCCCTTATCCTTGCAATAAAGATTGTTCGCGTATATCTAATATACAAAGGTCTTCTGTTTCATGTACTTTGAATGTGACTGGCATCGGACGTATATGTCTTTGTCGCAATCGAGTCAGATTCTTTTAGTCCTGACCGTGAAACGCGCAACAAAAAAGCAGTCGCAGAAAAGTCTTTCAGAAGTCCTTAAGAATGCCTCGTCGCGGCCACAAAAGTGGTGCACATAAAACCGGAAGGGAAAGAAGGACGACTTGAAAACGGCTGGAAGAACAACAAAACACGAGAGCGCATTTCTTCAACGGGTTGACATCGGTTACAGCGGCCTCAACACCAGTGATCACGACAGGCAACATTAACGCACGAGATTGTAGAATATACCACCCCCCCTTTAGTCAGACGCAATGAAGTTTCGGAAACTTTCAAAACATTCAGTTAAAATAAATTGGTATTCAAAATCAATACTCCCGAAAGACATTTTTAAAAACAGTAATCGAAGTAAAGTTCTTTAGAAAAAGTTAGTGATCACAATTTATCAGCTTTACATGAAAACGTTTTTTACTGATGTTTTTTTTTCTACAGATTAAATGCAACTTTCCTAATATGTAACGTAAGAAAACAGCAAACCATAGAAATTCATGGAAATGAGATACAAAGAGATATTATAGTGAGACAGTGAATTTGTTATGAAACATCATTTCATGAATATTTTTAAGTAAAGCTCACTTCTTAAAGCTAATAAGTCGACTACTATTCCTTAAAAAAGGACTGTGGATGAAGAATAAAATATACAAAATCAATTATCCTAAAAATACATGTGTAATTACACACGGTTTGACAAAGTTTTATGCTTCCGGAAAAATTATCTTTTGATAGTATTGTTACTAGGTAATCTACCGGTTAGGGGAGGTTTTTGATTAAACAAACACCAAATAAATATCTTGTCTCTCCTCACAAAACACAACCCAACCTCCTTCTCTACAAAAAAGTCCCTCTTCATCTTTCTGAATTTATCATGTTTCGTGAAATATTCGTACCTGTGTCTTGGGCTTATAACCTTCCCAATTCCAATGTTTTCATCTGATTGATTTTCCATTTGATTTCTTCTTAAGATTGAAAAGAAGACACGATTCGTTATATTTGTCTGGTTGAGGGTAATTAACTCATTAATGAACGTGATATTCTTAGAAAACAGTTTTCAAATGCAAATAAAACCTTAGACAATACGGATAAATTATTTCGTAATAGAAACTTCAGGTAAAATAGGAATGACAATAAAAACAATATCTGAAAGTGGATTCGAATATATTATAATGGTGAATTGGTAACATACTCTGATCTAATTTATGTAGCATATCAAATGAGTTATGTGAAGTTTTGTTTAAAAGAACCAATCTTTAACCGAATATTTTCCAGCACAGCATTCTAAATTTGTAAAATGTTATTCTGTGAAACAAATACACATCTTTACTATTAGTTATAATTCGAGGATACTGGTTACACATCATTAATAATAGATAGCTACAGTTAAATTGACTTCAATCTCTTCCTGGGTTAAAATACTGCCTGCATAAAGTTTTATTTAATTCCACCGAAGAGCAAAAGAAACATCAAACTAACTCTTTCTCTTTTACCGTTCCATTTTACATAATGATCACACAAGAAAACTTAACTTTCAATATATTTTCTGTCAGAAATAATCATAAATTTGCTCACCCTCTCTAATTGGAAACGGGTTCAGCAGTAAGAATATTAGGGGAACTGCATATTTTTATAGCGCATGTAAGCAAAATGTTTAAATTTTCATGAGAGGGACTCCAATCCAATCATACAGTAAATACCTATACACAATATCATCGTTGTAAAGCTATGAAACTGGTTTCTATCAAAATCAATACGAACAAAGTTTGGGACATACTGTAATACAGGCTTGAGGGCGGACGGAGACGATAAGTTTGACAGGAATCAAAACAACAGGGGGTATCAGATGAGGTGAGAAAAGAGGGGATTCTGTTGGTAAAAATCCGAATTTGGGAAAGAATGCCCGCAGGAGATATTGAGAGATAGAATAGGAATGGAAATATTTGGCTCTTCCATGATGAAGATTGATCAAAGGTGAAAGCAGCACAAGAATGACCACTTTGCATGGAGTGAAGCGTGGAAAAATTACGGGGAGCAAAAGAGGGGATTTTTTTAGGGCGAAGTCATGTATAGTACGAGGAATATTCATAAAGTGATAGGCGTTTGCTTATATTTAAATATTGGCGCTTCATAACAGTTTACTCCTCCAGCGCCATCCACTGATTCATTGAGAAGCTATAGCGGCATTTGTTTTGTTTCAGAAGTCGTTTGCTTGTCCGTGCATGCAAACAACAATGTCCGCAACAGTCGTTGATCCCGCCAGCTGTGAAGTGCGTTCTGTCATACGATTCTTGTATGCAAAAGGATTGTCGGCTGCTGAAATTCATCGGGAATTATGCCTAGTTTATAAACCTACGGTTATGAGTGAAGGAAAGGTTAGACAATGGTGCTGTGATTTTAAAAATGGACGAACAAATGTCCACGACGAAGATCGAAGTGACAGGCCCAGTATTCTGACCGATGAAATTGTTTCGTAAGTGGAACAAAAACTGCGATGTGATCATCGATTGACGATTAATGGCCTGGGTGAACGATTTCCTCAACTTGGACGCACTACTGTCTACAATATTGTCACGGAAAACCTCGGATACCACACATTGCGTGCAAGGTGGCTACCGAAAATGCTCACCGACCACCACAAAGAGGAAAGAATGTCCAGTGGACGAGAGTTTTTGGGCCGTTACCAACAAGTATTTTCTCACGTTGTACCCGGGGACGAAACGTTGATATCCTACATCAATCCAGAAAAAAAACAGCAATGGACGCAGTGGCGACACTCACATTCACCAAAACCGAAAAAGTTTACGCAAACTCCGTACACAAGTCGAAAATTGATGGCTACCCAAAAAACGGTGTTCTTTTAGTGGATCTTATGGATCGTGGGAAAACAATTACAGCTGATGTGTACTGCGAAACGCTCAACAAATTGAGACGTGCGATCCAAAATAAACGACGCGGGAAACTCATCTGACGTAATCCTCCTCCACGATAACGCGCGTCCTCACACTGCTGCCAAAACCAATAAGAGAATTCAAGATTTTTGTTGGGAACTCTTTGACCACCCACCATACAGTCCTGACCTTGCACATAGCGACTACTTCCTCTTCTTGCACTTGAAACATTGGCTCGGTGGACAACATTCGAAACCGAAGACGAACTCAAGAACGGCGTTGTAAATTGGTTCAACTCTCAGACGGCGAGCTTCTATGCAGAGGGGTTAAAGAAGCTGGTACAACGGTACGAAAAATGCTTAGAAGTGAACGGCAATCATGTAGAGAAGTGAAGTAGGTTTGTAGCTAACTAAAAGTGCCAATAAAATGTGTTTCATATGAGTATATTTTTTCCTGTGAATAAACGGCCTTTACTTTATGAGTATGCCTCGTACAAGTGATTCAGATGTGCCAAAGAATACATAACAGTTTTAAGGAACAGTGGCGACATCTAATATTTGGCCCACATGCGTATAGAAAGAAGTAAGTGATCTATCAATCTTTTCAAGGGAGCAAAAAATAAAAATGGTAGTTGACACATATGCTCTCTGTTAAGTTTTATTCTGTCGATTAAAGATACACATTAGAGTAATTTTATAAAATATTGTGTGCACCTAAACATAGATTATGCTCGAGAGGAATTTTACTGATCAACATCACATATTCCATCCAAGATGTCCATCATTATCCAAAGAATTAAAAGGAGTAATATAAAAATATTCTCCGGTAGAGCGGCTAACGTTTTGCACTTCCATTATGATAATAATTAACACAAAGCATAAATTATACAGTTAGGAGATGTACTTTTTTTTGCTTTTAGGACTGCTGACAATATAATTTAACGGCCTCTAATACATAGACTTGGTTCCGAGGATTGGAAGAGGAGGGAGAATCCCGGAAAAAATAGCATGTGTAAATCCCCACCTCCTCCTCGCAACACTTGCCCTGTCTTCCCCCTTCCCTCCAACATAAACACTCCGGCCACTTCCCTTAATGATTTCTGGGCACGCCTCGACTCTGAAACATACGGCAGGATACGAAGTGGATATAGAATCTACATCAAAACGAAGGGAATAGAGAGGAACTTGTATTTTTTGAAAGCTACACCTGTCCCCCAGACACTGCTCTTATTCGGAAGGAGAACGGTAATCTAAGACCACACAGGTGCAAACACATTTAAACATTCCTATGTCATTAAACCCCCTTTCAGACTCCAGAAAAACAATCCAAGGGCAGAGGAATGAGAAAGTGTGGGACAAAAAAGAGCACATGAATCCGCGCGGGTAAAACCCCCGCCCTCAAAGAGACTGCTCTTCTAAATTCCCTGTACGATGATCAGTTAAACGTACTGATCCATGTAAGCATGTGCCTCCATGAATCAAAGAACCATAAAAAGCATACTAATAAACAGTCCGTAGAATAAGCGACGAATCATATTGGGTTCTCATCTTTTGTACGCGTGGGTTGGAGTAAATAAAAAAAAATCTTCCGAGCTCATGCTTTCTCTGACTTGCTGAAAAGGCGAGGCACGTCCGTTTTTTATAAGGTACTCCCCGCACCACCGTTCAACCACGACCGCGATAGTGTGAGGGGGGAAAAAGGGGGAAGGGGAGAGAGAGGGGTGGGCAGCAGAAAAAGAAAAAAAAGTCAATTTGCGACAGTCACAAATGTAAGCAGAGAGAAAAAAAAGCCATGTAGAACACGCTCTAAGACGATTACGGAAAGGAAGAGAGCGTGCGTCCGTGTGCGTTTTAATTTTCGCTTCTCCTCCTTCTCTCTTCTGGCTCTTCCTCTCTCTCTCTCTCTTTTCCCCGCCTCCCCTTCACCCCCCTCTCGAAGATTTTTCCTAGAAGTGGCGACAACTCGTAAAGCGAAGTCATGAGACGGTTAAAATGATGTTACCTTTACTCACTATCTCTCACTCTCCCTATCTTTCAACCAGCCACGGTCTTCATTTTTCTCCTCTCTCTCTCCCCCCTCCCGTACCTCGGAAACACTTTTACTTATCGTCGCACGTCCGGGAACACATGCGTTCGCATGCACACACGGTGGAACACACGCGAGCCCCTCTCCCCTCTTTAAGTGTTTGATCAAGCGCGCGCACAAGGGCGGAACGAGTCGTGAGCGACCCATTTGCACCCGCGGTCTTTCAGTTTTTATCCCCTAAAACGCCCCCTCGTGGCGCCGCCCGCCGGTGACACTCTCAGCGATTTAGAGCCAAAATACGACGGACGTCCGCACGCGGATACCTCTAACCAGCCCAAGCTCACGGCGCTGTGCCACCGTGCAAAATCTTCTTAGAAGGAGTGCGCGATTCGAACGTAAGTGCAGGTATGGACCCATTAAACCACGGATATACAAACACGAGTTTACTCGCGAATGATTCATTTTTATGAAAACAAACACAAGCTTGAGTGAGCTTGAAGGGCGAATCGTGTCTACTAGTTCAAAGCTGTCAACAACATTGTTGCTGTGGTAGCAACTCTCAAAGCGGGTCAAACCAGAAGTACAAAGAAAGTTTCTATCACCATTTATTAGTCTGATTCGAACGACTTGACCGAAGCAATCATATTCACTAGGATGGATACATGAACGGTGACAATACCATCCAAGAATCGAACCCGGCTGTAAACGACTGTAGGGCGATGAGCGTAAAACTTGACCGTATAAGTATTCTACCTATTTACCTCTACCGATTAATCTCTACCAATCAACCTCTAAATATTAACGATCTTTCAGGTGCTCAAAATTATTATTAAACGACATCTAACTCGTTTCCATGGAAATCATCAATTCTTCCAATGCATGAATTAATATAAACGTTGAATGTATTGAATCAGAGAAGTCGTCGGAATGTTAAAACCAATCTGTAATCGAATCCACTAAATTGTTAAATTATTAGCACTAACAAGTCATCGAAACTGTTGTCATCAACGGTGATATTACCAATAAAAATTCAACAAAAAATTATAAAAGGAAATTTAACCAATCAAATTATCAAACGGCGAAATGGAGTCGTAGACACCAATGAGTGTTGTGGTGATACCTTCCTTGGGAACTTATAGTTTTCCGAGGAAACATTTTGTTGAACAATTAACTAAACGTTGAAATGAGACGAGCACTCGTGAAAAAAATATTATTAATACATTCCAACGATTTTCGATTCTTTATAGTTTAACACGAATACTTGGCCTCTTAAAAAAACTGCTTCATGAAAATTGGAACCAAAATTCGGCCCTAAGAGATTCATCTCCTAATGATTCATTCTCAATTTCCATTTCCGCTTTCACCCAACCTCATCCGAAAAAATGAAGTCAATGTGTGAGGAATCCTTCACAAAAATTAACTAAACCAAGAACCACCAGCAACATTAATGCCTACGTTGTACATCTATCGGATTCACGTAACCCCATCAACCAATGACTTAAGAATACAAAACAATCTAAAACATCGAACATGGGAAATTAATTCATGAATTAAAAAAATAACACACTTACTCAAAAGTTGAAAGCCTCACTGATGAAAGTTTTCACAAAAGGACTAGAACTTCAAAATATAGCACATTTATAACCAGATACTGGTGACACCCACGTTTCTAAAAATATTTAGCAAACGATGATTGTTATACTGTATCCAGGTTCAAAGCGGCGTTTTGCGTTTTGATTAAAATTATTTAGTGCGCAAATAAACTTAATGGACTGATTAAATAAACTGTGGCCATTATTTAAAATCTAGGGATATTATTTCCCCTTTTCAAAACAAAAATATTATAGTTGACCTTGACGTAGTCACAAATTCATCAATTTCATTGAAATTAATTCGGTAGTTTCCATTAATTGTCCAAATGAAATAAAAGGGGAGTGTCACGACAGATCTTCGTTGGATTTGTAAATTGGATAAGGAAATAAAGGAAACATACATACATGAAGTCGCTAAAAGAAGCTTCAATGATTTATTAAACAAGAAAAGATTATTGACGTTTGAAAATCAAACAACTTGGCTTTTCTACTTGAAATTAAATTTTACCACTTAAATTTTTCACTTAAAATTTATTAATTCCAAGTGGAAACGCCAATATGTTTAATTTTCAAATGTCAATATGAAGATTTTCCACCAAGTTACGCCAGAAACTGTCTTATTTTTTAAGAAAAGACTAACTCCAACAGCAAAGGAACTAAATAGAGCATTCTGTGAACACAGATTCTAGCATTGACCCTAGGTAATGACCGGTACTCGGTTATGCACCAGGGCCTCGATAATATAAAGATCATACTTTCAAAATTAATAGCAGTTGGTATAAATCCCTTTGTTTGAATTTTCATTAGCATGAGCGTATTTAGCTTTAGCATTATTATCGACGACTCAGTGCAGACTCGAGTTTACCAAAACGCGACTTCTGGGTATGTTGATCGGCACTAGTGTCCGAACGCACTGAGAAAGCTTTAATGCTGATAGGGTAGCATATTGATAACATACTTCTCTAGTTTACGTGGAAGTCTTTGCTTGTCAGATAGTATTGAAAATCGGTTGCGAGTGTTTCGATAATTTCTGCTGCAGCTCCAAAATTAATTTTCTAGGTCCATGTAGCGCTTGCTTTGGCAACAATCAGTTGTGATCTCTCGGCACAGGCTAGTCACCGTTTCGCATAAAACAAAAAGCTCATTTTACCGCGAAACAAATATTTTTTTCTGTGCTATTTTAAGCGTAGGAGGATGAATTTGCCAATTTTCTTCAATAATTTTTAAATCTGTACCGGTGGTTAAAGAAATAACAATGGCAAGGTATAGCCTCATGGATGTACTTTTAGGACTAAAAGTTTATCGAGAAAATTATCCCAACATTCCAAATTCCAATCAATGTAGTAGGCTCTCAGACAAAATCATAACAATAAAATTCTCAAAATGGCACATACAAGTAAATACTCGCTTTCCGCTTACACATACACGGAGCTAACACAGAAACAGGTTGAACACTCCAATATTTGTGATAACCAAGCCTTGTTTTCCTCTATCTCTTTCCATTAGAATATCTTGATAAGATATTCTTAATATCCTCCAGCACTTAATGAAAAACGAGTATAAATATCCACCATCTCACATTCATATATTCTATGGTGACTTATTGAATATCATAGAGATCAGTGAAGCCCAGACTAGGCCGCGCAGGAATTCCATCTAAAACGAACCCGTCAAAGTCTGCCTTTGGAAATGTTCCTCCTTGCAGGTTCTTTTCTTATGATGTAGAGGATGTAGAGAATGTATAACAATATTTTAAGCATAGGTATACGAAACGTACGTGCTGGTCTGAAAAGTTCCTGATTCAGAATATTTCAGAAAAAATGTCTTATATCTTTGTTAGGTCGGAAACTTTTCAGACCTCCCTTGTAAATAAAACTGATAGACAAATACAAACCACAATATCGTTCCAGCTCATGGATATTATTAACATTCAAAACTATAACAGGGTTTTTTTTGCAAAAAAGTTGGAAAATGCTATTAGTTAAGATGAATGCGCCAGTCACTTTCCACGGATCACGTGCAGACCATGACCTCGAGAGATACCCACCGCTATCTTCCGGGAGCGAGGACGGAGACCCGGAAGGAGAGCGGGAGGGACGACGGAAAGGAAAAAGAACCCTGGGAACACCCCCGCACTCGAGATGAGAGTGTGTGAGACACGCCCGCACGCCTGCCACCCACCTGTGGATCCGGAAGATGAAGCGGAGGAGGAAGGCGCCTCCGGTGCGTGCTCCTGCGTGGGCGGTCCCTCAACCTCCGACTCCTCCTTCGACCACTCTTCCATCGAGGGAGGGCTCATGTAAATCCTTCCCGGGTTAAAGCCGGGGCACGGTGTCACGCGCTCGTGGGCGGGGGAGGAGGTTAAAACCGAACCGCCTCACGAAGAACAGTCGACTCCTCTCCCGAGGAAGAAGCTCTCCCGACACTTGGTCCACGGGGATGATCAATTCTGAGTAGAACGAAGGAAACGGGAAAAAAGCAATGTCACCGATGGGATGAGGGGAGTGCGAGGGGGAGGGGGCAGGGTACGGAGGTAGCCCACGGGTACGTCTCTCGGCCCAAGGATTTGGGGCCTCCTCACCACTGGTGGAGTCTCGCACCGCTGCGAAGCTCCTCGTGCGGGAGAGAGAGAGAGATATGGGGATGAGGAGGTAGGCCTACCGTGTGACGAACACGCAACGCCGTCACGGCACGACTGCCAGCCGCCAACAAACCTCCCCAACGTGTACCTACCTCTCCCCCTTGAGGCACGGTAGAAGGGGGAGTGGTATGAGGAGGAGAGGGAGGGCAGGCGGAGGGGAGGAGAGGTTCAGGCTG
Source organism: Hetaerina titia (assembly GCA_037158775.1). NCBI lineage: Eukaryota > Metazoa > Arthropoda > Insecta > Odonata > Calopterygidae > Hetaerina > Hetaerina titia. Next base: position 61,630,171 of record CM073771.1, read on the forward strand.
TACTGCTGCTCCCTCCTTGCTCTCAGGAGAAGGGGTAGGGAATGGGTGGTAGGGAGGAGGAGGGGGCCGCACCACCTCTCTTAAGAGTTGCAGTGTGCATCCCGCATTTCCCCCCCTGCCCGCCCGAACCCTTTCTTCGTCGTCCTCCCCCTACCTGAAGCAACTCCCCTCTTCCCTCCCACTCTCTCCGTCCCTCCCTCCAGGCACCATTCATTATCACCTTCCGTCCTTCCGTACCCTCCCCGCCTCCCACGCAGTCTAAACCCTCCCCCGAGGTTTCTTCCCGCAGCTTCCCGCCTTTATTCTCATTCACCGAGACTCCTCGGTCATCATTTCTGAGCCCGCACACCTGCATTTCAAAGTTTCGCTAATCGCTCGGCGGCTACTGGCGTGCGTTGCGAGGAGATGCTTGCAAGTCCAAAGAGCCAAGGAAAGGACGGTTCTTTTGAGATGTGACTTGCGGAAAGAATGTCTTCTCCCGTCACGTGCGACAAACTTTTCGGAGCGACCGTTCGGGCTCAAACGGACGTAACAGAAAGGTAACAGGATGTTTTGGAGTGGTGATACAAACCATTGATAACTATCATAGTGACAAAATAATTACCAGATGGACAGATTCATAACTGAATGGCGCATGAATTGCAACAGAAGGATTTAACATGAGAAGTAATTAAAAACACTATTTGAAAGGCACAAAAATGGCAGACTATTAAAGTGTAATTTTACCGCGTTATCAGATGGAAGTAAAACTGGTAGCTCACGAACTTCGACAAAATCAGGAAGTGTTGACGGTAAAAAAGGAGATACTAAGGAATGAGAGGGTTATGAAAGAATTCGATGGATTCGATACCAGGGTAATAGACTGACATTAAAGAAGTGTGCTACGCCAGTTTGATTACATTGAGAGAATGGTTGAGAGTAGAACTATCAAACACGCAGACGGGTTGCTGAAGTTCAAAATGGAGGACAAAAATAAGACGGGCAGAGCTGCACAGGAAGGCCGAGGACGAATTACAAGAAGCAATTGATTGTTAAGAGACTCCCAAGAGAAGGAAACCCCGAAATGAGCTTTCTGAATTCAACTGACATTTAATTGCTGATTCAAAGTAACAATTTTAAATGTTTTCTCCTAAAACAAAAGAAGATATTTGGTTGTGTTAGTAATCTACTTACGAAAGACATCGAGTCCAAATGGCGTGGTACCAATTGCCAATTTTGGAACATAATTCCACCTCGGTTAAATGTTTGCGGCGTACTTCTTGTACAATGAGTTTATCAACAAATATTCGCCCGATATTTTCACTCGAGAGTTTTTTTTTAGCAATTCAAAATCCTTACGGTTTGTGAGTACTGGAAATCTTCGCTTTTCAGTTTACCCGAGCGTTTCGTTGCTAAATTTAGCGGCTAATTTGGTATAAAAATAAAATGAACTCTCTCCTCTTGCACCGACTCTAACAACATGGAACATCCAGGCTTGAACTGGCCAGTATTAGACACATCGGCCGCCCTGCTGCGCAGTATGCTTCAGAATATTTTCCATAATGTTTTTCAATGTTTACGCTATGATTATATTTTCTCTTTTACTTTTCATTTAACTCGAGGAAATAATTTGAAAAAAGGTGATTATTACATTTTACGAACAGCATTATAACAGCAACAGTATTATAAATTTTGTATTTATGTTTCAGATGTTCCAGTTAATTACCGACGATAATTATTACACTCTTGCTAAGTCTAGAAGAGAATGCCGATATCTGAGTTTCTACCAGCTCATTGCTTTCTTGTTGGGAAGAGTGGCAGAACTAAAAAACGTGTATAAATCAGTATTTTTTCATGGCGCACTAGATACTTTCTATTCTCCGATAATGGTTGTGTGTGCAGATATATACCTGTATATACACCTAAACAAGTATATAAATGGTGAATTGTGCGCATCGTCCCGTCAAGTCGAGGGTTCGTGGTTCCATTCGGTAAAGGAAACGTTTTTCTGCTTGAATGCTCACCCTTCTAGCTTACCCACTATCGTTTTTTGATTTAATGTGATGATTTTCTGTCAAATATAAAAATTGTTTTCTTAATAATATCAAATAGAACAAATCTATTCGTTATTAATTACCAATGTGGGGTTATTTATTAATAACCTTTCACTAGTTAAATATCGTTCATTTCATATAACTTAATGATATTTAATCAGACACGGCCACGGAAATTACATCCACCATTCCCCATTATTGATATCTGTCATTATACACTTCCACATACACCCATATAAAATAAATCTACGCATGCTGGTTTTAATGCCTTCACAGCACGCAACAAAGTTAAAATTTAATACAGCTCCAGAAACAATCTTTCCAATTAAGAATACAGCATTTAGGGAGGGGGGAATGCAAACGAGGTTTGTAGATCCGACTTCCTCATGAACACAAGAATTGGACCTTCCGGCTATTGTTTATAGTTACATTGAGTTACAAAGATTTAATGTCAATTATGTGTGGTGTTACAGCCTTCCGAGAAACGGTATTAGAGTGTTATGATCAATGTTTTATGATTTCTATTTTCCGTTCGTTTTCCATTGACCAGACTAAAATACGTACATTCGGCATCGTGACAGGGCCTAATTATCACGATGAGTTAATGAAAAGCGAAGGCGGCCCGTTATTTTAAGATGTTATTTAAATAATAGTATGCCTCCAAATTATTTCGATAAAAAAACTCGTAACGATTTTGTGGTACAGAATTTTTCCAAACGTACAGCACGAGAGTGAAAGATGGTTACAGAGTTTTGCTTGACTATTTCGTACCAGTTCCTTAACAATCATTCCTTTTCCTCAAAACTGTGTGATGAACAAGATTTCAGAAGCACATACCTACATTCCCCAATTTCTCCACGGGTCTCCCTTCCGGCTTTGAAATGAGGGGAATGTATCCCAGACCCTTCTCACTGGAATGGGGTTTTCCTTTCCCGGGCCTAAGACTTCACGGTGGTATGGAGGGCAACTCCCTCAACGAGAATTCGGGGAATGCTTCAACCCTTAAAAATGCAGCTCTTCCAAATGAAATACAACAGTATTTCGCTTGTCCGGTGCACGCTTAAATTAATAAGTATGCCGAAATACGTATTATTCTTAGTACTAAGTTCGTGTCGAAAAGAAAATGTTATTTCTCTCAGAAACATTTTTCTCTTGAGTTATATTGGTCAGCATCTGCTCCGAGATGATTTTTGGTATCGTTACGATGTGGTGAGCATACATACGGTACGATAATTTTTGGCGTTAAAATACTACAGTAATAACGTACTTAATCGTACATGCTTTAAACTTAGCAATACCCACTATTATTAACGTTATACTTGAGAAGTAGTGATTGTGAGATCTCCTTTCTTCATTTTCGTAGTAAGCTAACTCATTTACAAAATATTTGGTGGGAATTCTGGTGGTGCAATATTTCATAATCTTAAAAAACTACTTAAAAATCGAGGCGCGTGGAGAACATTATTAGGTAGCTAAAAATATGAATATCTCAACCAACGAGTAGGTTTTTCGGTCGACTGCCTGTAGGTTAAGAGATAACACCAAAAGAAAATACCAATAAACACCAATAATTTACACCACTTTTCACTCTCATAATTAACAGAAATTTAGCTATTGCCATGAAAACTTTAGAATATCTTAGAGAATTATTTGAACGTGAACCTATTTCACCGAAAAACTCTCTAAAAGTACTTAATAATTAAGAAGTACTTAGTAATTAGTGTAATGGTGGCGATTTCGTCTACTTACTGGAAGATCCCAAGTTAAAATCCAGGTAATAGCTGAACAAACCGAGACAAAATCCGCGTTTGATTTCCTGGATACGAGCTTTATGGACAATTCCAGGCTGAACAAGGAAAGCGAGCTACTGCTCTAACCTCTATGAGGGATTTGTGGACACCATGGATCTTAGAACGAAGTATCCTGACCAAACAAATCTTCGGAGTTATTACTGTGTTTTTTATGGGTTTGGGTTGATGACGTGTACTCTCGTCTTAATTTGTTCACACCCATCAATGTATAATTTAAATTATTTTTTACCAATTAGTAAAGAGTAAAATGAAATGTCGCAAATTATAAAAAACAATGAAACCAAACAAAGATGTTAGATGATCATTTGAGCGGTCATTCAGTAAAGGCGACTTTATCGCTTAACTGTGACAACCATTCCCCTTTCCAGATATTTAATCAATTTCCTATTCTAACTTTTAACCAATATAATTAAAGATAAGTAACAGGAAGCTCATAGTAACTCACGTATGGTTTTTTCTATTCCCAGTATAGCTTCGCTTCCTATTTTATATTGATAAGACCTAATCGTTGCGCAATAAATAATCTCTATCGTAGGAAAACTGAGTGCTTTCGAAATAACTTGCTATCAAATATTTTCAGCTTAACGGCTGAAAACAGGTAAAGGGGATAAACCACTATATCTACTGTTGATAATTTTATGATTTTTTTTAAAACTAGCAACGGGCTTCGGGAAAATGAAGGTACTTTTTAGTAAAACATCTGGAATGCAGAGGATGTCGATTTCGGAGAGCCCCTAATTCAGCTCTTTTTCCAACTAATAATTGACATAATAAGTGGAAATCCTCATAATTGTAAACCTTACACGAGAAAAATAATTATGATTGACATACTTTGCCCTGAACCTAATTTCTGTTTCATTATTTTGCTCTTCAACAGATCACGCGTACATGTGATTTATTTCCCGAACAGGTGTACAAATATGACAAGATACTACACATTTTTAATCCAAACCAAATGTACTGATACAATGAGGTGCAAGTACGGGATAGTCAAAACTTTGGAGTTTCGGGGGCAATAGACAGGTTCTAAAGTAACAGACCGACAATTGCCGATTATTGCTGATATTGTTATTCGCTGACGCTGTGGCAAGAAAACTTCTTTGCTGTCAACTCTGAATAATTTTAGAACCTTTCTGAATAGTAATCACGATGATAATGGTAACACAAAGCCGAAGGATTTTATTGGAAAAATACTAGGTTTCCAAAGAGAATTGATAATTATTAGCTAAAATATGGCGTTCACGTAAAGAAACTGAGCTTACGCGATGGGAAATACAAATAAATTCGAGTTTTATTGTAAACCATTAGTAATTTAGCACTGCATATCCTCCACAAGTTCTGTATTATAGCATAAAAACAAAGTTTCATAATATGATTACGGCATAGCTTTACGAAAAAAATATTATATTATATTTTCCTTTTCCGAACACTTTCTCCGTTGTCACTGGTTGCCCAGTCTGTACGGTTGTCAGTCGTACACATTACTGTGCTAATCTGTACTAAGAAAGTTATCTCAATCAAAATTCAAGGGGCTGTTCTAACAATACTGTGAACTGTAAGCTTTAGCCGATAGAAAATTTCTTTCAAAACCGAGTAAAAATATTATAGGCCAACGCACTAGGGAGTATTATTTTGGGTGTGCTCTATCATTCAGTTTCAATGTACAGAGCTTCCGTAAGCCTCAGGCGGGTAAAAAAATTACTCTTATTTCCACCGCTCTCCCTTCCATATTGGCTTGGACCGCACTCGAGCACCAAGGGGCGTGAGAAAAGGCTGGAATGCGGGATATACCATTCCAACGCCACCGAGGATAGGGAAAACGCTTTCTGAATATTATTTCCGGCATTTCAATCAACTGAGCGTGTCTTTGGCTTTCGCTCCAAATTCCTTTGGCCACGTTTTTGTTCCTTCTCATAAAATATGTGCGTAGGATATGAATAGCATTTTAATATACCTCATAAATAACATTTTTTCCAAATTAATAAAATTTCATTCTGAAGCCGCAAGCCCTTTGAGGGCTAGTGCCTGATTAAAAAGGACAATTTTCCGAAGAAAGAAAACAGTTGATCAATCCATATAACACTTTCACGCATTTCCTTGTAAACTAGATTTTGATGATTTCTTTGGATATTTCAGTGTTTAAGTTGGATATTTTTGGATATTCAGTTCTTAATGGCTGTAAGATATGTTTTTCTACGAAGCTGATTGTTTTGTTCACAGAGTGAGTGATTTTATTTATTGCCTGCAAATTTTCTAAAAGATAATCAGTCGCGTTATAAAGTATAAACCAAAAGTCGAGCTTATAAAAATGAAAGCTTTCCTTTTTTCTTGGCAGAAATACGTTAACTTATCTATGCCTTGAAGAAAGAATCCATCCAAGAAATTAAACGGACGTGCAAACGTGAACGCGGCAATATTCCTCAGGTATATGCGCATACGTATACGAAGGGTTATAAGGGTCTTTCTGACACTGGTAAAACTCCTACTATCATTCTTATTTTTTTGTGAATAGCCAAAGACTTCTTCCATGTATTTTTTCGGTTACCTAAGAATATTAAAAATTCACATTGTTCACTATTGCGGTTATTCTTTGCTCAAATGAGTAGTACTAATGCTCTAAAGTGGGGATTTCCTCTGTTTTAAACGGATTGCATGGTATTACAAATGAAATAACATTAAACCTCATAGAGCGGAATTTGAGATAAGAAATACATTACTGACCTAAGGGATTCAAGGAGGTAACGGTTTATACAGTGAATTGGAGCCAATGCCGGTCATATTACTTGCACGGTTTTTAAACTCTGATAATGTTCTACAAAATATGCGGGCCTAATTAACTCGCATTCCGGAGCAATCAAACCTAGTTTAAAAAAATATAATTCGCTGCTATTTTTAGTTAATTCAATGTATGATTAAATTTTCACTATCGAAAAAGCTCAGGGAAATTCATTGCATTACAAAACCATGAGAAAAGTGAAGAACGCGACCTTATCGGGAAATCTTGTTCTCGCGTCACCCTGAAAGTCCAACCTGTTCAGCTTATTGAATTAGTCGCTCTGTTTTGTATAGGCAGTATGTTTGCATAGGATCAAAATTTGAAATTGTATCTTACCAGATAAAATTCATCTGAAAGAATGGTGTTAATCTCCCCTAATTGAAAAAGAGCAAAAATTAATTCTTTCACAATCGCTTTACAATAATAAACCATGAAAATCCCGGGACTTCTGCATTGATCTTATGGGATAATGATATACGAGGTGTGGTTAATCATTAATTTTTATTTTAATGATATGAATTTATGGTGAAAAAACTAACTGAAGGTACTTTGTAATCATTAAAAAATAATCGAGTGTCGATTTTAACATAATTAAATTTTAGGTAAGAGGAAAAGCAACGCTACGCAGCTTTGATACGAATAAATCATAGAGACGTACCACCTTTGCAGGTATGCTTTCGTGAACATCGTAAGCTCAGCCGTAAGGTTAAGGAGCAAAATGCAAAGCCAGGAATGTTTTCCTGAACTTATCTTAAGATTAAATCTTTGAAATGAAAAAGGCATTCATATTTAAGCCGCGTCAAGACAAATTTGAATTGATTCGTTTTCCGAATTAAAAAATAAAAATAGGCACCGTGCAAATAAACATGCACCATAGTAGATAACAAATTTTTGGCTCAGTTTAAGACTTTTTTGTATAAAAAGGTTTTCTTAGAGAGGAATATCAGCGTAAACGTTTTGCTTTGATAATATTTGGAAATGAAGATATCTATAGACTGGTGTAACGACGCTTTAATAAGATAATGGATCGGTTGGTTAACTTATTATACAAATTTCTGCCTTATTAAAAAATACAAGTGAAAAGTTGTTCCCGATGAGTTGCATGATGTTCATCCTTCAAGACAAGTTCATTTTATTAGTAATTATATGATTTTATAGTGACAATTTAAGTCGAGGCCGTGATACTTTCACTTCCCATTAATTGGATACATTATTTAACAAGCACACAATTTCAAGGACTTGAAAATTGCCAATCAGGTCCTACCAACTCTAGAAGAATGCTTTGGAAAACTTATGCCATTGGTAGTTAACTGAACGGTATATTTAGATATATACAACCTTTGGTAAGTACGTAAGAGGAATGCTTGTGGTTTTCACAGCAACAACTTCGTAATTTGAGAGAAGTACGTTCAAATCGAGAAAATATGCAGATCAACGGAATAAATACTATTCGAAGTAGTAGTTTCATTTTCCAGAAAAGATAAATAATGGTAATTGCCCGTAAGTAACAGGAATATCAAACAAAATCATTTTTCATTGCACATCGAGAGGTCCAAAAGAAACAGATATTGACATTATCAAAGTAAATAAATAGGTATTACCCTTCCCCATTTCTCTAATACATTATTTGAGAAATTTATCTCCCTCTGCTGGCTTAGGGGTCATCCATTCTTTGCTACAATTAAAGTTGAGGAAAGGTTGAGAGCATTTCAAGAGCATAACTCGCTGCATTTTGTGGAATAATATAATTAATTTAGTATGATCAAGATGACCGAAAGTAAAACAAAATATACCATATCGAAAAATTTTATACAGGTACTACAACATACTGCCTATGGCCAGGTTGGAGATAATTTTTATGGAGTATATCAGATACATAAACAGTAGCAATAACCGAATCTTACCGAAAACATTATTTTAAAAACTCGTTCAATAAATTAAGACAATTACAACAAGGCTGACTGAGCAACTAATGCTTGGTCATCAGCAAACCTAACCGATTTTACGAATTTCCCTCCGACTTTAATTCCTACCTCCAGCTCTTCCCATGCCCCTTTAATAATTTCCTCTACATATACGTTGAACAGCACCGGTGACAATGGGCAACCCTGCCTTACACCTCTTCCTAACACTGCCCATCCGGACTCTCCGTTCCCCACTCGCACCTGAGCAGTCTGAGACATGTACAGGTTGCAGATCAGTCTCCTGTCCCTCTAATCCATTCCTATTTTCTGCAATACACGCATTAATTTTTCCCAATTCACTCCATCAAACGCCTTTTCTAAATCTACGAAACAGGCAAATAGGTCCCGATTGTGCTGTATATTCCTCTCGATTAGTGATCTCATTACTGCAATGGCATTACGCGTACCTCTCCCCTTCCTAAACCCAAACTGATCACCCCCTAGGTAACCATTTGCCCTGCTTTTCATCCTTTTATTAATGATCCTGAGAACAACTTTAGCTGCGCGGGAATCAAACTTATTGTTCTGTAATCCTCACATGACGAAGCCTTTGCCTTTTTTGGAATAGGAGCTAACATTGATCTCACAAAATCTTCCGACCACATTCTTTCCTCATAGATACTACGAATCAGTCCATATAGGGTCTTCTTCCCACATTTTCCTAAACATTTCAACAGTTCCATAGGAATGTTGTCTACACCCACGGCCTTATTTGCTTTCATCTGCCTTAATGCCCTGTCTATTTCATTGCCGAGTACACGGTATTATTTAGCATAAATTCTTTTTTAGATATTTCGCATAAAATATTCTTCGTAAGAGAAAAGTTCTTTGACTATGAGTTGCAATTAATAATGTAGAGGGCATCCAGGACTACCGGTCTACAAACTTACTCATCCACTCGGTGACTGAATTACCTTAATAATGAAGAGTCATATGGTAGTATTCAGCCGTGGTTCATTTTGCTGTGATTAGAGTGGTAAAAGCTTTTACCGTAATTACAGTTGACATGAAAATAATAAAATTTCGTGTGCCCTTTCGAACATTAGAGACAGAGCCAAGACAAAGGAACTGCGCAGTGCTATTGACACCGTAGATAAAATAAAGGGGAAGGGGGCAACCAAGAGGCTAATTAATAATTAGCCCCTTGGTTGACCAATAAAAGTTTTTGGCTTACAGACATCCACTGTCGTGTTCTAACTTAATATTACTTAACAGATTTGTTAAAGAAAAACTCCCGTATCAACTCGATTCAGGAATGAATGAACCCAATCGTAAAATACTGCGAAACAGCTACGCGAATAAATAACGCAGAATATTAGTATTCAAACCTAATCCCTGAAGTTGAAATAGAATGATCCTATTAGTCGTTTGTATTTACAGTCCCTACACCTGTTAAAAATTAGCGATCGCATAATTCCACTGTATTCCTAGATCACTGCTACAATTAAATATTTGTGTATTCCCAGGGCGCTCCGGTAGAAGATTGACCTAATTAATGATTCCATACTTTAAACTACGAATTATATAATTTACGAGTACATAAACACAAAGAAACTCCAAGTTTTGTTACGTTAATCCACCAGCCATAACTTGAATGGATAGATTGAAGTGGATAAACACTTCCGTGGATTAATTCTTCAGTTAAATTATTTCGGTAAATGAACTCCTGATGAGAGTTTAGAGGTCACCTTATGTTCAGTTGTTTCTGATTCTGATATTTTTTTACTTAATTGAAAGGATAAATCACTTTAGATTTTAAGTTATGGTTAAGTGAGACAAAATCATTATATTCCACCGATGACCAATATCATTTGATAACTCTTGACTAACATTTCATTTCAATTATATTGTATTTGGCATCTAGAATGTCGGTAATGTAAAATTGTTCAACTTTCCCATGCGTAAATATCTGAATGAAGAAACAATAAATATGATTCTGTTTCCTAATTGAAACCAACTAACGTTCACAAAAAATTTTCCATTACTTTTCCACCCCGTGCCTCACGTCCACCTGCAAACCCAATGCTCGAGGATTCCAGCTCCTCCTCAGTCGTTAACATGCAATGTTGGTTTTACTTTAGGAATAAGCGATATAAAGCGAGGAGGATTACAATGACAAATGTGAAGGGCATAAGGACCACAACAATTATTTGGGACACAAAATTCTGAGTCGGGAAGTTATTTACTTCCTCATGTTGTTTCATTAAAATTCTCAGGAACTGAACATAATGTATTCTTGTTGTGTGTTTATTATTTGTCAAGTAGCATTTAAATGTGTACCTCTTTATCGGTCGTTAACCTTATATTTCGGTGATGAAATAATAAATGGGGTCTGTTCAAAGTTATCTTGTAAAAAAAGTGGGATTGCAGAGATTGCAGTAGTTTAAAAATACCAAAATAGTCAGGAAAAGAATACTTTCGTCAAAGTTTCCCTTGTCGGAAAATAAGAACCGGATTCTAATCTTTTGTCCCATTCCCTCGTTCGAGGCCTCTTCACCCATTCCTCATCGCATTTCAACCGTTATTTTTCACTCCTCGACCACAGTAAGCGCACCGACAGAGGTATCTCCTTTTTTCCCGCCAGTGCTTTTCCAGTTACGAAACCCTGTGCTTAGGTAACAAGCATGACCGGTGACCCGAAAAGTGAACGAATGCGTAACAGTTCCTCGTCTCGGTTCTAGAAAAATGAGTAAAAAGGCCTTGAGATAAATGTGCGAGTTGTTTTGAGTAATTTCCGAGCACTATCAAAGCCACTAATAACAACGTCGTGTTTCCGTATCGGAGGTAGGAAGGGTTTAGGTTTCCATGGCTTCAGTCAACGACGCTCCCGAAGAGCACCGGAAAGTATGCAAAAGAAACACTGGCGATCACGTTGCCCATAAGGTGTGCATATATGGGCTGTGGTACAAATTTCACGGCATTGCATTATCTAAAATATCATTTATACATGTCGCTGCAACCAATTGCGAGCATTATGACTAAGAGGAGCGTGATATAATCGTAGATAAGATTAAGAGAATAGTGCGAAATAGTTCACTTTCAAATTAATGCATTTATTTGGTAGTTATGTCATCTAACCTACACTTCCGTAAATTAATTAACGAAATGATATTCACGTTAAAGCATGCTCATCTCTAAGATATTTACAATTTTCTTTATCTTATTTCTGACAGTCGCTCCTTATTTACCGGTCTTAAAATACGCATAATGAAAAGCCAATGTTGAAGAGAAAATTCTTGCTCTTGGAAAAAAATTCTTGAAAATTCTTGCTTGATTGGGTTATAGGAGGGAGGAGGGGGTTAGGGAGGATATTTTGTTTTAACATGCCTGAACTAAAATGATTTTTGCTAAAAGACGCATATTAAGTACTTATAAATCTATGTGCATATATATGCGCAAAATTACATGCTAAGTTAAATAGTGCTTATAGCACTATTCAATCAAGTGAAACAAGACGTTCTGACAAATCAATTTATAAAATCTAATTTTATATTAGGTTTTTATTCGTCAAAATGTAAAATTCGTGCCATCCAAAAAAGGATTCATAAATTCTCAAGAAAAAATAATTTATCAAGGCCTTAATTGTGGAATTTTACCAGAGGACTTTGGTCCATCAATTATCTATTCCGCCATCACCATTCACCACTCTTTCCTCCATTTTTTTCAAGCATTGAATCCACCATTTTCCGTCAAAACATAGTTTATTTGTTATTCGCCAATACTTCGGCATGGACAATCTATTAGTTTCCTAGGCCTCAGGCAGTAAATGACACGCATAGGTCATACAATAAACAACCTATCTACTTCTAAAAACAATCTACTACTAAAAATAAGCGGTGTAAAAATGTCAGCAAGGAGGAGCATTTTGGGTGTTAGGAAGAGGAATAAACTCAATCAATTTCATCCATAACTTTTCTAGGTAAAACTTAAATGCTTAATTAACTATTCCGTTCATATATTATCAAGAGGGCACCTGTCCCTGCTACGTAAAAAATATAAAAATGCTATTCAGTTTAGTGAAATGAAGGATCATGTACTAATTATTTCTGCAGCTGAAAAGCAGAAATGGACCAATGGGACAACTTAAGAACCCGTCAGTGGAACATCTTGCTCGATATATACATACAGTCACAAAACTCACATTACATGTATGGCAAAATTTTACCATTTAAAATCGTGAAAATAATCGAAATAAGTTATGTGTAAGGATGTTTTATATTGTGTCATTTTGAATTCATACGAAGACAAGTATTCGAAATAATAAGTACCATTAGAAATGAAACACATTGTTTCTATAAACTACTTCAAACATTTGTTGTCTCCGGCGTAACTTAATGGAATTTGCATAGCATATTGAAATGAAATTATTGACTTTGTAATTCCACACAAAGTGCGTTCACTACGCTGCGGTGAAGATACATATCGTTGACATTAATGGAAGCTTGAGCAATACTTGATAATTTTATGCAAAACGATTAAATCGTAGATAAATATATCAATGAACAAAGAGGCGATAAACATTGAGGAATACTTAGGAAAACTGGAATTACTCCAGGGTGAGTTCATTTCACTGTCACCACCGTATGTTTCGCAAACATCATTTAAGTCCACAGGCGTCATCATCCTGAGCTTATACATAGCGTCGGATTTCCCTTGCCTTGAAGAGCTGGCATATTCTAGGAAAGCATTTCAAAACTGAAAGTTTAAGTATTAAATTTCCGTTTCTGACTAAAAAAGTTGAATTGTGCAGCAACCAGAGATTAAATTAAGTCAAATCTTCTATGTTGTTATGAATCTCTGATTAGAATTGTGCATTGAAATATAAGCATAAAAAATGAGATAAAATATAATGTCGATTTGCAGACATTCAACAAAGCTTGGTCTACAATCTTTCACAGAAAAAAGAGCTGCACAAAAATATTTTCCCTTGTAATCATAGAATATGCCAATAGAAGTTCTAAATCTGTACTTTTCAAAATGCATTCAGTGTTTGCATCATACTTTATCTCCGACTTGAAAATTACTCTATATCATACGTCAATTTCAATAAAAATTTTATTTCCCAGTTTTAATACGACGACGTTTAACTATTCGCAATAAATGCCAAATACTTCCTCAAAATTATGAAAAAAGTGGAATTATTATTGAATAACCATATAGTTTCAGACTTAAATTTGCGGAACTTTTCATATTTGAGATAAATGAGGATTAACAATTTCGATTTCCACTATACTATTTGTATACAAACGACCAAATCTTATTACAAAATTTTATCCGTTCAAGACAGCGTTTGTAGAAAGCTAACAGAAAGGTAGCACGTGTGGTCTTAAAATAATTAGTGAACAGCGTTATTGCATTATTATTTATTTTGATGAATACCCATTAGGAGCTGATTTTACTGTGTATTCTTTAATTAAGGCTTTTGAGCCAAAAATTCTAGGATTTTACCTCCGTCATTTTCCAAAATTTTTATATCTATTGCACTTCTAGTAAAATTAACTTTTAAGGTCCATCATTAGTGACAATGTACCAACATTCAATTAAACAAATCAAACTACTGATTTTCATTTTTAAGCGCTCTTTCATATTTTCACCCGCTATTCTTCCAACTGAATTCCCTAGCTGATTCCGAGCCGCAGAAGAAGTCTGCGACAGAAATTTTTCCTATGTAATTTATGATTTGAATCTGTCTCATCATTCATCATCGAAGGATTTTTCAAATAAGAGTGATCTTGACATTTTTATTTTCATTATTTATTGTGCAAATTTTTTAATCTTTTTTATACTGTTAGTTCAATGTGTAATGTGGCACAATTTTTATTGATTTGACTACTGTATTTTGCTAGTGGCAACCGTTGACACATTCAAACATGTTCAGGTCCCCTAAGCCTGGCTGGCAGGCAGAAGAGACTCCATAGTCTCAATCTCCATCCCAAAATAAAGACGGCTATTTATTTATGCAGTCGAGATTTTGCGGCGTTTCGAGGAACCCACCACGCAAAAATGTCTCATATGCAATTTTTATGTTACCAACGTGTGGATGGCACTCAATAAAACTTTCAGTATTTCTCATCGTTATTCTACAATCCTCTCTCACAGTGGTAGCATCAATGTCAATGATGAAAAAACACACTTTGCTTTTCCACGCAGAGTATTTTCATTACGACCTAGGTTTCGCAACAGCGTAACATCTTCATACCTGAATACGTTACGCTGTTACGAAACCTACTCGTAAGTCTTAATAAAAATACTCTCAGTGGAACAGCAAAGTGTCTTCTTTCATCATATAGAATTTCCACTATATTACGCCTGAAAATGTGTTATTTATCGGTGCCAATGCTTACTTCCGTAAGAGCAGTGACTGGAACTACGGGACTGCCTTCCTTTGAAATTGATTCTCTCCCCTATATCAAACATTTAAAACCCTCTCCTAGCTGAGCTATGTGGTTGGACATACACTCGATAAACCTGCTGTTATATTAAATAGATCTTGGTTCACTTTTTTTTTAGAGCGAAAGCAAAATTTCAATGCAGCGCATTGCTCGTCGCGTGTTGCCTTCATCATTGCTGCATGTGAACTGAACATGTTTCAATTTGCAACGACTGCTGACGATGCCATACTGAAGTCAAATCAATGAAACATGTACAGCATGTGTGTTGCACATTAAGCTATCAACATAACATAGTATTAATTTTTTCCCTAAAAGTTATTAAAACAAAAAAAATATACGCTCACTCTTTATTGAGCAGTCACCCTACCAATCGAGATGTTGAGTATGGCCATTGAAGAACTTGCATGCGCTGATGGGGAAAATTTAGCATATAGAAACACTGAATGGAATCGAAAGATGTGGACAGATTGAGGAGCTGAAGAAGAGAATCGCGATCGGCAAAATGTATTTTTAGATTGTTGAAAACTATTTCAGAAATGAAACGTGATTCCGTGGTGGTCCAAAATCTAATTATAAAGAGTACAGAACCTATAAAAATAGTCAGTTCACCATTATTCTTTGGAATAACTTCTAAGGACCGTTACATTTCCTCATTAGTTTGACATCAATTCCGGACGAACCCTAGGTTGAAACGCACAATAATAGCATCTACGTAAGAAGGTCAATCGAATAGGTCAACGCCGCTCTAGAATACGAAACTGAGAAATAGGTCATGCACTTGGAGCGCCATATCGCAGGGGTCGTCCACGTGCAACACCCACACTGGGGAGTTCCAACCGCTTGGATTGGTTGAATGTGTATTGAATAGGTGACGTAAAGACAGTCGTCATCCGCGATTGAATATGGAATTGCGAGTCAGAGTGAGAGAGTGGGCGCGGGTTATCTCCTCAGTTATTAATCTGAAGCCGTGATTCATCAATCCGGTATATGTGTTCAACTGACGTGAGCCTTAGACCGATAAAACTGCGAAGAGGTAATGAAATGCACGCTCCAATCCGACACCCACACCGTAGCGATGACATTCGCGTCTAATAGCTTCACACGAAGGACCCTTTTACGATTATAATTTCGGAGAAGCTGTGCGCTAAGTCATTAAAGCTGTCCGTTCTTCACCATCTCATTAGGTACTATTTCACGGGCTTCAAACTCTCATAGGAAGATGCTCATGCTCATAAGAGATAAGTATAATCATAAAATTCCCATAGAAATGGATAGGTTACAAAATGAGAAAACATTCCCTGAACAAGAAATTCTTATTGAGTTGAATCGACCACCGCCTGTCAAGTTTCCAGCTCAGTCTCCACGTTTCCCACGTCATACGTATGTGCCACCTCATTGACCTCGGAACTTATTGTGAAATACAGACTTTGAACTTGCAATATAATACATTACTTTTATAAACCTTCGGTATATGAAGATGCCATGATAAAAAAGTTCTCTTCACCAAAGAACGTTCCCCACAGTGAAGATACTACCAAAAAAGGAAAAAAGTTCTTGATGAAGGTATCATTAAGGGTAAAACAGAAAGTCATGAGTGAATTAGTTTAATCCTTATATTTCTCAAATTTTAGTTGGCAAATATTGTGATCTAGTAGGCAAGAAGATACCGTCGTCTAAAAAAGCGACTAAAAATAACATGTGAAAGACGAAAATGGTAGTGTGATCTAGAAAATAAACCCCGTTGCTAGACAAGCCCACTCCCTACTGCTTCCGCGGAAGGGACATATTTTAGTGATATATAAACATATCTTCCCAATTAAGAGAAATCTTGGGGTATAATAGGTACTACGATAGGTTTTGTTACTCATAATCATAAGCTACAAATCATTCGTCTACCCCGAGAGTGCTCGGTAAGGGCCTAGCCACATTGACACTCCAGTTCTCGTAGGATGAATTTTCAGTCGAGCAACGTTGGCCCTGGAAGAAGACTGTATGGGCGACCTTCATACCTCCACCGTGATGCTGTTGTCCTCTGTCTGCATGTGGTAAACAGGTTAAACAATGGACCCAGAGGTCTAAATTCACAGAGCTCATGCTGTACCCCAACATCAAAAATCGATCCATCTAGTTGCATCAATATTATGCCTCACGGCGGAGGATTTCTCAAGAATAATTATTAATACCTATCACTTAAGACATTATTATTTTAAAACAACAAATGATGAATTTCTCATTAATTCTACGGCATTTTCAGTTTTTATTCAGAATTTCAAAAGCACAAAAAACATTTTTATTCAGAAGGCCATAAATAGTTTGCTTTTAACTTGGTATTCGCCTAGTAATTATCAAATGACATCGAAGGTATTATACGTACGCGGCACAGAAGAATGGTCTTGTGTAAAATAACTCACCTTCACATTGGTGCAACTCCCTGGCATTTCCCTCATTTTTATCCGACATGAGAAGATCCCTGACATTTACCTATTTTCCAAGATTTCGAAACGAGCGACAGCCATGAAATATGCTTCGGGAATTAAGTACAATAGTGAAGCAGAAAGGACATTCAAGATAACAGAATGCTTATGCAATAGGCATCTTAAGAACATGAGTATGCACCACCTTGGCTTTTACCCTTACAGAAGGTGATTTCATCGCAGTTTCCTATAGATTTTGTGTTGTACATTTATTTACATTTCAATGGTAATGTCCAAGAAACGCATTATTAATTTATCTCACGGCAATGAGTGTCAAAACGAAGAAAAAATTCCAGAGATACGTGTGAAACCCAACATAAAACGTTTTCTGATGATTTTTTCCAAACGAAATAAAGATCATAAATGAAAACGGTCTTTAATCTAAATGTTTATTGTGCAAGCACACTCGCAGAAGCTTATTTGAAAAAAACTGACAAGGACACATAAACATATATGCCTTTAATGTCAAACAGAATCCGTATTTTAGCCAAAGGAACACCCTGCAATTCTGACATTGATATATACTCATTTACTCCTTTCAATGGCTTTCTAAGAAAACTTCACAGGGAATGAGAACGATCTTGGGGAATTCCTACGTAGAATGCGTGTTTTGTGTGGAATCAAAAGCAATGCCGGGCCACGGATAACCCTTATTAAGATATGTAGTGAAGAACACTCATCTCAAATAAAGCATTCTGTCCTAACACACTCATTCCTTTTCATCATGAGAAGGAATCACGTCTTTGACAAGTGCAATTTCTCCTGTAGCTGTAAAACACTTTATGCGCAATAATTTGTTTGAACGGCTGTTTTCCTTGCACGTACGAGGTACACTATAAACCATTGTTAATAATGACTCCAATAAATTGGATCTGTTTTCAATAAATATTTATATTACAGCAGGTTAATTTCCATTGTCGTTTCGATTTAACAGCACTTTATAATTTTAAAACCCACGAAAAAATGGAACACACAAGGTATTTTGCCATTATTGATGTTATTTATTGATATATTTGATATTTATGTATTTCATATTACTTATTTTTACCAAAAAAAAGTAGATCGTTAATATGTTTTTATTTTGCGTCTTCCTGAATCAGACATGGTGCAAAATGACTCAACAAGCACTGCCCAATGGAAACCTTTTAGACCTCCGTAAACAAGTATGCATGCAACTGTCCTGGGAATAATTCTCGAAAACATCAATCACAAAGGTTATAAAATGCATTACTGAAATTATTACGACAAAAGAAACCGTTTCCAAAAATAAAAATGTCAGCGAACTATATGCTTTCCTTAGAATATCTTTTTGAAAAACGTCATTCGCATTAAAAATGTAAATATTGTTTCGGTAAAACAATTCGTGTCGATTTTGTGGGTTTTGAAAAGTAAATGAGATTCTGCTTATAAATATGTTTTTTTATGCTTAACATAAAGGTGTTCAGACTGTTTATTCACATGTAACAAGCATAGGAATATACAAGTCACTTTTAAAATTCCGAGTCAACGTCGTGTCCGATACCTTAATTTTACAGGCATGCAATGACATTGTCATGGCATATGCATGGTTAGACCTATGCATCGCAGTTAGCTGCGAAGTAGAGCGTAAATAATTACAATTTGTGTAAACAGCAAACTTGATGAAGTTATTCTATCGAAGAAAAATTTTGCATGAAAATGCCATTGTGTAGAACCACATAAATTAGAATTATATTAAAGATGAAGGTGACACGAGTAGATTGAAAGAGTACCTGGAGAGTTTGTTATGCGGGAAAAAATGTAAACTAGAATATTGGAAGAATGTAAACTACCGACGATGGTCAGAAAGGAGACTACAGTCTCAAGTATGAACTTGACGCTACTACACTAAAGTAAAGGAGTAAGGGACAAACGCGGGACCCGTGATCGACGATATATCATCAGAGCTGATTAATAGATTGGGGAAATAAGATTCTGAAATAGCTCTACTCTCTAATATGTGATATATAAATGAGAAGAGAAATACCTTTAAATTTTAATTACCGTCGAAAAAGTTAGTCTACCCTATGAAAAAGAGGAAAAAGACAGGGAAAATTTTAGTACAGTAATTCCAACGACCCATTCATTGAAGATAATATCTAGAATAATCTACAGGAGAAGAGGTAAAAAAACGGGAGGATATTGAATTGAGAAGAAATTTGGGGTTAGAGCACGTATTCACATCAACAAGATTATCTATTTTGGTCTCTGACATACCGTAGAGAGGAATACATATGTAGAAAGATCAACCGACATATATATATATATATATATATATATATAATTCATTAATACAGAGAAAGTGTTTGACGAAGAATGGTACGGGTAAATTTCCGTAGATTTGCACATGATATACCTATACTAGCGGATAAGAAAGAAGGCATCACAATACTACTAAAAAAACATAAACACAGTAATCAACCCGAAGGTCAGTTTGTTAGGCGATGGTGTAATTAACCCAATACTAAATCCGACAGCGGGTGAAATTTACACATCAGGGTAGGGGTGCCAGATCCTTTCTGAGTGCCGGCTGTGGTTCTCCAGGAAGATCAGGTTCCCGAAAAATCACACGGCTTGGACTAAAGGATGAAAATATACAACCACAGGATAAAAAAGATTACAATTACGGTAATGGTTTGCAGTCGAAGTAGGAAAAATTATCTAGGAAACACAAGCTGGAATTAGTAGATCCGTTAAGCAATGGCCCTAGTGATGGAATGAGCGAGAGGGATACATTAAGAAGAATAAGAACGAAAAAGAAGGCTTTCCATCAGAAAAAACAACTACTAACGGCAAGTAGGCTTGATGTATGTTGTATATGTGTACATATACACACACACATATGTACATACACACGTGTATACATACACACACACACACATATATTCTATATACTATATATATATAAATATATTTATATATGTATACACACACACATATATGTTTGTGTGTATATAAATATATTTATATTCGACCGACATCAAGCGAAGAATAGCCCAAGCTAAGAACGCATTCATGAAGAAGTAGCAATTACTTTGCTCAAAGAACCTACGGCTGAAAACAAGGAAACAATTCGTCAAGACTTTCATGTGGAGCATGGCGCTCTATGGTTCCGGGACTTGGAAGAATAGAAAAGTGGACCGGCAAAGAGTAGAAGCTTTTGAAATATGGTGCTGGAGGAGAATACTGAATATTAAATGGGCAGACCAAGTAAGGGACGAGGAAGTATAAAGAAGAGCAGAAGAGGATAGAACCATATGGAGAACTCTACAGCAAAGAAGAAATAGATGGATTGGACACATAATGAGGCACAATGGATTGATTAGGAATATATTAGAAGGGAAGATTCTACGAGGAATACCAAGAGACATGTACATAGGACAAATTAAAGACTTAAAACAGAAAAGGTATCAGGAATTGAGGGAATTGACATTAAATAGAGGCGAATGGAGGGCTGCAGTAAACCAATCCTAGGATTGAAATACTAATGATATATATTTATTAAAATATATGTATATATATAGATATATATTTATTTAAAAAAAATATATATATATACACGAGAGAAATCGTATGGAGGCAGGAAAAATGGATGAAAGGCGTATTGAGCGGTAGTGGAATGTTGAAGAAGGTAATAGAGGGGAGAATGTTGGGCAAGCGAGGTAAGGGCAGGAACAGGATAGGGATGTTGGACGGGATGAAGGGAGGAAAAAAGTACACCGAGATGAAGAGGGACCTGATATAGTGATATAGATTAGTTTGATAGGTGGGGAGTCACAAAATGTTTATTTGATAGTTGTGTCCATCCAAAAACCTACCTTAAATGGTAGATTACCTAATAATATATATATATATATATGTATATATATATATATATATATATATATATATATATATATATATATATAATTTCGCTCTTTAAAACATGAAGTGCGAAAAGCTAACTTATCACTGCCAATCGAGTGTATAATTTTCACAATGGCACGCTTCAAATAAAAATAATTACACAAATCTGGTTGAAGAAATTTGCCCTTACAATACCAATAAAAATGGAGTACATAAGCACAGTACAGGCGCGAAATGAACTTACGATAGGAACTGGGTATCAATTTTGGGGAAAGAAATCGCCCCAGCCACATAAGTTAAAACTACTCACGTTTTTTTTATTGATATGTCGTATTTTTGCCTTAAATAACATGTCATTCGTTGCCCACTGAAGTGAATTTTTAAAAGAAATCCGCGACTTTGGAAGTAGTGACATCACATCTTTCCTAAAGGCCCATTAATATTTTCAATATTATCCAATCTGAATACGTTGACTCAAACCATCAACGATTAAAAAGAAATTTCCTTTCCTCTTCAGTGTCAATGTATTATGCATAGCTTTTTCAAAGACAAAATAAGAAATATGAGGGTGCGATTGTTTTGCGGATGATCGAATTCCACTGATTCGATCTCAAGTAGGATGGCATAAACAGATGGCGAAAGAGAGACGGAGATAGACGAACATTGGCGTGTTCAAACCCGACGTCGTTATTAAATAATTCATCGGCGTTAAGGCCTTTGTCGAGTCGTCCTTGACTCCTCCGATATCACATTCATTTACATGGGAAAGGCCTCGTGTCATGTTATACCCCAGACCGGTTGACCCAAACGCATTCGCAAGGACGCAAGCATAAGCACGCGTAATGAATGTGAATCCCTCTCCTCGCCCCATATCAGCTTCCACGGTCATCGTAACAAGATGGCTTGTACTCATTTATCATTTTCGTAAGTTATACAGCCGCCCACGGAACCCGAGAGAGGTAGGCGGTTCCGAAAGGAGTTTATTTCCAAACTCATTAAATGAAACGGGAGAATAGATATAGCGGGGAGGGGCAGTATTCCAAATTATATGCGCGGAAGGAAATCTTTTGTCAGCAGATGTGAAAAATTTTGACGTCGGAGAAGCATTCATTATGTATTTCGAAATAAGTCGCGAGCGCTTGCGACGAATCTCACAAAGTAGGGAAGATAAAGGTGAGTAATAGCTGATGGGGTATTATCCCTCTACTCCAACACGTTCCTTAAACTAGATACGTACACTTTTCGTATCTCCGTTAGAAAACGATGACTGGTGTTCCCTCGTACCCTCTATTGACCAATCAGAATTTTATATTGAAACATTGTATCATTACTAGAAATTTTCGTTAAAAAATATTAAAATTTTCGTTAAAACCTGCGACAATGCCGAAATTTCATTTCAGTCTCATTTTTTTGTGTGCTCATTCTTTTAAGCTATCCGAAAAAATTACGAAAACTTGAAACTAGTGTCTTTCAGTGATTTCTTTGCCGATCAACATGCTTCATAAATCTTTCTCTGGAATTTAATTACCATCAAAGTCATTAAAAATGTGCATAAATACCTAAATATGATCCGTGATTATCAAATCATTCCCGAGAAAATTATTAAATATTGTAAGCACAGATCGTAAAATAATTCTCCAACCCAGTAGCACACAAAGCTAGTTGGCAATTGATGCATGTAACTGAAATGGCACTCACTACATCATTAAAAAAACTTACGCACGACAAGTTGAGTTACTCTTACAAAAGGATACATAATGTATCTACAAAAGCTGATTGAACTAATGGCTGATGTGTTAACGCCCAGCTCTCTTAGTGCCTAATGAAGTTAGATGGATATTTGGGATGACGATTTTATTAAGTTTAACTTCTCAAGTGTCTTTGAGTTAGTTTCTCAGCGCCACGTGTCTTTCGCGAGGACTTAATATAAGAAGAATGTGAACGGGGAACCTTTAAAAAATTGATTTCATTGAATGTTACCGGTAAAAAGGGCAATATAGAAGTATCGCTTCATATTACTTTGGCTACGGGCAAAATGCTCCCGAAGTAAGTGAATGAAACCTAACGAAGATGAATTACATTGACATAATTCTTTATTCTGAACGCAGCATTCATTTTTCCAAATAAAATTAGACATTCTACACATTCTATTATATTGTCATGATGAAAGCATATTTCATGAAACAAGGAGGAAATCTTGTTAGGACAGGAGTTTGTATTATCTTAAGGATAACAAACCTGAGGAAAACTCATGCAGAAACAAACACCCCTATAGTTAACACATGATGCAGAAGGCATTATTAAATTTTCCCCTAGCATGAGATGTTTGAGAGATTACTGTCGAACTTGAGAAGCTTGATATACACAATACCAAGTGTATACAGCCAGCGGCATACACTTTATTTTTAAAGTGGGTGCAAATGGTTGCGTTTCCCCTTTACTCCCAGGTGATAGGAAACATTGCAAGTCAGACGAGACTAGATTAAGTGAACATTTACAGCAACTGGATCAGATTATCTGAAATACAATTATACCCCCTCATCAGCCCCTTCCCGCCGCCGAAGAGTTTATTATATTAGGTAGGGCAAATTCCTGATTTATACTCTGAGGAATGCCAAAGATGACAAGGGAAGGCAAATAAATATTCCGGTAATTTAATCGGCAATTTTAATTCGCCAACATTTAAAGAAAATCAATAATTTCCTTCAAACACGGCAGTGTTTGCACATACCATTTCAAACCGTTAGCCGTGGCAAACGGATCACAGCGCTGATGGACTAATTATTCAATCAAAATTCATTGCAAAAGGTAAAATTTGAATATACTACTTGGCTCAATAGCCCGATGAGTTGCGATACCTAAGGAATAGTTGTATGAATAAAATTCAGGAAAAATAAAAAAAGTATAAGGTCAAACAAGAGTGAGAAGAAATCTATGCACAGCTTTTTATAGTTGTTGACGTAAGTTGCATCAAGCAAAGTATGTAAAACCCTAAAGCTTCATTTGTTCAGGTAATAGGTCGTTCCTGAATTTCCAAGACTGTTCTAAATACGGAAATTCCTCTTCCTTCGATTAATGAAGGTTCAATTTAAAAATCAATAAGAATATCAGTCCTGAGAGAAATGTTCTTTCACAATATCAGGCGGTGATATTCTTTAGATACAACTAGGGAGAAGCGTCCCTACAGGAACAACGCCAGCGCGCGGGAGCGGATTATGTCCAAGAAGGAAGAAAACATTCACGCTTAAATAATTGCGAACACCCGAATACAAAACAGAGATAACGAGAAATATGTCAAAGAATATTCACACACGGATTGAGGGTGACCGTTTACTCTCCCTCCCCCTTTAAATAATCGCTACTGAATTTAATAAAATTATCAGCGATGCTTATCAATACGTCTGGGATTTAAATCTTGCGAATATGCAGAGAAAAGCAAATGCACAAAAGTTTTATTTACTTCCACAGCTTTGCCAAAACGAGTACGGAAATTACACACAAATAAACTGTAGAAAAATAGTTACACAACAGGTGTATATGCCGTAGTGCAGGGAGATATAAAATACAAAGAACCTCATAAGTACACTAAATACTGAATTAGGTTTTTGGCTACGATTGCTGTAATTTTCAAATGCCTTTTCTTTTTCACTTCTGCAGAAACAATTTAGCATTTGAGGACAAAAACCTTGGTTTCACCGTAAAATAAATGAGAAAATCAGCTGATTGACGCAGAAAAAGACTGTAGCAACGTTCAAGAGTTTATGTGATGATTATTGTAATGATTATTATTATGGTTTAATGATTAATAATTGATAAAATATGATCAAATAAAATAATGTTAAATTGATGGTACATTTTAAAAGTCCGTAAATCAAGTTTTAAATGATGCAGAATGAAAAATTCTCCATAATAAGGTATCAGAAGCTGCGTACTATGGCAGCCAAAAGTATATTACTACTATATTATTACCTTAAGTCTCACATTCAATAACAACATTATCTTCGGCAGTTTACTTGAAAACTGTGTAGGAAGAATGTTTCCAAATAAAAGTTGGGGGTAATCAAAAAAATACCTATATTTGACGGTAGTCGACCCTACTCTTTGGAAGTTTGGTTGGAGTTGTTTAAAACTTCTTAACGATAAGTAAAATAAAAAAAGGTTTATTTCAAATTGCAATGTAATAAAAATCCCGTAAAGAACATAAATTGTTGAAGTTTCAATTTCGGTTTAAATAAAAACTTTCTGATACGCATTTCAGTGCACCAAACGGCCTAAAAATGTTATACTAGTAATGCTCCCATACAAAAAATTTGTTACACAGTTCACTTTCAGCAACCTTGTAAGCCAAAATGACGACCAAGACTAGAAATAGATACACGCCCTCATTTCACTTTCCGGACTTGAATAATTCGTGACCACGGAACTTAGATACCTGGCATATTGATAGGAAGTGGTATTGATTAACGGCCGTAAATGATATTGTGTGCTATACATTTTTTCCGAATATATCACATGTACCTTCTTATTATCGTGCCGGATAGACGCATATGCCCGTTAGGACGAATGATTTACGCAGTGTATTTATCGCATGCTGTTTTAAACTTTCATTTTTTTTAGAGTATCTCTTCCTTCGTTTCTGATAGTAAGCATAATTTTAGGTGGACAATAATGAATGTTCCTTCAACACAATTCCATTTCACCATCTCGCGTTTTTAAAATGAAAACTCGGGATAAAAAATAAGCACAGGCAAATCTATCTATAAGAGAAAAGCTTGCATTTCTACACACGAATGAAAACGTACCACCGTGAAAAAATAAGCACTCCATGTCTTGAAAAAAAGCGTTACTAAAATGTGTTTACATTGTATGCACGTATTCTAAACACACTAATGTTCATTTTAGACATAATTCATATAATAAACAAACACTTTTTCACATGCCTATTATTTTAAAGATCCATTTTATTTATATTCCCGAAAACCATTGCAGCACAGAATGCGTTTCACCCTTATAGCAGCTCATTCTGAATGGTTCAGAATGAATTTGCAATGCATTATGGACTTTCCTGCAATCATAAATTCACGACGATAACATGAAACGAAAAAATTGTCCGACATATCTACTCAAATTGATAACAGTACACATTTTTATTAATTTCAAATTAGTTGCATAATTATTGAAATGAAACGACTGTCTATACGATTATAACTAAGTTTAAATATATTATACTACATACATGCAATCCCAGATAGCAAACAAGTAACGGAAAAGCTAACAGTTTCAGGCTTAACTTTGTGCCATATTATTGGTGGTATTATTATGGTATTGCATTAAAAGTGTGTGGAAGTGTAAAGTTGTCCTTATTTTTTACCCTCATCAAGTAAAGGCAAAATTTTGGCTGGAGGTGTTCATAGTGTTAGGGTCTAAAGCAATCCATAATATCAGTTTTCTTCCGATTTTCACATTTAATATTTTAGTTGTACCATAATTAACTATTTAAAGCATTAACTGCAATGCATGTCAAGTACATGGATTGACCATTCTGAGCGTTCCTGCATTTATGACGAAGCATTTGGACACCATGGACCACTTTAAGAAACTCAAAATTCAAGCCCGTCGAAATTTCAGTTTGCAAAGCAGTCTCCTCACTAATGGACTAAAACCTCTGAAGGGCTTGCGTAGTCTGACTTCCTCTAGGGTTGTACCGGCGGAAGCGTTATCAACTGCCTCTGGCAGGGCCAACCGTACCAAATGGATCGAAGGATAGAAGCCATACGAAAGGTTGGACGCAGCGTCTGTTCCTCAGTGAGTCTGCTGCAGAGGTCTCTGATCACAGTGAGGTGGGCATTTAAGTGACGGTATCACGTTAAAAACACTCTTGAGGAAGACAACGGGAAACCATCTCAATTTTCTTTCCAACGAAACTATGATGGACACACATTTGAGAATGAGTCCCGCCAAATACCGAAATCCCTCCACAGAGACTGGTGTCGTGCCTAACAGTGGGAGAGGAAAGACTTCCCCAGTTGTCATCACACAAAATCCTTGCATAACGGAATCGATAGATCGATAGCAACAGCAGACCAATAGGCTGAAGAGGACCACAAAGGCTAGGATAGGGACTTAGGGAACTACAATGTTAGAACAATTTTGAGGGCAAGAATGTTACACAGCATCAAGCAGGAGATAGAGAGACGCAATACAGATATGACTCTATGGCTCAGGGTGAGATAAGAAGATAGTGGGGGATGGGAGATGTTTGGAGGGACAGTTGCAGAGTACTATTTAGCGGACGCGAAGGACAGCCAGCCAAGGATTGGAGGAGTGTTCAAGCAAAAGGCAGGAAGAAGAGTAGAAAACAGAGCAGTCAAATGAAATAATATTATTAGTTGAGGGGTAAGGGTTGAACCAACAAACCTCAATCGAACAATGAATTACAGGGAGGAAGAAATGTGTAGTATATACGATCAACTAGAGGAAGTGATTGTGATGTATATGAAGGAGAAAACTTAATAGTGATGGGGAATGGAACATGGTTGTGGGCGAAAGAAGAATTAGGAGCAAGGTAGGAGAGTACAGCTGAGGAGAAAGAAATGGCCACAAAGAGAAAAAATAAAAGTTCTACGGTAAAAATGGTACTGTCAAAACTAACACTTGTTTTAAATACCATAATAGACTAGTTACACAAGAAAAATACTGAGTGATTCACAGAGATATCAATTAGATAATACTATGGCCATGCCCGTATTTAGTAACAGCATAATCAGTTTGCACATTTTCCCAGAAAAGGATATGTTCCAAATTTAGAGCTCATTAAATGTAATGTCAAAATCTAGAAGATAAAGAAGACACAACAGGTCAGAAATTAAGATGCAGAAGCTTTAACCATGATAAAAAGGGAGAAGTAAGAAAAAGTAGTCACAAAAATCCACAGGGAGAACAAAGAGATAAAATGTATTAGAAGAAAGTAGGGAACATAAGGAAAAAGGGATACTTAAAGTTTCCAAAGGAACAATAGCTTAAAGTTGATATAGCTATCAATTCTACAAAATATGATTAGGAAGGAGGACGAGAGAAGGAACGGAAGTAAACAAACACAGAATTAACCAGAAGAAAGTACAAAGGCATGAATAAAAAACTTATGTAAGAAACTAATGATCTAAAGAACCTTGGAAGAAGAAGTATTGTGTACATTTGGCGACTTCACAGAGAAAGTGTTAAATGAGTGTACTATAAAGGATGGTAAAAAAGCATGGAATGATTGACAAGAGGAAATTCTGTGCACTCCATGAGAGTTATCATGGGAAAATTATCAATTGACCCTGAAAAGATTCTAGAGAGATGGAAATAACAACCAACAGTGCTATATTTCAATGATATTAGGCCAGTTACTGTAGAATTTGAAGGATCATTTAATGTCAGTTGATTGAACAGACATACAAGTATGACACCAATACTGAGAGCTTAGGTTCAGGCATAAATTCATTAGGAAATAGAAAAGTTTTATGTACATGAAATTGAAAAAGGAAGAGGGGATGAATAAGGAACTAAATAAGGAAATAAATCCATAAGGAACTACCTAAGAGTTTGGGAAAATGTGGAAGGATATATTTATGAGCTCATTCAGAGCATTTATGAGGGAGACTATTTGACTGGAAGACTTTATTTGATTAGTATTGATAACATCTCAAACAAGGGGAAAAATAGATGTGTGTAAGGACTATCCCACAAGTATGATTTCACATGCATCTCAGGTAGCAACCTCCCTGAGTTAATTAAGAAAAAGATGGAAAAGAGGGCAAATGATTGCTTGGGAGAGAATCATTTTGAGTCCAGTGAGATGAAAAGTATGACATATGCCATAGCAATATTGATATCACAGAGTGGACTGGATAGAATTTGAGTGAAAATCAAAAATAGGACTAGATTGGATGGAAATGTGACTTATCCAGTTAGGATAGGCAGTGTTAGGCCACAAAGTAAGGTAGGATTGACTACTATTATCAGTGCATTTCAGGGTATATAAGGAGGAAATGGTGCAAGAGGCATGGAAAGAGATAATAGTGGGAGTGAAAGTAAATAGAACATTTATAAGTCAGTTAAATTTGTGGATAATCAAGATTTAGTTAGGCATGGGATTACAACCATAGCTGAGCTCAGAACAAAATCAGTGTGATAGGTATGGGATAAGAGTTTATGGAAAAAAATCGAAGTTATTGAGGTTTTGGAGAAATTGGTAGACTATGTTAAGCATTAAAATTGGAGGGCATGACCTTGATAAGGTAGAAAAATTTATTTTTGTGAACCTGTGTTTACCTATGTGTTTTACCAACGTTTTTTGGACAGGATATCCAAAGTACCAGGGACATAGAAGGAAGAATTGCATTTAGCAAAGAAGTTTTTACAAAGAGAAGGGATTTGATGACAAGGACCTTTATTAAGGTTGTACATGAAAAGTTTTGGAGAAAACCATAATATAGAGCTTAGTTTTGTTTAGGAGCAGAAACCTTGTTATTTACGCAATGGAATAATCATTCATTGGAAACTTGGACATTTGGTTGAGCAGGAAAAAAAGTAAAATGTACGGACAGGAGAAAACAAGGAATTCTTAGGCCTGTTGAGGTAGGAGGGAGTGTTAGGAGAAAATCAAATGAGGAAAAGTGATTGTAGGGCACCTTGATTAGCAATGAAATGTTGAAAACTGTGGCAGAGGGGACTATGATACACTAGAAAGTTAGAAGGAGGAAGATAATGGGTATGTTGGACAGAATGAAAAGAGGAGGAATGTATGTGGCAACAAAGAAGGGTTTAATGTTGTGCAGGTTATCACATAGCATCAATTGATGTGAGGTATAGAAATGTAGCAGTGATTAGTCAACTTGTCCATGGAAAATTTATCATAATCATAGAATAACATTAATAATAATACAACTTGTGAATAGAATTATTAAACATATTTGTGTGTTTGTTCCCAAATATTTTGTATTTATAGAGAAGCTATACTGAAAAGGCACAAGGACAGATTACTTAGATTTACATCGAAAGAGAATATTATGTAAATGGGCATATGTTTAGGAATTTTTGTGACCTCTGTATCTCATATTTAGGTAAGAGGTACAAAGGGCATTATGAGAATATATATCAAAAAAGGTAATTGGGGTAAATGGAATTCCTGTGAGACAACTTAAATGGTTTGGTAATGACATGGTAAAAGATGCATGGGAAGAATAAGAAAAGATAAGAATGAATGTTGGTGGGGCATTCACAAAATCAGTTAAATCTGTAGGTGACGCCTTGAGCTTGCCAATCAGCCAAAGGGTTACACGTTTTGGTGAACCATTAGCAAGTTAGTGTGACAGTTATAGGATGAAAATCAATGCAAACAAATTGAAGGCTATACAGTTTTTGAGAAAGAGGAAAGCTAGGTTAAATATTAACATAGCAGGTCATAAACAAGAGCATGTAGAACAGTTTACCCATTTCAGAAGTATATTGGATCAATATGATCAAAGTAGTAGATACATAAGAAGAATTGCATAAGGCATAGAAGCTTTGACAAGTGTGAGGGGGTTTATGACAGGGACATTGAGTAAAGAGAAAACACATCAAAACTTTGATATGGAGTGCATTTTATACAATGTGGGACCATGGCCGTTGAAGCAAGATGACAAGCAGATTAGAGGTTTTTGAAACATGGGAGTGTGGAAAAGGAGAAATGGATAGGAAAGAAAATGAATGCAGTACTTGGAATAGTGGGAGAAGGGTGGGAATTTTTGGGACAAATCTAAAGGAGACAGGAAAGATGGATGCAGAGGGTTTTGATTAGTGGTAGGTTTGGCAAATGTGGTGGAATAAAGGAAGGAAGAAAGTTTGTGAAATTGAAGGTGGGTTTTTGGTCGTGATAGATGTCAGGTGGCATTTTCTTGGGAGAAGCAAAGACATGTATTGTTATATTATGGCTCAGTCTGTGTTCTTTCAAAACCAACCTTCAACATTATAATACCTATAATAAAATATTAAGAGAGTCCCATGCATCCAACATGCATGTACATATGAGTTATTGAGGAAGCGTAAAAAACAGTGGAAGCTGCAGGGGGCTAATGCAATCAAGTGCTCAGATTCTTTGGCTAGGAGATGACGTTATGTTATCCTATTCAGCAATCAATCCAACTTCATGAAGATCCCATATACTAGCAGCATATTCTAACAGAAGATACTCTTGTACTCATTCTCTTGCTAACTACTTTTCTGTGAACAGCACAGTAATGGATTCATGTTTATTATCTATATAGTATAGTGAATCTCACCATGCCTCATTAATGTTTGAAAGCTGAAGAATGAGATTACTCTTATTGATTGCTTTGAAAACGAAATTGTCTGTTATTCAGATACAATGGTTGTTTAAGATTGGCAAAACTCCAGTGTTCAATGAAATCAAGAAGGACAACATCAGAAATAAATTTGAAAAAGGAAGTTCCTTATGATCATTGAGTTAATTATAAACACTTCTAAATACTAAATAATTTGTAATCATTCATAAAATAGGCAAAATTATTATGAGAGAATAGCAAAAGCACAATTAAAATGCAATGTTAATGCTGCTGGTTCATAATTTTTTAAGGTCAAAGTTTATGTTCCACAGGAAAAATTCTTCCTGATCTAATAAAACAGTTTCTGGCGTAACTTGGTGGAAAATCTTCATATTGACGTTTTTATAAATCAAACCACTTTGCTTTTCGACACAAACTTTTTACTCTCACAACCCAGGTTTCGCTATAGCATAACAGACACAGACCTGATGATGTTATACTATAACAAAACCTGGGTTGTGAGGGTAAAAAGTTTATATGGAAAAGCAAAGTGGTTTGATTTATAAAAACGTCTTCCTGATCTTATTAACAATAACATTCAAGATTCATGATAATTTAACAAAAACTTAGTTTGTAAGTGGTTAGTACAAAGAAAATCATGGATGATTTTTTATCTGATTCAATAATGCACCAAAAAGGTATAGAGATTGTAGTTTCTTTTAGAAACCCCTATATTAAGGTCTCAAATGGATGACTGA
This sequence comes from Hetaerina titia, assembly GCA_037158775.1. NCBI lineage: Eukaryota > Metazoa > Arthropoda > Insecta > Odonata > Calopterygidae > Hetaerina > Hetaerina titia. The sequence goes on from CM073771.1 coordinate 61,662,553, forward strand.
ATAGTTTAAAAGCTAGACATTATCTGAGGAAGTATATCCAGAGAGTTAAACATTGACAATATGGCAATTGTGGAAAAATGAAAAGACAATATCAAGAGAACAATACAAATTTACCAAGTCATGACATGTACCATGGAGATAAAATTGGATTTTTCCAAGTGAAGCCATTCAAACATAATTCCTCAAAAGAGAAAGTTGCAAAGGTTTTAATGCAAATTGAAATACCTGTATGCAGTAAAATTGTTGCGGCAAAGCGTTATTCTGAATGCCTTGATCTTAAGTATTTGTGTATGTGAAGGTATTCCATTTATTTTTCAAGAAGGATGCAGCCAAAGGTGCATTTCACTCTTTTTTGCTTCAGGCAACATTACAGTAGAACTCGTAAAATCATTGGTCATAGGAAAATCTTTTGGTCTTGATGTTTCAAAAATGAATAATTGAAAAGCTTCTAGCCACTCAGAGAGACGACAAAAAGCTTGGTATACAGAGTCAATCATGGAAGAGTGGGTGAAAATCTGTAATGTGGAAATGAAGAAAAATGGAAGGGTAGCTACCTCCATTATTGATCAGGTGACCTTCAACCCTAAAATTCATCTGGAGAACATGAAACTAGGTTGTTGACCAGCTAACTCAACTAATGTTACTCAATCAAAGGACGAGGGAGTAAATATAGGGGTAAAGACATAATATATTTAGAAATCTTATGGAAAGGTCTTTCATTCTGACTGTGTAGTTGGCTAATACAGTATCAGATACTTCCAATAAAATATATCAGGGCTGGGTTCTGTTAATTATTATGGATCACTTGGGGTTTCAGAAGTAAAATCATCAATTGCATACATTGTAGAAAAAGTTACAATACCATATCGTCAAATGTTACAAATCAGGTTTCATGAAGACTGGATATATGCAAATTTAGGAAATGGACTGGTAAGATAATAAATGCCAACATTTCTTCCAGTTAAAATGTTTAGACAACCTGTACACCCACAATAAAGTAAAACTCACTCTTACATGATTGTCACAAGAGACACAGGAGATGATGGGAGGTAACACAGGTGCTGAAAACTTGAAAAAATTGGTTGATGACCATTTTGCTTGACAGAATTGAGGTATCATTCTGGGAAATACTAATTCATTTAAAATATTTGATTATCTGCATAAAAGAATAAAATAGATGTAATGTATTTGTAAAACTATCTGCATAGAAGAAATTTCTGTGCTGCATACAATTTTAAATGAGGCAACTTGAAAATTGTATAATGAGACATAAGAAGGAGAAAAAGACAATAACAGTTAGGTATATGGATAGTGAATAAATGTTAAAGAATTAATTTTGACTGAAAAGTGTTAATTTAAAAAATTATATGTGACTTTGGTGTTCTGTAATTTGGCAGTAATTGCATCTTTGTACTTTTATTCAACTATCACCTTTGGTTTCCCCTTTTCATATTGCCATGTAATAATAGTGTAGCCTATTGCATTAATGGCTGACCGTGGGTTAAGCAAAAAATTTCTTTTCCATAAAAAATATGTGATCCCATCAGGTTCCTTTTAAACCAAGTCTCACTGTATTGGCTTAATTGGCTGGAGTGTTTCACAAAACAACAGGCAATGATTATACATCCTAATTGAAATGATATATTTTTATAAAGCTTCATCATTGTGCAATGGTCCTAGATACTTTCTTGAATGTGGTTTCAATGTCATTAGCACGATACTTTGGTGAAACAATAATGACAACTGACTCATAAAATGATGAATATAAGGAAAAATTTTGATAAAATTATTCATTCAAAGGGGATGCAGGTAGTCTAAAATATTATTCATTAACAAATGTGATCATTTAGTTTAAATTTATCACTAACTTCTCTCTTCTCTGACCAGTCGGGAAAAACTTTGGTAATGACTGGTGCAAATATGCAAGAAGAGATTAATACCTGAATAAGGCACGAAAAAGAAAAAAGTGCTGATTTATTTTATAGGTACTCGTAATAAAATATTCCAATGAGGTTACCTCTTTACCAAGGATATTGCAAGGAATACCAAAGCCATGTCAATATACGTTATGTTTAGTGAAATGGTAGAAGAAAAAACATACTTAATTTATGTAACATCAATATAACAAAATGAGGTACTGAATCAGCACCAAAATAGTTTTTAGGGTGTGGGAGCCACAGAAGCATAAGCAATATGGCATAATACAACTCATAGTCCTCTACATGACCACCTAGGAACTAACTGGTAGCTGTTGTCATGATCATGTGGAGGGCACTGATATGGATGATCATGTTCTACTATCTTAGTATAGTGCTGAACTAACTCATGATGACCGGTAAGGTCTGTATCTATAAGTCTATGGTCTCCAGTACTCCCACAGGAAGAAATAATTCTGGTCCATCTTTACCAGAACAGACTGAAAAATCTACTGCTGGACTCCTGGGAATGTCTATGGATGAATAAATAGCCTTCAAGGTGTTCAACATAGTGGATGTCTTAGTGCTAACTTCATGTGAATTTAAGTACAAAATATAATGTGAATTTGACATTAATGACCATTTCTGAAACTGTAGATCTGCGATGTCAAGTACGAAGAAACTAAAGAATTACAAAAGTTATGGAAGAAGTGATAGACTGTGAATAAGAATCTGAGACTAAAGAGTATAAATATACAAACTAGAGGTTATCAGATTTAGAGTTCCCTCAAAACTGTAGATAGCTATAAACTGTTTTACCATTGATTTTTAAAATAGCGCATGTTATTATATCATAGTGCCTGTTACTAGTGTGTGTTAATTTATAATTTTCATAATGCTGGAATTGTAAAACTAGGTAAAAATTAATAGAGGGCACAAGTCACACTATTCATTAAGTAGTTTAATGAGGTTCATCACATACCTACTGTGAAGAATAGTCCTGCATAAGGGGCTACACTAGAGGGTCGGTGGATTGTCTGGTGGGCTATGAGAAGTTCCAACTTCACTCATCATTTTCAATGTTTAATCTTCTGCTATTTGAAGAATGAACCATAGAATCCCTTCATTGCTCCATTAGCAATAAATGAAAATCAGTTGTTTGTTTATTGCCAAAAAAATTTCTTTTTTCAGGGTCTCTTCTGAAGTATGCATTCAATAGCTATTCTTGAATTAGCTAATCTAGAAAGAAATATCGGAAACACTTTATAAAGTGATATGTTGTATCCAGAAAGTAATCATGCATACATACATTCATACAGAAGGTCTTACAGATGAAACTGGTAAACTAATTGCTTTTCAGTTTAAAAATCATATCAATTATTGTGAAAAGTCACACATAATGTGGAACACATGTGAGGTGCATGCACATGATGTAAATGTTAGTCTTTTAAATACTCATGAGAAGGAAGGGAAGGAGAAGTGTAGCACTTTTTAACATTCATATACTATATTTCCTGGCCCATAAGATGCACCAGATGTATAAGACGCACTTTAATTTTTCAGGCTAGAATTTATGAAAAAATCTTGGATCATACCAAAAAGAGTTTTAATATTAACACTGAATAGGAGGAAAGTATAATTGTTAACTTAAAAAATGAATTCCTATGTAAACATTTATTTATCGTGTTCTCCTAGAAATTTGTCATCACTTCAGAGAAAATCATATACAACATTATTTTCACTGTGGAATTCTATAACCTTTCCATGATGTTCAAGGGGCAGTTTTTGTGATATTGTAATTCTGGTATGCATGCAAAGACAATTTCTCTTTGGGAGTCCTCAACACCATAAAGGTGTCCCAGTAAAATCAGCTACAGACAATTATTTCCCTATCACTAATTTTTTCTCTTCAGTTAAAATCATTTTTGTTGAGACAGTAATCCTGTTCTTGCTGTGCCTTCCTGCTTTATCCAAGCTGCTATCCAATGTTCCTCAAGCTTTGGCCATTTAAAAGCACATAATTGTAAAGTTTTATTCACTTTGATCTGCATTCACTAAATCAATTTTCTGATTACTCCAATCTCATACCATCTTCCCAGTCAAGGGTGAGTCAAAATGCCTTTCAGCTGCCCGGTTTCCGTGCTCTGATGCATTATTCACAAATTCAAATTCAAATTTCATACACTAAGACAATATTTTCTCTTAGTTATTCAGAAGCCACTTATCAGCAGTAGGTAGAGATTACAAATACAGAAGAATAGAATTTTTAAAATTTTCTTGGTAAAATACATTTTCTAAATACACTTTTCAACTGCCCATATTGCATAATTAACATGCACAACTAGTCAGAGAATATGGATTTCTTGTGAGAAGGAAGACTAAATTCATCAGGAGTATTCAATGAGATTTTTTTTTCAAACACTGGGCTTCCTCATGCTCTATGGAAAATGAATATGACTACATTTTACAATAATTTGCCCCTAAAAATCCTTAGTACTAAAGATTTAAACCTCCTTCAAAGAAAAATTTCAAGGAACTGCAGGGGAGTTGCCGCAACAGTAACTTTTAACGGAGTCATCCGCTAACATGCATTTCAAGCTCCTTTAAAGTGTGAAAACATTTACGTCAGCATGCATAGGTTCCCACCAAGATGATAAATATGGAAGTACGAAGCACGTATGTTCAAAATAAGATGAAAATACAATAAACATTAATCTTACAAATGAGATTTTAGTGATTTTGATAAGATAAGCAACTTCAACACCATCCTCAAACACAGAATACAAATTATGATGAAAGCTTGATGGGAGCAAAATTAATAATTTTGAAGGAATGGAAATTACCAACTTGCATAGAATGATGCCCAAGGAAGAAAGATTAGATCATTTATGAGTCACCTTCAAGGTAGATGAAACAAAACCATTTGATTGTGTTCTTGATTTGGTCAAGTTTTGAATTGAGTTCAAAATCTATGTTCCAATGGATCTATCTCTCTACTACCAAAACTGAATTTTCATTATTTTGTGACATTTTCCTTTTTGCTAACCACTGATGAACAATTTGTTATTATAGTATCATGCAAACATATACATGCATATAATTTTATGGTAATTTGGTCGGCAGTCAACCAGCCATGTTAAAAACTTAATTCACTCCACATATTCTGCTTCCAAGAGCATATATGTATCAATATAATTTCAACATGAAGAGACCAGATCATCAAAATGAAAGTTCTGATTATAATTAATGCAGTTAATAATTACTATGTGCCTGCAAACTAAGTTCCTCTTCTTACCAGATTTTTTAAATTCTATCCTAGTATTTTCAACTAACAATTTCATCTTCTTTTTTTACAAAATCACTCTGAAAATATTCTATTTCTACACATTTCATCATTGAATTACTAACTAATTAATTCCTCACAATTCTCCTAGGCCAACACATGATCCTGTAACTGGAATGCCATTGCTAAATCTTCTCAAATTTTACAATTTTAATACAGTAAAAATATTACTAATTTGAGATTTAAAAATCTTTGGATAGGCAAGGAATGCAAGATGAATGCATGACCACCTTTAAAAAATACCACTGCTCAATAGTTTTATATAATAAAGAACTAATATGCATAACATTAAATGACGATTAAGATTATTGCTGAAATTTAAATGCTAAGAATTTAGGTATAAAAGTTGTCTCCATTTATAAAGAGCAACTTTCCTATTCTGATAAAAATTCATTGTGGCAGAGGAGAAATTAATAGTATTCTACAAGTAAAATTTCTGTAAATAGTATGATTTTTCTTTTTCAAGATAAATTCAAATCTTACGCAAAATGAAACCTGAAGTTGTAGAATTTAAATATACAAGGAACGTAGCTACGGTCATGAATCAATGTAAACAAAAAATACCAGGACCGTAAAATTTAAAGTTTACGGTCCTGGTATTTTTTGTTTACACTGAAGTTGTAGGTTTTACAAATGCTTCCATTAAAAATCATCTAATGGATAAGCAAATACTATTGTGGCATGTGTAATTGTTTAATTACTATTACATTTATAAGTAGTAGAATAATTGATTAATCATAAATTAATTTTACTGATGCAGATCAATGATAGGGCCAATTCCACCATTAGATATAAAATATCAAAATTAAAAGATATCATCTTATTGTAAAATTTTGCAATTTAGAATTGAGTATCTAATTTTTTTCTAGTCATCATGTTCCTAAAATCAATGTGTACTGTGAAATGAAAAAAAAAACTCTCAACAAAAATTTTTTTTTTAGGTATTCAACGTAAATTATGAAATACAATTGTAAAAACAAATATCAATTAACATAAATATCATCATCAAAGAGCTTTATTGCAGCATAAAATGTCATGTCCTCATGTTTTTATAAATAATGAGATGGAACCCACCCCGGTGTAACCATTTTCCTACATTTATGCTGCTACTGTTGAAGAAGATGCATCTCCATCAGGATTACCAATCCATGGATACACAGCTGGGCACTTGGTACAAGAGTCCATATAACGTTCCTCACCAGTTTCTTGCTTGATCAACCTGCACTCTGAAGGCAAACAGGTATCCTCTGGGATTGCCCAACACTTCCAAAAGTTATCCATATTTGATATTGGAGTTGGATTTTGGATCCACTGTATTACTTGAGAAATACTCACGATGTACACATCAGGAAGAGTTGCCAAGTAGTCCAGGAACCTTTAATTTCAATAACAGTAATGATTATTCACTCAATTTACAGGAGATTATAATGGAAACAGTATGGAATAGTTTTACACCTAAAACTCAGGATCAAATCACCAGCTATATAATACTGCTTTGCTTAATACACTTTCATTTTCATGAAATTATACAGAGCCTAAAGTAAAAGCAAATAGGTATACCAAATTTTGGCTGATAATTATTGTAACATCAATATAAAAAGTTCTTATTAATAAATTCCAGCTTAGCAGTGGTGTCAGGTAAATACTTTCCTCTCATAGTTGGCTCTTTTATTTTAATTAGGAGCAAAGCCTATATGTTGATTAGAATATTCACAACACCCTAATAACCTCTCAATTTGGTGAGAACATGCAATCCATATCATTAACTACAGCTATTATCTATTTGTTTTTATGAAAAAATATATCGCACAAGGATCAATCAATAGTATTTTTAGATACAAGTCAGTTTCGCTTAAATTACTCAAATACCAGTGCTATTTTTTTTTAAAGTTAAGAAGTATTTACGAAATTAAGAAATTATGCATGGGCATTTATTTAAGATGTCAATACACATATCCTCAACACCATGAAACCTGGGGGTTTTCATTTTTATGGTTGCAATACTTAACTCAATTAGCACCAAAATTATACTATTGTAACCTTATAGGTAGGCCTTATAGGTATCTCTTGTGGCTATAAATATAGACAGAACTGAAGCCCAATAAATAAAAATTAGATTTATACTTAGTTGATCCCATTGGAAACCCTCTACTTAACCCAAGCTATATGGCATTCCGAGATTCAAAACTTTCCTGAGAAAACAGGTATTATATAAAGACCCCTGTTCATAAAAGTATGGTTAAACAGTGGAATTTGACATTTAAATGTGCAGGCTTAAGATATTGAACCCCAGGACTGGATTCAAGTGTACTTAAGGCAGTTTGAGGAACTTACCTATGGATTTAACTTATTATTGTGTTACAATATACCACTGTAATCCCTTGCTTAACATGGTACTCTAACACAGAAATATTTGCTATGCCAGAGCAATCCATATTCAGCATAGATGAGTATGCTATTATTTCTGGATGATGACGGCCTTTCTTTATTTATTCAAACTATTGTTATTAAGAGGTGCTGATTCATTACTCATGGACTATACACTATATTTGTTGTATTACTTATTGCACTCTTGAACCTTTGCCAGGCCAACTGCATTATCCAAAGTGTTATTACCAACTGCAATATTTTTCAGGAATACAAACCCAATGAAAGTGAAACGTTTTTGATTTCTGTACAGTATATATTGAATAAAAAAGAGTAAACCAATAAATGAGTATATTTCCATACTTGTTGTAGGCATCAAATCTATCTGGCAGGGCAGAAAACCAGGCTGCATGGAGAAAGAAGGGAAATGGTGCCCTATTACCATCATAGTGGCGATGGAAGTTATCCTTCATGAACTGCAGGATCTCATCAGGATCATCAATACTAAGAAATTGAACAAATAAATAAGGTCACACCATAAGTCAGAATTGAGATTAAGGTAAACACTTAAAATAATTCTTTTCACATTAACCAAGATTGAAATCATGCAGATAAAAAGAGTTGCATGGTACAAATCTATATCATAAACAAGAATGGCTGTCATTTGGACTTTAAACTAGTTGCTGGTAAGACTCATCATATTGAATTAATTCTCCAGTGGAATCACCAATAGTGATGGTCATGTCAGTAAAATTCCATTATAGGCAGTCTATCCATTTGCATTGCAGAATTTAAAATCAGGAGAATGACAGAGAATTTATAACTTATTAAAATAATCATTGTTCTTTTACTCATAGTAGCTGTGGCCATATTTTTCAAGTCTATTAATAGAAATTCTGTTTACATGACTAATCTTAAAGAAGACTGATGACTCATAAGTGCACTGCATAAGTCGCACACTGCATTTGCAATAAATACTGATGTAGGAAGTTTATAATGAATATTCCCAATGATTAAATTTAATTTAAACTATCCTAAATACAATTTGATACTTTTTAAGTTCACAAATCAATGATTTCAATCGATAGGATTAGTCTTCACTTGTGGGGTCATCAAGGTATTTTCCACAACCCCTATGACTGTAGAAACAGTTGGAAATTACATGGATAAGAAAAGAGATCATGATCTCTTTCATATGGTAAGGTATCCTCTCTTAGATTGTGAATATGGTATCATTTAAAGGATTTAGTTGCAATGACAATTTAAGGTAAATGACTTCTGGAAATCTGCAGTCATTACTCCTGACAGGGTTGTGAGATAGGGGACTAATGTGGCCAAGGTGAAGGTTAGGAGCCAGAAAAAAGCCAGTCTACACTGTCTGTCTAAATAGGGAATAGTGTCTGTTCCCTATTTCGGTGGCTGAATATGCATTAGATCACTGTAGAAAAGTGATGGCATCATGTTAAAAACAATATTGAGGAAGGCAATGGGAAACCACCTCAATGATATTTCTCATTAAATTAATATGGGCTGTAACAACTGATGATACATTGTGGTAACTATGGGACTTGGACAACTGGGCTGGGTTTTGTGACAGGCAGCAGGGGAGGAAAGCCCTCTGTCGTTTTCATTACATGAAATTCTTTCACACACCACTAAACAGGAAGTAGTAGGAAGGAAGACTCAGAAGAAGACCTGAGATGTCAGAACATGGACATGGAATGTTAAGATGTTAAGAACAGGTAGTAAGAAAACATAATAAAGAAAAAGTACAAAATTAAGTATAGACTCACTAGCTTTGTATGAGGGATATGAATTGTGAGAGATTAGACTGCAGGAATTTCTGGAGAGCAATAATCACAGAGTATTTTATAGTAGCAGGAAGTAGTTTAATCAGAATACTGACAAGGAAACTGGGAAGAAGATTAATGAATGTAAGAGTGAAAATGTAACATTTTATAAGTGTAGGTAAAAAAAAGACCCAACCAGATAAGCGGTAATCTAGTGACTGATCTTCTGACAAGTGCCTAGTCACCCGGAAAAATAGGAAATTGTCTGTATGATAAATTAGATAGGAAAAAAAGCAAAAGCATAGAGGTGTTAGGATAAGAATTACTTTGGCAAGATGCACATTTGTAATACATATGTGAACTCATAAAAGACAGAAAGAGTAAAGATGTTAAGAAAAGATTACTAGCAACTATATTAAAAGAGTTATAAGCTCTGCATGAATGCAAAAGATATTCTTTTAGACAAGAGGATGAGTAGAAATTTCCAAAATGTGGTGATGGAGGAGAATTAAGAAAATATGCTCTACAGACAGAGTGGCGGAAGGCAAATATTTTAAATATGGTATGAGAGGTGAAGATAGTCCAAGGTGCGATCAGGAGAAGGTAGTAGAGTGTATACTGAGAGGTTAAGGGTAATATTAGAAGGGAAGATAAGATAAGAAGGTTGTGCACTGAAGAAGAATAGAGAGAAATAGCTTTTAAGACAGCATCAAGGCTGATGGAAATTATTCATTTATTTTATTTATTTAATCGCTTCATTGGGGCAAGATTGAGACTTTGTAGTCCCTAATTCCACCTAACCCCTACCTATTATATTAAAGAAAATTACCAACACCCAAGCCCTAGGTGGAGTAAAACCCACTTAAGAGGAAATCGAACCTGCGACCTCTGCATTGGCAGGCGAGAATGTTACCCTGCTGGCATCAAGGCTGGTGGGGAAATAAAGAAGGAAATTTAATGGAACAAACAAGAGGACTAAAGGAGATATTTGATGTGTATCTGCCCAAAATCAAGCTCCAGGAACATATTTGGAAACACCGGGAAAGAGGTTGAAACAGTGAAATCTGCTCACAACATATCACTTAATGTATTTTAATATCTCATCATATGAGTATTATTTATATTGAAGGCACAAAAATACATTTTAAAAATTAAGTTCATGCTCTTTCCTAGATCGCATGGTCAATGTTTGTTTTACAGTAATTCCTATAGTTTTGAAATGCAACTTTTTTGGAAAATTTCAATAGATTTATTAAATATTTTCCTATTTTAGATGTATCATAAGATGTAGCTGTACTCACTATGGGCAGGTATCCACCATGGAGCAAACAATGTCATCATAAACCCAATCTACCATTGGAACAACCCAACGACCAGGAAATGGTGATGTTGGGCATGGAGGAACAGGGCAGTCCTGAAAGAAATAATATTATTATTAATTGAGAAGTTTAGATACACAGTTCACACAGAGGATACTGTTACCTCCAAATCACCACCTAGGTCAGTGGTGACAAGTGAGTCTGCTTAAGTAGAACTCTGGCGAGCAAATAATTGAGTATTCTAAATGATGCTTTTCTACTGACATTGGGCCATTTCCTCCTTATTTATTTAGGAAAATGTTTCAAGTTAGCAGTTTGCCAGGTAGTTACATACATTCAGTTTACATTTATGTGTAAAACGTCACCTTAAATTTTACATGCATTACATCTATGCATAAAATTTCACATATATGCAATTATTGTATGAACTTTTCACATATTTTTTAAATGTGCTTACATTGCTTGGTAAGCATTTGAATAGTTCTGCAAGTAGACTGTCCCAGTCAATAATCATTTTGTCAAAGAATAGAATTATTTTATGCTTGTTTTTTGCCCCTGGCATTTGATCTTGTATTTAATAGCATTTTTCCCTATAAAGTTGAAATTTGCAAATGCCCTTCCTTTATTCTCCCCAAGCTTGTTTTTCCTTAATCATATGGACCATTCCACAGTCTGCTTCCTTTTATCCTTATTTTTAATGATTCCCAACCCAATATTTTAAACACTGCTGTCACAATCTCTACTCTCCTGTGCTTCTCCAATTTGACAGTCTTTCTTTCTCCATACCTTCTCTAGTTTTTAAATCACACCTTCTCCATGTGGATCCTATACTTGTAATGTGTAAAAAAACTCTAAAATCAATCTTCCAAGAGTTTTATAGGCCTTTTCCTTAGTTGATCTAATGCTCCCTTTGAGATTTTTCATAATGTATATAGCTTATATTTATATTTTCCATTAACTATTGTGACAGGAACTTGAAAGATATGTACTTGACTATTGGATTGTGAAAATATTTTGATAACAATGACATTAAAAGGAAACTAAGGTAATTTTCCATTCATGGCTAACTTTGACAAGGTGAAATTAAAAGAACAATGAATTTTTAATATTTTTTACATTTTCAACAAAATGAAATTTCATTTGACCCCAATTTATCAAAGTTTGGACCAAAATTTCCACTGCCCCTCAAACTCAAAATCATTATATTGATGGAGGTTGACTTCAAATGAGAATTCATTGAATGGCTTTCTTATAAAAAAAACATTTTTGCTTCACCTGAGGATTTATTTATATTTTCCACATTTTCTGAAAACTGGTGAATCAAAATATTTCTGGACTCGTTACTCAACTAATTGATTAAAATCTATGAATTGTGACTCATGGAAGCTTGTGGGAGAACACCTAAATTTTATCAACCTGGTAAAATATCACACGTGAAAGGACCATATAATACTCTTGGCAGTACTATGGAAACTTTGGCCTAGTAAGCAAACCAATAGCTATTATTTGACAACTAAATACGGACACTCATACTACTATTAATTTGGACTGATGAATACATTTCTGGAATTATATTTGGCTTTGAAACTTTGGAAAGAGTGATCACTAATGCCAAGATACCTGTGAAGAGATTCTGTCAAGTAGTTCCCATTGAACTGATCAAATTTCTCAATTGAATGACTATTAATGAAAAGACTTTCACTCTCCATTTGAGTAAAAAACATTCAACTTTAATATTGGCATCTTGGAAAAGTAGACAGATGAAACTCTTACCACTGACAGCAGTGGTCATAGCATAACAAGAAAAAATATTTAGTAAAAATTCACTGCAACAAATAACTCATTCTGAGCTTATTTTGATGAGCATTTAAGCTTGCTTCAGCGAATGTGCTCTTGAAGTAATATATTAGTTTGAAACACTACCCATAAATGATTAAGTAATATATTCTATGAGTTTTGGTTGTTGAAATTTTGGTGTCAGTATTTTCCTGGTTATTTCATTCATATGTATTTTGAAGTGCTTATAGTTATTATTCCCAGTAATTAATAAAGTAGATTACATATATTAACGATACAGTACTTCATAACACTTTCCATAATAAAATGGAACAGAAAATTCTTGTATATTTTCATAATCCACGAGAAACTTTGCCACAAGAAATTTGTGCCAGAATGGGGAAAATGGAAAATATTAAATGCTTTTTAAAACATAAGCATGTATTATCATGGGATATTTCTACAGCATAATATACTTATTCCCAAGAAAAAGTTTTGGTCCATTCTAAGGTGGAGCATTAAAAAACATTATTTGACAACAATATAAAATATAAAATTTAAGTGAAATTTAAAAACTGGTCACATTGTTACTGTCACATTAGCTATGAGCTATATGTATCACCTTAGTTAGAGTCTAATCTTTGATATGAGCTACAATTCATTAATATGTCAATTACTAGTGGATTATTAAGTGTAAACACATGCAGTTACACTAGTTTTCCACAAAATGTGGAAAACCTAAAAAAAAAATTCATTAGAAAAAAATAATTATTTTCTTTAAACAGTTTTAAGATATTTTCTTTGAAGTAAAATGCCACATACAAATATGGTAATTTTGAATGAAATCAGAGGAGTCAAAGGAATATTATTTGTTGGCAGAGACAGAATGACTCAGTTATTGATATAATGATACGCAGTGGAGTTTTCTGCTTGCCTTTCGTTATTATAGTCAAGGTTCATTCTAAAAATGTTAAACTGAAATCATTTAGGTCAAGTTGTAATACCTGTGGGGACTTGTAATCCAAAGTGTATGGCCATGGGATAGCATTCTTCAAATCAGTATGTGTTGGCCATGAACAGTCCCATGTAAGGTTGTATTTATCCATTAAAGAGAAAGTGTTGTCCCCAGCCATCTGTAGGAATGGATCCCTTAATCCCTTCATTGCGTCAACCGGGATGAGTCCAAATTTATTAAGGATTTCCCTCTGACCAATGAATTCCTTTTCCAGTTGGTCAACTGAAGCAGTTGCCCAGTAGTCCAAACCAGTCCGATGGCTTTGAAAGAAATCACAAACACGTCACATCAGATATACTCCATAAGTGAACTTTGTTCACTATTATCTTAATAATAATAATTCACTAAGTGGTAAATTTATGAAAAGAATTACACTATGTCAGGCAGAATAAGTTTCAACAATATTAGAAGAATACAAAATTGAAATAAATGAAATAATGGTGGTTTCCCAAATAAGTATATGGAATGGGTAAAACATTGAAAATATTGCCCAGTTAAGAAAATATAAAATACTCTTTCTATTAAAAATGCTCTTATTTAGGCAGAGAAATAAAAATATTTCCAAACCCAAAACAACATGATTATATCTCCACATAGATCATAATAATTCATGATTTAACTGTTTTTATTCTAGCACAGTAAAACATTTTAAAATAATGGTAGTGTCATTGAGTGAAAAATCATTTCGATACTCTATATCATTACAAGGTATTATATTGCCTACTATAATGTATACAGTATCTTAACAAGTGAAAAATACGATTACTCAAAGCAATATCTCCCTTATTTATCAAATGAGGCTGCATTTCTCTTCAATTTGGTTTTTTTTTAGTTTATGTGAACTTTATAAAATGGTGATGGTTGAATTGAGTGAAAAATGGGCACAGTTATGTAATTAGTGTTTTATACTGATTACTTGGTTGCTGATGGAAATGGAAAAATGGAAATGCAATTATCACAATCACTGGCAATCACCCAATATCACTGAAAAAAATGAATCCCTGTATGGGTTGCCCCATAACTAAGGTGCATGTTTTTAAATGCAATTAAAAACTTAAAGAGCTGAGATCCCTCTACAGGGGAAATTGTGACTTTAAAATCTTTTTTCTGTAATCCATAACAAATCACAAATAAAATATTTTTTACACTTCGACAATGATCAAAATTTTACTCACGTAATGGTGTGCAGAGCGATTTCATGCCCCTGACGATATAGCTCATAGGTTCTCCAGTAGTCATTGTATTCATGAGTTGTGAAAAAGGTAGCAGATATGTTACACTTGTTAGGATTCTGGCGACTGAAGAGCGTCTTTTTGTAAAAACTGTCGTAGTTAGTCACAGTAACTGCATCATCAAACGTCAGCATAACCAACTGCAGAAAAAAAGATTAAAATTTCATAGTTGAGACAACTTTCAGTTCATATCCACAAGAGATAAAAACATCATTGTTAAAAAAATCCAGCACCAAACAACAATTCAATTTTTTTTATTTTACTCTAAATATGGGTCAATAAAATTAGTAAACATTTTTAAAATTATGTATTTTATAAATATAATAAATAAAGGAAAGAAAACTACATATTTGCAATGAACAAATATCTCTCAGTTGTAGATACGTGTAACCCTAAAAAAAACTTCCATGATGTTGCGACATATACATTTCCCAATTTAATTTTAAATGGAATTCTTGGGAACTTAAATGGAAAACTATAAAAACCAAAATAGTTATCAACTGATGACAAACAAGCTATGACCTAATGAAACAAAACTGAATGAAAATCTTGTGATATCAGTAAGTCATTTTTTACGCATGTCTAAAAAAGTGAATTACTTCTTTAAAAAAAATTTAATGATAAAAGTTTACCCAAACCTCCAAAGATTGGATTACTTAAATGTTTGAAACTTTCTCGTTATTTTTGGAAATGTATTCCACCCCAATCTCTTATTCAGGTGAAAATAATTAACTCAAGGCTTAAAATCACTTTTATCCCTTTAGTCCTCCTCAACCATTATCAAATCACTACACTCATTTAAATTAATTTTTTCAATGCAATCTCTTGATTAAAAACCAAAAGTCCGCGGTTTAACAGACAGAATGTTTACTACTTTCTCATTTTAATGAAAATTATTACTTACGAGTAGTTATAAACCTGAGGATTGGATTGCAAGAGGAAATAGTACAGCTTCCCCAGAAGAATGTGGTATTGTTGGCTGCTAACTAATCTATCGATGTTTCATTAGTTGTTGAATAATTTTATTCTGCGTGCATCATGATAAAACTAAACGGGTTTTAGACATATTTCTGAACTATATGTTAATCGAATTCTACTCCAGCCACATAATAAATCCTGTATTAACTTTTGGAATTAAACAAATTCACACAAGGAGCATTGTAACTTTCTTTTTCTCGCAAGTGCAGAGTTTTGGCACCACATTTCCAGACCATTTTCATGACAAGATCTTTACGTAGATTGCTCCAGCAATAAGGCGGCAATTTTATAGAACAAATTCACCAACCTTCTGTGTTAGCCGCAGTCTTCGATGAGCGAGGACGCAAGGAGCGCGGATTATCTCTTGTTATGCCTTACATCCCCTCTAAATGTTTTAGACCCCCTCATACACTACCGTCAAATTTCATAAACGACGCGTATTTATACAAGTTTTACGAAGAATTCAATATTCGCAAGTTGTACGCAAAGTTAACTTTGGTTGAGCGCATTCACATACACGATGAGGTGTATCTACTTCAGATGAGAATATTCAAACGGTTCAACGCACAATTTAAAACAACTGCTGTCATTAGAACGGAGAACAACTAAAACTATATATTCAATACCCTAACTAATATTATTGACGGTACATAAATAAAAAAAATTAATACGGTTACATGATTCTCGTATATGTGTGCAAGATGGCACTCAAATTTCCGTCACTCACTTTTCGCTTAAAATCTTCAATGCTACGTCTATATTTCGGGAGATTTACTGATAATTTCGTGTCATTTTGAGGTCCGGTTACTCAACCTCCTTACCCTTTAAATCATCAGTCGACGATCCATTAAACTACCGAAAAACAACGAAACGCCGATATTGTAGAAAACGTTATAGGCATTAAAAATATTACGACTAAAATCAATGATTGACTTAAAAAGTTTAAGAATTAATCGTATGGTTTCTAAAAGCAAGATTTATTCTTATATGTACTTATTTATTGGCACTCTTTGGATACTAGTGACCTGAATTACAACCGAGCTGTAATCCATGTTCATTGGGCGCTAACACTTTAATAACCTTCAAGTGAGTGACTGGTTTTTATATATAGCTGTAATTTATACATATATGTTTATATATATACGTTTGTGATCTGCTCAAATCCGCCTTCCCCACCTTTCGTGTGTTCGTCTTTTATGTGTTTTCCTAACCCCTTTCCTTATATCTACTTCTATGTGTGAAGTCATTCAAACAGAAATAGGTATAAGGAAAGGGGATAGGAAAACACATAAAAGGCGAACACAGGACATGTGGGGAAGGCGGTTTTTGAGCAGATCACGAAAGTAAAAATATTTCCTTATCTATATATATACACCCCCCCGGCCACTGAATACGCCTTTAATCCATTTCTCCTGCCTCCATAGGATATCTCCCAACAAATCCCTCTTCTCACCCACCATCTCCAGTACTTCCTCATTTGTTTTCCTTTCGGTCCATTTCACCTTCTCCGTTCTTCTTCACACCCACATTTCAAAAGCCTCCAATCTACGTCTATCCTCCTGCTTCAGCGACTACGTTTCCCCGCCGTACATAGCTACGCTCCATGTCAAAGTTTTAACAAGTCTTTTGGCAACATCCTTACTCAAAATCCCTGTCATCAACTCCCTCCTCCTTGCGAAAGCCTCTTTTCCTAGCGCAATTCTTCTCCTTACGTCCCTATTACTTTGGCTGCGTTGGTCCAAAACACTTCTGAGATACGTTAACTATTCTACCTGTCCTAGTTTTTGCTTTCCTATTTTAATCTTTAGCTCGGCCTTTTTCTTTCTGGAAAATCGCATAACCTTTGTTTTATTAATATTGATTCACATCCCATATCTGTCGCATTGTCGACTGTTGCTGTCGAATTTCCAATTCACTCAGCAATGCTTGTAACCCCTTGGCTGACTGCGCAACTAATGCTTGATCATAAGCAAGCATATATATATATATATATATATATATATATATATATATATATATATATATATATATACACACACAGCATACTATTTTTTTAAATGAAAGGGGATAAACAGCTCCTTGGGCGTATGAAATCAAACAAAACGAGTTTTTGATTTTTAGCAATGATCCTTGATGGAGTCTATGACAGCAAGCCTCATGCATGTATGCATAAATAATATTATACCGAACGAGGAAAGGGTCGTGCTCATATGGGCATGCGAGCTCACCTGCGGGGTATCCTTCGGATCGAGATTACCAGGGATATCACTGCCATAGCAACGACAATTTGGAAGCTTGCAGTTCGCAGTCGGGGAGTCCGAATCGTCGCATTCGGGTGCTGCGCTGGGAGCTCCGTTCGTTCCAACTGCCAGCAACCATATTACCGCAGAAGTTAATATCAAACTCCCCATGACTAACTTGGTGGACGAGCGAGCTTGCAATAGTCAGCTTCAAAGTAGGTAATCAAAAAGCTGCCACTTATATATAGGCTCTCTCCCAGGTGTCCTCCAATGCATATTCGACGAAAGTTCAGATAACAGTCTTATCTCGACCAAAAATCTTGAAATTCGAGCATCTAATCTTATTTATCGCACCTACGATCCAATTGGCGAACCTTATTTTAGGCCCAATTTTGACACTCAAACTTTTATGCAACGAAAATCACTTAGTTCTTGATACTTCGTAGAGATATATTTTGTCTAGCTAGCCTATTTATGTCTTTAATAAGAATCTGCGAGGTTGTTCCTTAAAGAGTGATTTTTATTCGTATAATTTATAATTCAAACATTTAATTTAATGCTGTACATTTAGCATAATGTTTAATGTAGATGCAGAACAGTTTTATTGATTTGACCCCAGTTTTACGCCCGAGGGAGCCGTTGTAATTTAAACCATGTTCAACTCGCCTACGCTAGTTTCTGATAATGAAGAGAGCTTTCCACGAAGATGTTAAATTTTAACGGGGAAAAGAAAAAAGGCACGTTGGCCATGGGCTTCAACTCTAGGGAAGATGAAGGAACACATTGGTTTCCACAAGAAAATAACTATTTATGGGGACCCTCCGAGCACAAACACTCGTGAGCAATTTTTCTGTTACCAAGGTGGTCGTGGCACCAAATGAAACGTTTAGTTAACGTGTAAATAACGAAAAGGATTACTTTCCGTTAATGCTCTTAAAGTTATCCGACCGTTTTCTCTCATAAGGGCAGGAGAGGCTTCCGCAAGAGGAGTGACTCGATCACCGGGTCCAACTTCCTTTGAACTTAATACACATCTTATACACCGTTACATTTCGTATGATTTCTACATCTCTTCATTCCGTCCAAAATGCACTTTTCCCCTACTATAGGGATGTGCGACACAAAATCAGGGTAATGTCGATCATTTCTCAATGTGTCTAAGTCGACGATATCAAAAGCCATGTCGATGTTCCAGTTGTAAATGTCGACAAGATCGAAGTCGACATTAAGGCCCATCTAGTGTCGTATTGGCACTGTTTAAACTGCCTCTCGTCTCATATGTTGAATCAGCCTGTTGAATTCGAACACGGAAGCTTACTTCGGTTAACTTCGAATGCTGCACATATCAGATCCCTCCGGAATGACTCCTAAAGGGGAGATTGAACGGAGAGAAGAACTCTTGAAAACCTATTACATACCACAATTTTATAAAATTTCCTTTACCGTTCCATTCTACGGCTGGGAAATATTAGGAGCCATTATTGACGCATTGCAATCCCTCGATCCTAGGATGTAATGCATAAACATGTAGTGAACGTACCGCTATCCTCCAAAACATACGAAGTCGTCTGTTTCTTTCTAGAATTTGGGCAATTTTCATGACAGAAGATCTGCTAATTCCCACCTTGCTGACCACACCAATTCCAGCCTCGACGTCAATATCGACGTCGACGTAAACATCGATTCGACATTAATATTGATCGAGGTGTATAGATGTATCAGACAATACCTTAAGTTAATGTCGACATTAGTTAATATCGGCACTTACTCGACACATCGTACTGTCGAGAATCTCTACTATATTGCCTAACATTTTATATTATCACTGTCATCAAAATTCCATCCCCAATTGAAATTCCCATCGTCCACTTACCTCACTCATTTGTCTCCGCTCCACTCCATGAAGTCTCTCTCCTCCCCCACCAAACCTAGGTCATTCCTTCGTTTGTTTCCCTTTCCATCTGTTTTACTATTGCCATTCCCCGTCTCGATAACACCTTTAAAGCCTCCAGTCTGCTGTTATTCTCTATCCGCAGCATGCAAAACTACCCTCCATATTATGGTTTACATCAATTTTTACTTCAAATCCTTACTGAGGTTCTTGTCTTCAATTCACTCCACTGGACAACTTTAATTATTCTAGTTTATGCTCAGAAATTTGAATATTTCGCTTAATCTTTCAATTCACATAAAACCTCAATATTTTTTATTCACGTTGGGCATCATCCCGTATCTTTCACATTCATTTCGCAATATGCTCAGCAATGATTGTAAATTTTTGGCTAAATTAAACTTAATATCCGCAAATATAATTAATTGATTTTATGGATTTCCCATGTACTTTCACTCATACCTCCAGGTCTTACCATGCCATTTTTTTCTGTGGATAAGTTGAAAAGCATGGGTGTTACAGGACAACACTGTTTTATTCCTCTACCTAATACTGTCTAACCCGACTTTCCATTTGCTGAACTAACACCGTCTGGAAATCCGCGGAACAAACAAACATCCTGGTTAAGCTCTATATTGCATTTTATCGGTGATCTCATTATTGGTACGGAATGACGCATTACACTACCCTAGTTGAACCAAAATTAATTAGACCTTCATTAACATCTACCCTCGTCTTAGTCCTTCTGTTAGTGATTTAAGTATAACCTTAGCTGCGTGCGAAATCACAATTATTGTCTTATGATCCTAACATGCGACTGCTTATCCCTTCTCTCGGATGGAAATTAATATTGATCGAACGAATTTTTATGGCCAAACTCCTCTCTCTTATATGCTACGAAGAAGCCCATAAAAGCTCATCCTTCCACGTTAAGCCCTTTAGTATTTCCGTTGGTATATGTCATCTTTTCACACATCCTTTTTCAATATAATTTCTTTTAATGACTTTTCTATCCTCCAATGAAGTATGCTTTGATTTAAGCTATCCTCATCGATATCACATTTTCTTCTTATGTCTGAATTTGATGGTCTCTTATCTTTACAAGATAGCTCTGCTATGTATTCTTTCCTCCTCTGCTAAATCTTTTTTTGGGTCGACTAATAATTTTCCCCTCGTATCTTTGATAGTCTAGACGAATTTTCCTTTCGTCATTCCGGACGTTACTTTCCAGTTTCTGTACACTACACTCATTTTGCCCTTCCTCTGTGATCTCTCCAAATCCACATAGTGCTTCTTCCATCAAGTTTTCTTCTCTCTATTAGTTGCTTTCCTTAGGTCATTGTTCACACTTTTGTACTTTCCTCCACCTAATAACATCCTTCAATTTCATTCTCTCGTTCATTCTTCTCATAATCTTTCCTGTCATTTACAGCATCTTCAACCATTTTCTATTGTTTAGTTTGCAGCTTAAGAAATCATTCTTTTTATATGTTCACGCATTGCTTCAACTATACTCTTACCCTCGTCCTAATTTAGAAATTTTCGAACGCCTCCTGGTACTCCATCCTTTTTGTCCCTGTTCAATTTCCAGAGTTCCTTAACTCGTTCATATTCCTTCTTTATTTGCTTCAATTGAACGTCAATTTCTTAAGAACTAAATTAAGTTCTGAACCAGCATCCGCTACCGGGGTATCCATGAAAATTGCTTGTGGTGTTTCTTGATCTGTGCCAAATGAAAAATAAAATCTATCTGGTACCTCACAAAATTCCGCGCATCGTTACACATGTGGTATTCAAACCAGGTTTAGTTATGACTTAACCATTCTTCCAGCAGAACCACTCAAGGTACTTTCTAAGGTGCCAACCCTTTTCTTAAACTGCTCTCTCCTTCCTCGCTCCCTACTCTACCTTCGACAAACACCTCCGCTCCATTCACAATACCTATCGATTGTTAAACTCCGGGAATATTCCCAATTACTTCTTCTAGTTGTTCATATTATCCTATCACCAATGGTCGGCATTCAGACCTGAATGAGAAATAAGTTCGTTGGTCCAGCCCTCACCTCGACTA
The DNA here is from genome assembly GCA_037158775.1 of Hetaerina titia. Classification (NCBI taxonomy): domain Eukaryota; kingdom Metazoa; phylum Arthropoda; class Insecta; order Odonata; family Calopterygidae; genus Hetaerina; species Hetaerina titia. Next base: position 61,684,491 of record CM073771.1, read on the forward strand.
ATAATATTATTTCACTTGCCTACTCTATGTATGCTACACTTCTTCATTTCACATTTTTCTAGGCTAGTCCTACGTCTCGCTGATTTTCTTCCCCTCTGCTGTGTGCCACAATGTCTAGTAGCGTAAAAAGTGCACTATATCAATTGAATCATTTCAAGCGCCCAGAATTTCAGTTGCAATATATAGCAATCCCACCTCTAAATGATGTATTTTCATGTCTCAATACAGCATATGGATATTATACTGAACTCCGGAAACATAAATAGTGAAAACAAAATTAGCATAAAAATATCACATCGATAGTATTTTCTCTGCAGAGTTAGTGAACATTTCTGCGCTATTGGTAACAAACACTTTTTGAAAAGTGTAAGGAGTGATATTTAAGGCAAGAAAACAAGTACAAGTCGTATATGCATGAACATATATAGCATTACTCGGTAATTCTCTGGAGCTTAAGTGCTTATCAACTCCATCATTATTGAAGAGTTAATATCATTTTATGGGTGGTTTTCAGCCTATAAAATTCATGCAATAATGGACCTTATATCTGGTATTGATTTAAAATAATTTTTACATAATAATACGTTTGTTGTAGTGTAAATTACAAGAAATTATATGATAATCCCCCCTATGATATGGAGCGTAGCTATGTACGGCGGGGAAACGTAGTCGCTGAAGCAGGAGGATAGACGTAGATTGGAGGCTTTTGAAATGTGGGTGTGAAGAAGAACGGAGAAGGTGAAATGGACCGAAAGGAAAACAAATGAGGAAGTACTGGAGATGGTGGGTGAGGAGAGGGGTTTGTTGAGAGAAATCCTATGGAGGCAGGAAAAATGGATGAAAGGCGTATTGAGCGGCAGTGGGATGGGTTCAGGCACTACAAAAGGCATACTTACACATGGAAAATGCCAGGTGACTCACAAAGGCGTCAGATATATTATGTTACGGTTAGGCACAGATTTTAAGAACAGTGTGATTAATTCGCACAGCTTCCTCGGAGTGGATGCGGACTCTGGTCAAAATTTAGTTACTATGAAGTGTATAGTCCGTTTCAAAAAGATAAGATAGATAGATGGTGGGTTTGGAAATGGAATGTAAAAGCATTAAATGGAATGACAAAGGAGTATCAGTAGGATGTAGAAAAACCATGAATGAGGGATTAGAGCTGAGTACTCTCGAGGAAAATTGGAAATATATCAAAAAAGGAAAATCGAAATCCGCAAAATAAACTATTGGAATGGAAAAAGGCAAGGAAACCATGAATCACAGGATGATATGATTAGAAAGATAAATGAGGGAAGAAAATGGAAGAATGTAAACTCAGAGTTAGGAAGCAAGTAGTAAAGAGAGGTAAATAATAACTTGAGAAGGAAGATCTACATGGACGGATTCGTAGCATCTATGCGGGAGGAACTGTATGGTAAAGAACTTAGGGCAAAAAGGTTAGACATAGAAAAGGAACATGGCGTAGAGGAAGACAACTTAGGTCCAAGCATACTCGACGATGAGATAGAAAGGGCATTAAGGGTGATAAAATCAAATAAGGCCATGGGTGTAGACAAAATTCCTGAGGAACTACTGAAATGTTTAGGAAAATGTGGGAGGAAGACTCTATATGGACTGATTCGTAGTATCTATGAGGAAGGAATCTGGCTGGAAGACCTTGTGAGATCAGTGTTAACTCCTATTCCGAAAAAGGTAAAGGCTACATCACGTGAGGATTACAGAACAATAAGTTTGATTTCTCAAGCAGCTAAAGTTGTTCTCAGGATCATTAATAAAAGGATGGAAAGCAGGGCAAATGGTTACCTAGGGGGTGATCAGTTTGGGTTTAGGAAGGGGAGAGGTACGCGTGATGTCATTGCAGTAATGGGATCACTAATCGAGAGGAATACACAGTACAATCGGGACCTATTTGCCTGTTTCGTAGATTTAGAAAAGGCGTTTGATGGAGTGAATTGGGAAAAACTAATAAGTATATCGCAGAAAGCATAGATAGATTGGAGGGAGAGGGGGCTCAGCTCAGCTACTCAGGTTCGAGTGTTGAACGGAGAGTCCAGATAGACAGTGTTAGGAAAACGTGTAAGGCAGGTTTGTTCATTATCACCAGTGCCATCCAACGTATGTGTGGAGGAAATGATTATAGTGGCATGGGAAGAGCTGGAAGTAGGAATGAATCTCGCCGGGATATTCGTAAAATCAGTTAGTTTTGCTGATGACCAGGCTTTGATTTGCCAGTCAGCCAAGGGATTGCTGAGTAAATTGGTAATTCAGGGCGACATATGTGGGATAAAAAAAACACAGTAATCAACCCGAAGGTCGGTTTAGTAGGTGATGGTAGAGCTCACCCGTGTACCAAGCCCGACGGCGTGTGAATATTCACACATCAGGGTAGGGCGGCCAGTTCCTTTCCCTGTGCCGGTTATGGTTTCCCAGGAAGATCTGGTACCCAAAAAATCAACTAGCTTGGGTGGAGCTGCAGGTGCCCAAAGTGCCTTGCCCGGGAATCGAACCCGGGCCCTCCGGTCAGTAGTCCAATGCTCTACCCACCAGACCACCGCGATCCGCATATGTGGGATAAGAACAAATATAAATAAAACAAAGGTTATGCCATTTTCCAGAAAGAGGAAGGCTAAGGTAAACGTTAAAATAGGAGGGCAAAAACCAGAGCAGGTAGAACAGTTTACGTATCTCGGAAGTGTTTTGGACCAACTTGGTCAAAGTAGTGGGAACGCAAGGAAAATAATGGCGCTAGTAAAAGAGATTTTCACAAGGAGAAGGGAGTTGATGACATGGACGTTGAGTAAGGATATAAAAAAAAAGCCTCGTCAAAACTTTGATATGGAGCATAGTTATGTGCGGCGCGGAAACATGGTCAATGAAGCAGGAGGATAGACGTAGATTGGAAGATTTTGAAATGTGGGTGTGGAGAATAATGGAGAAGGTGAAATGGACCGAAAGGGAAAAAAAATGAGGAAGTACTAGGTATGGTGGGCGAGGAGAGGTGTTCGTTGGGAGAAATAATTAGGGGGCAGAAAAAATGGATGAAGAGCAAATTGGGCGGTAGTGGAATGTTGAAGAAGGTAATAGAGGGGAGAATGTTGGGCAAGCGAGGAAAGGGCAGGAACAGGATAGGGATGTTGGATGGGATGAAGGGAGGAAATAAGTACACAGAGATGAAGAGGGACCTGATGTAGATTAGGTTGCTGGATTGGGCTTTGATTGGAGTTACAAAATATTTATTTGATGGTTGTGTCTGTCCAAAAACCTACCTTAACCGGTAGATTACCTAATAATAATATGATACCATTTCTTTCGCGAGTAAAAGCTGAGTGATTGAACACTCCGCTAATTAATTTCTTCACTTTTGATGGTCTTTCACTCTTTCCTGGAGCGCTGAAAAAATCCCTCCGATATTTCGGCATTGACCACATTATCTGCTTACCTTATTGCGCAATGTTTGTCACAAGCCGGATCAAGAACGATAGCATATCATAAACGTTGGCGGCGCTCGAGTCATTGTATCGCATGGCATACCTGCCTGTGTCGTAATATTTTCCAAGAACCTCCATTTCCCAAAGAAACAGAATCCTGGAACCTGAGCTCCTGCCCACCTCCCCCAATGTTCGGAGGGTCGGCATCCACAAATATACCAACGCGGTTGAGTTAAGTGCATTAAGAATATTTCATTTTAAATGCACCACCACATCAGTTGTTAGAGAATACTATTAACCAACGAGCCTGAATTTAAAAAAGAGCTCCGGGTGATGTTATTGAATAACCCCACCTAAAATCCAAGCGATGTAATCAATCTTCCTGGGGAGAAGACCTTAGTAGGGAACCGAAGGCCATCACATGGAAAGTAAATGGCTCACATATCCTGAATTGATGAATTTAACTCGCCTTTGGGCTGAGTGAGGGATGCGCTCTACCCTCGCTAATCAATAACGACATTAGATTTGACGACTGTGATATTTTCATCGATAGGCATACTGCAGAATATATCTCGATACATCGATATCACTTCATATACGGATTCTAACCCCATACAAGAATTCCGCAGGAAAATTTGTAAAAAATGTCCGATAAAAAATTAACAAGCGAAACAATTACCAGTTTCACATTGAGTCTAATATTTCAAGAACTTCCGGACAGCATAATTAAGTAACACATTGACGTCGTCAATGGCACAACGCATACTTAAAAAATAATCATTGAAAAAGTGGAGGTTATACGGCATTCCCATTTCGCATTATCTGAGGAAATGTGGGATCCATCGAAGAAATCTGTGCTTCAATAATTCAATGAAAACTAAGGAAAATCCGTCCATATTGGAAAAAAGACGACGCACGAATCGTCTAAAACATTGGAAAATTCCGAATGGGTTTTAAGTGTTCAGATCCAGGAAAAAAAACAAATTAAAATTACTGAAAAGCTATCAATAAATCTAGCTTATTTCAGATATTGAGTGAATGATTCTTCCCCATAGAGATAGAGCGGCTGGTCAGACTGCAGTAACAAGATAAGCAAGATCGTCCGAAGAGCGAGTTATCTGAAATGTAGTTTTTCCTCGTGCGCATCCGGCGTCACAACACAAAGAGCGTTTCAAGTGTTAATGAATTTCTACAAAATCTTCTACAAAGTTACTCTTTCCTCCTTATTTCACAACACGGGCTGTCACGCTATGCAGTGGACTGCGTGACTGCGTTGGTTGCTTATTACCGAAGCGCACAGATTAGCATTCCACTTCCATATCTAATTTTGATCTGCAATCCCTCTTCGTTTAATTTATTTTCCCTCCTAGAAGGAACCGAACAACTGTAAGATATTATTATCAGATTGCCCTTTGGTTTCGTTCTGGTAAATAAACGCACTAATTCTGTTTAAACACCAGTAGATAGCGAGAGCAAATGAATATAAATCCAGACACTATACTAAACCGTATTTGCACGTGTTCACTGGAACAGATAGCTTCATGAAAATCCCAGTCTCCAATTTCGAAGGGAAAATCATTGTGTACGTCATGAGTCAGTCTCCCAGGTATTTCCAAACTACGTAATCAATATCTGTCTCCTAAAATTCATTGACGCAAAAGCCTGGCGTCGCTTATCTTCTTAAATAACGTTGATGCAACGAATTCTTGCTAATAAATACAGTATTTCTAAACTTTCGTTGCACACAGGGAGCTTTATAATAAACTGGTAAGAAGAAAGCCTATAACTGGTGTGAGGAGTATGCAGTTGCGAGTCTGGGTATTTATTGAAGCTGATGTGGTATCTACTCCCGTGTTTTGGAAATCTACAATAATGTATGGACTACCTATTTTGAAAATTATGTCTTTGACCGATTCATTGATTTGATTAGGCAATTATTAGCATATTTTATTTTATATAATAGGGTAATAAATACCAATAGTATAAAAAAATTACGAAACATGTGCAAGGGAATATACTGACGTCAGATTGCTCATCCTAATAGGAAAAAGCCGAAATGATCCCACAATGGCTGATAAACCGAGATATATGGAGGAATTCGGGAGGAATTCCTATGGAAAGAAATTGGTAGGAACCCGAAGGAATCCAGAAGAGTAGACCAAAGGAAATATGAAACACGTCACGTGAATTAATTACATTTAAAATACTGTTTCGAATAATCTTCTTGAATATACTGAATCCTATATTGGGTTTGATAATTAAAAATTTTTAAACTAAAATTCCTAAAAAAAGACACGTCATTAATGGATAAGCGCATAATGCAATTTTACAGAAGTGCGATTAAAATTGGCCATCAATGGGTATTTAAACACAGGTATTCAGAATTAAGTAAAATTTTATGAAGAGTGAGTAATAAAAAGTGTTTCTATCCTCCATTCCCCAAAGGTTACAAATAAGCTTTGTCATAAAAAATAGTCGCAATATGTCCAAACAGGAGGACGGAGGATGACTTCAGGGAAAAATAAATAAAAAAACAATTAACTATGAATCTTGAAAGTTGTAATTCTATTGGTAGTGATGCCAAGTTTGACTTTTGTTTTGGATATTTATTGCGTACGCTTTCACTTTTCCAGTCATCGTAGTGAAGAAGTTGTCTGCAAGAACGTATCAATGTTCATTTTGCTAGCCATTTCTGTTTCTCTCAACTGATTCTTGCCAAGATGTCATCCATGTTAAAGCAAAACATTAGAAATCTCCCAAGCAGACTGTTTATCATTGACGCTTAAGACGAATCGTCTCATCCATGAAAACCGGGCGGCAGTCCGCAAATGTACTTTGTACCATAATAAAAAAGAAAATTTCATTCAAAATTCATATTTTGCTATTTTTCACCTACCTAAACATATAAAAAGAGACGTTTCAGGCGTGACATGGTGGAATATCATTATTAATTAAAATTGGCAATTTTCCACAAAAATATTTTTGTGGAAAATAGTAACAATCCGAAGGTCGTAACATAGTAATCAACCCGAAGGTCGGTTTGGTGGGTGATGGTAGAAGTTCCGCAACCTGTACATGTCTCAGACTACTCAGGTTTGAGTGTTGAACGGAGAGTCCAGATGGACAGTATTAGGAAGAGGTGTAAGGCAGGTTTGTTCATTATCACCAGTGCCATCCAACGTATGTGTGGAGGAAATTATTACAGTGGCATGGGAAGAGCTGGAAGTAGGAATGAATGTCGCCGGGATATTCGTAAAATCAGTTAGTTTTGCTGATGACCAGGCTTTGATTTGCCAGTCAGCCAAGGGATTGCTGAGTAAATTGGTAATTCAGGGCGACATATGTGGGATAAAAAAACACAGTAATCAACCCGAAGGTCGGTTTAGTAGGTGATGGTAGAGTTCACCCAGCACTAAGCCCGACGGCGTGTGAGATTCACACATCAGGGTAGGGGGGCCAGTTCCTTCCCCTATGCCTGTTATAGTTTCCCAAGAAGATCTGGTACGCAAAAAATCACATAGCTTGGGTGGAGCTGCAGGTGCCCAGAGAGGCTTTCCCGGGAATCAAACCCGGCCTCTCGGGTCAGTAATCCAACCCTCTACCCCTATACTACCGCGACCCTCTCACTTGCCCATTATAGCCTTACCTACAGTTATTATATTTGGACCAATCTGCCCATCAGTTATGAACATAGGAGAGCACTGAATAGCTACAACCGTGATAGGGAACTCGGAGCGAAAACCGAGTCACAAGAGGATCACAATAACACGAGGGTGATTTTCAATTATTCCCTCGCACGGCGATGCTCGCTTCTTAAAGGACCAATCAATGCCAAAGGTCACACAGAGATGTGAGAGTTAAGAAAAAAGAAGCCTGTATATGATGTCAAGGGTCTCTGGACTTTTCGATACTTGCATATATATATAGTATATCCTTCACTTTCCATAGTCCATGTGCGATAGTATTCGAAAAGTGGTCCGAGGCTATGCCATAAAGGCATACCGATTCATTTTTAATGGTTAAATATGCTACTCAGCTTCATATGAGCTAAGCTTACCAAGAAATATTTCGAATTTCCCGTATTTAATATTCGAGATTCAAAAATGACGTTTTCGCAAAAAAATTATAATAAATGCGAGATTTAGGGGCTACCGTTTTTCATTAAATGAAGAACACAATGCCGTATTTTGTGTCCTTCAGTTAATGAACATGGACTTCCGCAAAGTTGAGTCAGAAACTATCGAATACATACTACCGTTTTTATTCATGCATGTTGATAAACAGCAATAAAAGTTTAAAAAATATTTAGTGAAATGACTTTGTAACACATTATATATCGAATTATCAGCGTGCAGTGTAAAACAATTATTCGTGCGACATATCCGTATTACTCGATGTTCTCCAAAGAGTATGACATTGCACAAATGTTCCCTTGCTTCAACAAATGTCTCCAAAATAAGCGAAATATAATAGATAAACTTGCCACAGCTAATAAATTTAGATATGCAATATTTTCACGGGGTCACCTTTCAAGATATCAAGCTCGATGACCCGATAAATTCATCATATCTGTCACTGTACAATGTCATGCAAGAAGTAGGCGAGCTATGCTTGGGATTCAAAGCTTTTATCTACTAATTGTCACTATTCTTCTTGCTTGGATCTATTTACGCTCGTGGCCCAATCATTCACATTTCTGTGTAAGGAAATGTAAGGCTAATTTATACCCAAGGAAATGAAACGAGAGGGAAGCTTACAAAAGGGGATGAGGGGTAAGAGAGGAGAATAGAAGGGGTATTTTGCGCCCAGCACGGCAACTTAATGAGCAGTAAACCACTTCCTTGAGATTCTTCCCAAGAGTTGGGCGTACTCTCCCCCTTATTATCTTCACAGTCCTTCTCCTCTCTTCCGCAGTCCTCTGAGCATCGCTCCTTCATACCGAACCCTACCTCCAAAGTGACTCAAAAAATGGATACTCAGAACGCCTAAAGTAGTAATAACAATTCCCTCTTTAAAATCTGAAATTCCATTTCATTTGATTTCCATAATACGTACTCAAATTTAAACATTTTTTCTAAACCTAAATCAATGGGTCAAGCCAAATTGCCGTGCAGTTTTGTATATATTAGCGCCTTCTTGTCCGTGAGGCACGAGTCCATAGCAGGGAAAAGACGACTTGAAGTGATGGACAAGAAGTGCTTCCAAATGATCAACTAAAATAAAAGAGGTTGGTGGCTTGGATTGGTGAGACAGATTAGATGTGGAGGCTTCCACATCTAATCTGTCTCCCAGTCGTGTCCCAAGCGACATTTTTTAATTCATAGAACTCATTACACCATTGCAGATTCGGAGATATGACAACATAAATGACGTCATTCAAGAGGTGGAACACTGGTTTTCTGAGCAATCTGTTGATTTATACAATGATTGCCTCAAAAGTTCGAGATACGTTGGGAGAGATGCATAGCTCTAAATGAAGATGATGTAGATAAGTCTGAAGAATGACAAATAAAACTGAAGTTTCTATCTCTATTATATTTTCATTAATTCTTACTTAAAAGTGCGTCGCGGTAGTCCAGCGTTGGAGTTTTGACCGGGGGATCCAGGGTTCGATTTCCGGGCAAGTCCCTCTGGGTACCTGCAGCTCCACCTAAGCTATGTGATTTTTTGGGTACCAGATCTTCCTGGGAAACCATTAACGACACAGGGAAAGGAACCTGCCCTGATGCGTGAAACCCCCTGCCCTGATGTGTGAATTTCACACGCCGTCAGACTTAGTACTGGGTGAACTCTACCATCACCTACCAAACCAACCTTCGTGTTGATTAGTGTGTTTATGATTTAATTACTTAAAAAAAATACCCCGATGTACATTCTGCTGAAAAGGTGAAACTGGTATGAAAGGGTCAACAGAGGTGCATTGGAAATACCTATACAAGTATGACTTCGAAAGATCCCGCCAAAATGAGAGACTGAGAGAATCCAAAAGATTAAAACATGTCCGTAAGATGCCGGTAGCAAGCAATCACGTACCCCAGGATGGTGGTTTGCCAAAATTTGGCGCAGAGATATGAATTTTTCGCTTTTCAAAGCAATGTAATCCACGGGAAAATTCCCACAATTTCCTTAAATCTCTTATGTTCTGTTAAGGACCCCTAAAAGTTTGAATATGCAAACAAAAGTAATAAGTGAATTTGGGTGATTTTTTCACAAAGGTAAAAACGCTTAGAAAATTTGTCAGCTGAGACTAGTAGTTTCAGGTTCGGTTATATGTAGATCGCCATATCCTACCTATTCACGCGAGCGAAAACTAATTTAAATTCGAAACACTCAGAGGCGAATTGAATATTTGGACACACCGATGTCTGAACGGACGTATAATATTTCATCATTGCTCTCTACCGAGCACTGTGTTCTATTCATGTTAGTCTAATTTGAAAAAAACATCACATTCTATAAGTAATGAAATGAATGATGTATTTTTGGCTTCAAAATTTTTTTGGTCCTTGGCATATTACTGTAAGACCAATGATGAAATCTTGTGAATGACATATTCAGATGACATTCCAGGCCAGCAATGAAAATTAGACTACGTGAAACGATTGTCGCGCACGTCAGAAAGCCCTCCCTTACCTACTTACATGTATGCTCAGGCCAATACCTCAACGTGAGATGTTGAACAAATGCACAAGGAAGTTGAAAGTTCATAAATTCATTTTTGGAGCGAAATGCAAAATAAAACTCAGCATTAACCGTCAATGCAAAACCGAGACCGTGTGGTAATATTTTCGACATCAGAGGACGGGAGAGGGATGGATGGTGATCGTCTACTTTAAGCGTAATGTCACTGATAGCTAAAACCTTCCCGCTCCCTATATCAAGAATCAACCCCATTCCTCAAGGTAATGTTTAGACTGAGCCCTTAGAATATAGGGATTTATGTAATATATTTATGAAATTTGAGTTTCCTCGTCAATATTCATTGATGCTGGAATTGTTTCTAGGATAGTGACTCTAAAGGTGAGAGAATTTTTCAGTCACTCGTCCTTTACTAGACGCTATTTTCGACCTAAAACGAGTTGTTAACCTACTTATAAACCAAGTGAGTTTTATAGAAGTTTTATGACAACTATTCAAAAAGTTGATTAAATTTGGCCAAGGGAAGGGATCTTTGTTAATTTTCAGCTGAATTGATTTAACATTATTTTGAACCTAAATTACGAATGCTTCGACCTTAGATTTCACCCTATTTAAGTAAGAAAACAGAAATTGTAGAAAAATTACTGTCTACTCAATAACTGCTTTCTCGGTAAAAGGGAAGTCTCTCGAGAAAGGGTGATAGGTAAATACGTAGGTTAAGAAACATCTGCGACGAAATAGCTAATGGGACGCTTAGAACTTAGGATTTTGAAGAGTTGAATGCAAGGCTGCAGTCAATCAACTCGCAATGCAGATGATTTTCCCTTTCAATTTCACAGGATTGCAAATCCTGTGAAATTGAAAAAATTTCAAAAATCATTGCGAGATCGAAAATTTGACAACCCAAATAACGTCATTCAATAGGTGGAACAATGGTTTTCGACACAATCAGCTGAATTATATAATGGCGACCTTCAAAAGGTCAAGAAACACTGACCGAAGAACTTTCGTGCATAACGACATCTACGTCATCTACTTACGTGCATAACATTCAGATTGCGGAATAGACTGTTATGTCAACAAACAATAATTATGTAATAATTGCTCATCACTCTCTTTAAAAAAATAGCAAAAATATCAAATAAATTAGGTTCAATAAATCAATCAAAATATGTGTAGGAGATATCCTCAGAGAAATAAAAAAATTATGTACAGGAAGAGGAGATGAGAAGGCACCGAAAAAGCAAGTTAATCAATGAGATGACGTCTAAGGAGGGAGAGAAAGGCTTTGTAAGAGAAGAGGAGGTCAAGGAAAGGGCAAATAACAATGAATATAGAAGAGTGGCGGTCGTTGGGAAGAGGATAAACGGATTTTGAGGGCGTGTAAAAAGAGTCGTATCACAAGTAGCTCGGGCTAGAATGCGGAATCAAAAGGAAAGGAGATCCTCTGAGCAAAGAGACGTATATTTAAGGCAATCCGAGAATTTTAGGTCGGATGTCAATCGGAGTTGGTAGAGGTGTAAAATACCACGCAGTGATATGTAGAAAACTATAAATAGCTCAGAAATGGCAGAAGATAACTCGGGCTTTATGTCAATAGTGCTTGGATACACAACATTGATTTTGGTGTGACCTCTTTCTGTGTAAGAAAGGATGAGAATTTGAATTTAGTAGGGCGGGATTCTATTTCTCCAGTTTTATCATTGGTATCCAATCTGAGACAGTAGGGATCGGAATTATTCTCTTGGCTACAAAGATTACCTTTCGTGTTCTTTACTGCTCTTCAAGATACGACAAATAAAGCAGTTAGACTGAAATTATGGAGGGCTTTACCTGTGGTGTCACTTAAAAATCGAAGGTTATTGTCTGAGTCAAGTGTCTCAATTTAAAAAATCAGTTTTCTGGAGACATCAAGCATATTTTGAAAACTGCATTTTATTACAAAAGACGATTCAGTCAAATTCAGAGAGATGAATTATTAGACAAATAGATTTAAATATACAAGGAACGTAGCTACGGTCGTGAATCGTAGCTACGTTCCTTGTATATTTAAATTGTATAATGGCCTCCATGTCATCTAAATGGATTTAAGATGCCATTTTTTTCCGAGAACAATAAGAGAAAGAAACAGCTTCAAGACGAATCTAGTGAGGAGTAAATAGCATAGACTTCATAGGATTTATATTTTTTTATAATTCAGGAATTATGAGTAGCACTGTGAGATAACACCTATTTTGTTTTTCATATGGATGCCATTGTTTTTTATTTTATTTTTCCCCTTATCTTTTTTTCCTTAGAAAGTTGATATTTGTTTTATTCTTCCTTGGTACCCTAGAAATACTTTTATAGCAAGTTGATTCTTTGTTTGCATAATATCTCTAATGAGGGCAACATTTTCTTCTCCACGACTTTCGCTCTCGTAATTATTCATTATCTAATATGGATGATAATTTTCTAAACTAACATCCTCTCATGTACGAAAGATAACCGCAACTAAACGTTTACAGCTGGTATGAATGCAACCTTGTCTTTCAAATATGAAGAATGGATGTAGAAAAATGCATGTTCCGTCTCAAAAATTAAGTAGAATAAATTGGGGGAAAAGTTAATGGCAGATCAAAGTACATATTACTAAACTCTTGGAAACAGCACCCGTGTGAATCAGCACACCGATATCAGCGCCTCTGACACGATTCTGGTACGCTTCCTGGAAGGCGTCGACGGGAATCTCGTTCGGGCATCTCGTCACGAAATCTTTGACAATTCAATGATCCAAAATGGTACTTGAAGGGGTTGTAATTGGTTCGGACTCAAAGGGCTATGTCTCATCACCGGTAATCACCAATTCTAAAAAATTCGGGTCACTTTCACAGTGGTCCAAGAGGTCCAAGGCAAGATTTTCACATAAGCAGTCTTCCGACAGCATTAAGGGGATCATCTTGGCACACCTTTCTCATGACTAAATCTTCTGCAGGAATGCAATGCACTGTGGTTTTATGAATATTGCACTCTGCTAACATACTGACACTTGTGGGTCAATCAAAGTTGACCATGTGTCTCACTTAGAGCACATTTTCATCACATTGTGTTGCTAATGGATGTCCAGGGAATTCCTCATCGTCAATATCCTCGTTACCCTCCCATAGCATCCTGTGAAAGCAGAAAGCCATCACTTCGGACGTATCTCCATCTCCATGAGCATCCTTAACCATGGTTATGGTCTCTGAACCTGATTTTCCGAGTTTAACGTATGATTTTATCGCATATCATTTCTCCATGGAAAGTGGCATCGTGGATTTGTGAAACGACCCACGAACAGACGGTCAGTCTAGCAGCGATCCGCAAATTGCAACGGCCCGGAAAAAATTGACGTGGGTCGTGTTCCTTTCCCAAGAGCTCTCACCATTTTCCCCGCCACAAATCGTCCCACTTCAGTCGTCCGCTTCGCCAGGAAAAATCGTTTCACTTACTTTTTGGGACGGACCCTGTAGATGTGAACGAGTAAGGTTTTCTCGTCTACCTTAGTGATTATATGGGCTATCATTAAATTTTCTTCAAGGACCCATTGTCTCTCTGTAGCTTTCTTAGTTCGTCGGTAATAGTAGTCAGGAAGGTCCTCTCGTAGTTCATCGGTCGTTAAAACTCGGGATATGAACGTAGAATTGCTAAAGTATAAGCAGCAAATTTTATTTCAAGTTTCCACAGCAGTTGAACTGTGGACACTTCGCTTCCGAATTCCTGTTAATCGATAGCAAAATAGCTCATTAAAACCCCCAAAATTTTATTATAAGTAAGTCCTTTTGATGTGATTAATTCAACTCCTCATCAACCACGACGATAATCAGAACTGGATTTCTGAAATATATTATTATTAGGTAATCTACCGGTTAAGGTAGTTTTTTGGATGGACACAACTATCACATAAATATTTTCTAACTCCAAATAAAACCCAATCCAGCAACCTACTCTATATCAGGTCTCTCTTTATCTCTGTGTACTTCTTTCCTCCCTTCATCCCGTCCAGAATTTCTATCCTGTTCCTGCCCTTTCCTCTTTTACCTAACATTCTCCCCTCTATTACCGTTTTTAACATCCCACTGCCGCTCAATACGCCTTTCATCCATTTCTCCTGCCTCCATAGGATTTCTCTCAACAAACCCCTCTTCTCACCCACCATACCTAGTACTTCCTCATTTGCTTTCCTTTCTCTGAAAGATATATTGGGTAATAATTCATTTTAGGATATATTTGTGAAAAGATACTCAGATACTTAGGCCCTCATCAGAGCTACAAGGTTAAATTACGAGTAGTACTAGTAGTCATCGTGAAGATACATTTGAAACGTATATACAAACAAACCCTATTTCAATTCAAAGACTGCTATTGGTGGCCAACGTGGTTTTACACGTATTAAAGGACAACTTTTTTAGCTGAAGATTTCTATATTGGTCTAACATATATTTCACAAAAGGCATGTACCTGAGTCACGATCGAAGAATATTACCGAGCGGAATAGGAATAAGTTAATGACATTCCCCGATGTAAAACGTTATCAGTTTTACCTAGAATGACAATGAAAGGCAATCTCCGTATTACTAAGAGTGAATGAATCAACTCCCAGTAAAAATACAACAAAGAATAAAATATTCAGTATTTTATCCTGAGCATCGTCGCAATTGTGACTAAATTAAAGATGTAAAATGAACTTTTTGACAAATTCTAAGAAACTGCGGGTGATACTGCAGCAGTAACTTTTAACGGAGTCATCCGCTAATATGCATTTCTATGCAACAGTTTCAGAGTGTAAAAATCATTCGTCTTGAACCCGGATCCCTCGATATCCGGCCGAGTGCTTTGTAGCCAGTTAAGCTATTGAGACGTCCTCGTCAACTGAGAAGTTTTGGAGGCTTTAAAGGAACAAGATGTTGTGACGAAATACCGTACAGTATGTCTGTACAATGTTACAGGCATTCGCAAATCTCAGAGCTCAAATGATTTTTACACTCTAAAATTGTTTGCATCGAGAACGTTTTGATTTTTCGAGTCTAACGCTCGGCTTTAAAGGCGAAAGAAGCGCAGGAAGTTTGAAAAGGGAAAAGCAGCGCACGCAAACGTTATTCATTTTTTCACGTATCATATACACTTGCAGACCATATGAAAAAACGGGCAGATTTTTTGTTTTGGCTATGCTTGTGACATTTTTATAGATCACTTCGGAGAAACGAAAATGAAATTAACTTCTAAAAGATGCTCCAGTTGTATTCTAAGAACTCCACTTTGAATGAGCCATATTTTAATGGAATTAAATTGAAAATAATGATACTCACAGGATGCTTAATTCGTTATCTCATAACATATTTTTTCATATAGAATTTGAACCACTTTCCTCCCTGTTAAACGGCCGAATTTCACACTTCAATAGAACTCAATTTTAAGTCTTTGTTACCAATTCAAAGAAAAAGCGATAATTAGGACTTAACAACACTGTCGAACTATTTATTAATGGAACGATTTTTGGCTGCATTTTTACTCAAAATGTTTCATGGATGTAAATTCACTTCTTTACTATTCTCTATAGACTAACTTCTTTCAACGCGTTTCAACATCTAACACCACTCGGTTACCCATATCTTCAGCTAATTAATTTTCTCTATTTCAGAATTTATCAAGGTTGCTAACGTTCCCACGGCCTGGCTCAGACCAGAATTTTCATATAATCATATTCAGCATCTATCATTAATATTCCAGTGTTATGTGACTCGTGTTATGTCCTAAAATAAAGGGAGTCACTTTTGTTAACGGCACTGCATTTGTTGGTTAGCCATGTTATAGGTAAACTTCTTATTTCGATGGGAGCATGCGCCTGTCACTGAAAAGGAGAACATCCAAGCCACACGAGCCAAGTTTCTGCGGGTTGCGTGGAAGAGCGACGCAGACGCGGATTGTAATTTTACTGATTCCACAAGAGAGCTTGCGCGGAAAACAGTTCAGGACATATCCTAATTTCCATCAGGGCTTTGAATTAGGAATAATCAGGTTATGGTGGCGCCTGTAGCAACTTAATGACACTTTTACTTCCAGTTTTTGGTCTATGTAATTCTCTAATCTGGCTACCAGAAACACCAGCAAAAATACTAATTTAAATTACTTGAGAAGTTTCTACCTTTCATGTCGTATTATGGTAAACTTTACTTTAAAATACCTTCTTTAATTTATTTATACTTGTCAAAAATTTCAAAGCAGTTGACTCTTAAGCGTATCCTTAATCGTACACTTCCACAATTGTTGCCAATGATTCCAATATTGAAACCACTACTTTCAGCCCGATCCAACGGCTTCAAATTAAATTATATGACAGAATTGTAAACCCAATATGACATCTTAATATCACGAAGATAGCTTAGTATAACGAATGACAAGGAATACAATCAAAAGAAACCTGGTCGTACTCTCCTGGCATCGCATAAGCTTCATAATTTAACAAAAACAGCATCATTGTGTCGATTATGAGGCCCTCTAAGGTAGACAAAGAATGAATTTTGCAAAGCAATATTTTTCTTCCACCTCACTTGGTTTTAATTCACAGCGGGCCACAGAGTTAGCCTCAATTAACAAAACGTACCCATTCAAATGAATACTCTCTGTAGCCCATACGAGAACTTTGGAGTCAAGATAAAAACTTTTTTCATGCAAAATTTTCCTATTTCGATACCTTGAACGGAAAAGGAAGGATGACATATGGCATGTATTACCAGGAACGTTTTTTCTCTACATGATATCTGGAAATGTGCTCAGATGGGGAAAGTGGCAATTTATTTTAGAATTCATAGAATTGATAAAATAAAAAAACATAATTCAGTCATGGTTTCACCGAAATACATACATGGAAACTAAGATCGTAATAGAGATTTTTGTGGGAACGTAGCTTTTTTGTTTCTACTCCGCAAATTAGATTGACACAAAAATCAAACTAACTACTTTCACTCCCTATAATCTGATTAGAACACAGAATTTAAAAGCCGCAAAATGTGTGTTTGTCCTTATCCAAAATACAATGAAACTGAAAAGGAACATGTTTTTTATGCAGGCGTGGCAATGATTTTCAATTGATCCTTTTTTCCGTAAAATATTGGAATATAAGGTCAAGTTTCAATATTGATATGATTTTTAATTTATCAATTTCATTATATTTCAACAAACTTCAGCATTTAATACAATATAACAAAGACAAAACCATAAGAAGTTAGCCATTTTGAATTTAAATGCTTACTGCGAGATTTTCATCGTCTATTGCCAATTAAAACGAAAAAGGGAAACAAGTGCTTAATTTTATTTTTAATGTTTTTCGTAGCATTCTGAGAGCTATCCAAACGTTTAACTCCACGTTTAATGATAAAACACAAAAGGCGAAACGTCGATCCTCAGGTTAATACCTAAAATAAACAGGCATCATAAACTGAAAAACTACGAATGAACTTTGAAGTTTTAATTTTCAAGTCTTCGACACCTTGCCAGATGGACTAGTTTACATGACCGGCTGAAAAAAACTATCACTGTAGAACGAATGGTTTCTATTGTTTTAAGCTCAACTTTGTGGAAGTTGATGCTCAATATTTATTTTATTAAGAACACAATGTGTACATCCACTGTTCTTTTATTATCGTACAACTAGTTTCAACGCCTAGGCGTCATCATCAGGTACCTGATGATGACGCCTAAGCGTTGAAACTAGTTGTACGATAATAAAAGAACAGTGTATGTACACATTGTGTTCTTAATAAAATAAACGAATGGTTTTCTTTAGTTGTTTCTTTAAAAATAGTTAGCACTAGTGGACAAAGACAAAAACACACAAAAAAAGACAAACTCACTCGGTATCTAATTATCGGTGGTCTAAAACACCTTTCTCAAGAAATAGGATAGAACTCGGAGTGTGTGTGTGTGTATATATATTTATGTGTTTAACGACTTGGATTGTAATGAATCCGGCACTTAATTACGTCTCTTCTTAAATCAGCATACATGAAAGTTTAAAATTTCTGTAATTAAAAGATTTGAATATTTGGAACGAGAAAGAAATCCTGAAATTGGAAATCTCGACGCCTCGCATCGTCAATAGCAATGGATATCGTTTTGAGGTCGAAATACCTGCCATCACTGCGGAACTAATAAAATTATTAAGCTTGGTAGCTGGATAGGATTCTCGGAGTTATATATAGAACACACTGAGGGAACGGAACAATTTCTGAAAAAGCTTAAAGCGGCATGAGTAGCTCTTAGCAGCGTTTCCCTTTCTTGGCGTAAGTAAATTAATGAGTCTCCAAACCACGTAATCAACCCGAGGGCCAGTGGGGTAGGTGAGGATAGAGCTCACCTTCGCACACATGGGGTATGTGGCTAGCTCCTTCCGCTGTGTCGCCTGCGGTTTCTCAGAAAGTTCTTGGGCCAGAAAACCACAGAGTTTGGGTTTAGCTGGAAGTTTCGGAAGAATCCTAGATTTGAAACAAGGAGACTCCATTCAACAGCCGAAAGCTCGAACTTATGGACCACCACGCTCTATGATGAGCCACCGTAAGTTCCCTTGTGTTTTCAAATATCTCCTTTAGGTGCTGATTTCTCGTCCTTAATTGAACTCAGACGCATAATGTTCCTCCCGCCTTGATATTATTTTTATTATCACAAGCTGGAATTTTATTTTCCAGCATGATTATCATCGAGATGCATTCACTGCCTTTGTCTCCTTTACTCGACCTTCACTAAATTTTCCTTTAAAATTGAGGTCATTTGGCCGAATCCATGGAGATCATTATTTCCACTAAGTGTGTTGTAAATACAAGTCATGTATAAGCCACTGCATATATCCCTGATTACATGCTAAACGAGGCACACAGAGGAAGGCGCCATTATCATTACCCTCATCAATCATTAACAGAAATGGTTGCTAGATCTCTTCCTCGTTTCCTTTTACGTAGATGCAATGCCTCCAGATTCTTTTAATTAACCTCACGGCGATCCTTCTCGTCTCCCTTAGTTATTTATGCCTTCATTTGCTTATTTCCTCTGATCCTGAATTGTAGGATTACGAAGCGGAAGGAACTGTGAATTGGGAAATGAGGGTATAATTTTTGCTTAATTTAATCTGCACCTTAATGTGATTAATTTGTAGAGTCGCGATTTCACTTGTACCTGATGGTCACATATTACTCTTCGAGATTCACGGAAGCCGTTTCCCACAAATTATGTGAAAAATATGAATAACTGTGCCATGCGGAGTTTCGAGAGCGGTGAATGGCAAACCTTATCTATGAGGCTTTGGCTCGCCTCTTTAGAGACGGTAAGCTAGGGAATATAATTTGGGATGGGGGAGATGATGTGATTATGTGGACAGAAATTGATTTCGTAAAACTACCAAGCTACAATTTAAACAATAAATTCACATTTGAACCGGTCGGATGTCGGTCGGTTAACTTCCATTCCTCGGAAAAGTCCAATTAACCCGTATCCCAAATTAACTTAAATGAAATCCTACCGCCGCTGGGTATCGAGGCGAAATATCACTTTCCACGACTCAAAGACTTCTGAGTGTGCCTAGATGAAAGTTACATCGTTCAACTAAAATAAGCTTTCGAAATTATACGCGGCCATCATTCCAGTTGGAATTGAAACGAGGCGATGGATGAGTCGTAATGTCTTAAGAATATACGTATATCTTCCGATGACAGACAACAAAATATGCCACTTCATTACCTCGCCACCATTTGTAGGGTTCAACAAAAGCAATAGCTTCAGATTGGATGCACAAACGGTATTTTAGGATGATGCTGCCAAGTTAATTTAATAATTGAAAATGTATCCGATATACGTGGGTGGTCTGAAAAGTTTGAATCTTTGTTAGGTCGGAAAATTTTCAGACTACCCTTGTATATGGCCTGCCAAAGACACTAGTTGTGAATATAACGGAAAATATTTATTTTCATCATCGCAATCTGGAATTTTATTCGTCCGACGACTGTTTATCCATGACACAATGGTGAAATATTCATTCTGATTTCCTAACGTTCCTGCTAAGGATTGAGCGCCCAAGGAAACCTTACGTTCATGCCATTGTTATTTAAGTAATATTGGTTTTCCAGCAACAGTAACTTTGGTTTAAAGGCACTAGGACGGCTCTCGTATTACTCTCCATAAGCACGCTATACTGGGAAAATAGCCTTTTAAAACTAAATTACCAAGATTTTGGCAGGAGCTGAACTATTGCGTCTACGTGGCCAGTGAATTTGCATTCTTTGCCCTGCTCTGTCTAGCCTCGACACCACGAGTTCGAATCCCACCTCGGGTATGGGTGTTGTGAGGTCTCGTTTAGTTTACGGTGCGATATGACTTCAGCATTCAGAGCACCTTAACCAAGTTTATTGCAACTCCTGCAAGATAGCTGCCCATCAGGCAAACCACGAACTCTCCTTCGTTTATCTATTTTTAAAAGAAATGTTACGGTAGGTACATCAGGGTCCCAGGCGCATCTACGTCATCAAACATTTCATAGATCATAATGAATTTATACATGAAAGAAGGTATATGCTTTATGTCGGTGCCGTACGCTGTTCGGCGCCACCTTCTAGCTAATCTCCATCTGCGCCATGTCTACCTTTCATTTTAATCATTGATGACGTGGATGAAAATGTACAATTTATGACACACTCCAATCCTGGAATTCGATTACGATGGCCGCTCTCATTTTTCTAAGGGTGAACAATATGAAATATTATTAACTTGACTCAAGTGTCCAAAAATACCATCGACTTTTTTAAATATCTTTTTACTCGGTTTAAAGGCCTACCTCACTTGCAGGTTGGTCTGGCTAAAGCATCAAAATAAATCAACAGTTTATCGACAGCCAGCTGAAATGACGCGCGGCAGCAAATATGGCCGCAGTGGGAGCGGAGGGAGAGGAAGACACACAGAAAACGAAGGTCATCTCGGACTTCATGAGCCCGTATCCCATGCCAAGGGGACGACGGCGTCTCCTTTCGGCTTGCGAGAACAGAATGGTTTTGCTTCCTTAGGGCTCCTTTCTTGGTGTGGCGCTGGGAAAACATCCTTCATTCTTCGCCCGAGAAATTAACGCGCGACGCTTGACGAAAACGAGCCAAGGCTTTTCCTCTTTTGGACTAGGGGAAGGAAATGAGAGCATCTTTTCCGCTCCTCGTAAAAGGTTTTTCTGGGGAGATTTCCTCGCGTGATAAGAATACACGCACAACAAAGTGCTCCTCGTCGCAAAATCAAGTGTTCTTTCATCCTTGGCTTCGTCCTTTTCTTTTCTCTCCATATCTCTCTCTCTCTCTCGCCCTCGCAGTCTCTTTCTCTCTTTCCTCCTCGACGGTTATCAAGAAAGTCTTTATTTCATCAATATCGCAGTCCCCGGGATAGTCACGTCTTGAAAGTGTCCATCAGAGTTTTTTAAGTGTCCCGGAATGAGCGTGTGGAGATGGAAGGGGTTGGCCGGGCCGCGCAGGAGGGGTGGAGAGAAAGCGGTGCTACCAACCTGGCTGTTTCTCAACTGAATTCGCCTGGTTTTCTTTCTACGCCACAGAAAACGTTCCTTTTTATCGGAAAGGAAAAAGGAATGAGAGCATTATTACATTAAAAAGTATGATGATGAAGGGAATTCCGATTCCAGACAAAATTGCAGCAATGAATTGACAGAAGAGCAAGGGAAAAATAATAAATGACAAAATTCTATACGTGAGTACCACGCAGGTTTTAGATGCATCCCCGCAAGAAGGATTATCCATAATTCACCAGTGCGGCAGCAAGTCATAGGGAGAGGTATTCCGCTCTCATTCCTTGCTGTGACGGACCTAATTGAAGGTCTGACCGATGGTTTTTCAGATTTTGCATCACCAATAGCATTCAGGACTGATTACGCGATAGTGACACAAATAGTCACGACAAAAATACTATTATTTGACTTGTGTGTGACAAATCCATTTTCGTTAGGATTTCTGTTTCCTCCAAAATGAGAAATCCTGGATTGAGTCCCTGTGTCGTAGATTAAGACTAAACCGAGAGTATAAAAAACCAACGGCCAAAAATATCTGTAATGAATTTATAACCGAGAAAACTATCAATCCTTATCTGTACAAAGAATAACAGCAATACATATTTTAAAGCCTAAGAGTGCTTTCCTATTTTTTATCCCTTGCGCAAAAAGGGGGAAAAATCCATATTAATTCAATAGAGGCACTTGTAGTAATTTTCGAGTTAAATCCGGGCGCAAATAAAAAAATTACATCGACAAAAATAATGATTAAAGATTGTTTAAAAAAAAATTCGTTAAATTTTGGCACTATTTATGCATTCAACGAGTTCATATAATTTCCACTCGGGCATGCAAAAATATTCAGGCTCATTAAGTAACTGTCACAACTTCTATTCTCAGCAAATTTTCAATTAATCGATTTTAGAATTTCATTTAAATTTACTCTGAGAAGGGGTTTCATTAGAGGCCATCAATTAGATTATTTTCACAAAAACAAAATAAAATGTAACAATTTCGTCTAATTTGTGAGGTACTGCTGCGTGTTTCAGTACAGAAAAAATAAAGATGATTAGAGTAGTAAGCGGGGAGGAAGTGCATTAATGATGATCAGCCATTAGTAATTTTTTAAGCTATAACAGGGAAAAAACTACCTACTCTCCACTCTTATCCATTTCAATAAGATAATTCAATTTAAAAGCATTTCGTGTTCCTTCAAAATCGGGTCAGTGGCGTGAGGTTAATTTGGCAAGTGATTCACCAATTCAGCGTTCTCCTTGAATGTCTTTGAATAATTGAATCACCCTATATAAATCTTTACTCAATAAACAGCTTCGGCAATTCCTGAGAGATCAAATGCTATTTCTCAGCCGGGGTATATCTCCTGAAGTCGTAACTAAGGGTGAAACACATTATATACCTAGCGCAGGTGCTCTTTAAGTTGGTCTCCATTTTCTAAGAGGGAATATCGACGAAATTGGAACTAAATCCAAGAGTAAACGCAACAAAAGCGTATTTTCGTTACATCTTAGCCTCGCTTCTTAATTTTTCTAGTTAACAGCCGTTTGAATTAATTCAGCATTCGCTTTACTTACTGAAATACAGGGTTCGTCCGGAAAATAAGTGTACTGATTTTTTTCCCGCCGCTGCAGGCGTGCCCAGCACCGCTCTGACGGGCTGCGATTGGAGGGGGTATGTTGGCAAGCGACGCTGAAAAAGGCAGTCGGCTCTGAGCTGTGGTGTAGTGAGGAGCTCTGTTAATGCGAACCTCCACGCTCGACCCACGTCACGGAACGCGATGCCGAAGTTTTTGGAGCAGCGTTATTCCATCAAATTTGCGGTAAAGCTTGGGAAATCGTCTACCGAAACTGTCGGTATGATTAACCAGGCTTACGGGGAGTCAGCCATGTCCAGAAATATGATCTTTCGGTGGCACAAGATGTTCGTGGAGGGCAGAGAAGAGGTCGACGACGAACCACGGCCTGGACGCCCATCAATGACACTCACCGACGAAAATGTGCGAAAAGTTCGCGATGTACTGAACTCTGATCGTCGTCTTAGTGTTTGGATGATAGCAGATCAGTGTAATGTGCCAAAAACAATAGTGCACGAGATTATTAGGGACCAATTACAGATGCGAAAAATTTGTGCAAAGTTGGTGCCGAAAGTGCTCAGTGATGATCAAAGACTCAATCGTTTGGAAATCGCGACACAACTTGCGGATCACTGCAAAAATGATCCACACACCACCGGACTTCTTTCTGTTCCCGAAGATAAAGAGGAGTTTGAAGGGAACGCGATACGGGTCTTTGGACGCCGTCAAAGAGACCGTGACGACGTGTCTTCGAGAGGTTCCCGATGATGCCTTCGCGGGAGCGTTCCAGGAATGGGAACGCCGCTGGAACAAGTGTATCGACTCACAAGGGTCCTATTTTGAGGAATATTAGTTTAAGATATGTAAAAGTGTAATACATTTTTTTTCCTGAGCTCAGTACACTTATCTTCCGGACAAACCCTGTACACGTAGGAGCGCAACACCCTTTATATGTTAATAATGGACTTAGGAAACGATAGCTTGTTTTTCATAAAAATAATAAGGTTGTAAATACCCGTTAATGTGTGGCAAAATACCAGATAATTTATTCTTGTGGCAAATGATACCTTATTGAACTGCAGAAAAATGACCAACGGTAATTCAGCCCATGGTCGCCCCAATACCAAACAATAGATAAACTCACTTCGAAGGATGCGTTTTCGATTTGATTTTTCTTTTTCTTTAAGCGAGAATATCCTTTCCTTTCATTTTTTTCACTCATTTACTCTAAAACGCTCAGTCGATAAATGTACAAATGTAGATTTTTCGGGATGAGTAACCAAGTGTATGTTTTCGATAAAATAAGAGTAACTTCGGTTATCGGTGGAGTTAAATGACTTCTATTTGTTTTTGTTTTGACTGTAATCCATTTCCATTAAACTAACAGTTTCGTACAAAGTTAAAAAAGAAGACTTGATTGAGTTGTTGTACAATATATGGAAAATAAAACTTAACCCCACGTTTATTTACATAGTCCCAATACTTAAAGTATAGCAAATTTTACGTGCAACCCCAATAATTTAAGGGAAAATGTACACAATGGCAGCCTATCCTTTACTCATAATTTGCTTTCGATAAATATGCAATGGATTTAAGCTTAGCATCATTCGTGTCGGAAGGAATAGCCACCAATTACAACGACTATATATGTACATATCTCGTCTATGTTCACGGCTAGCTAATATATGGGTGCCTTTACGATTTTTCGCAAAGTAAGGTACCAAATCAAGTAGCCCACTTTATCAGTTTTTTTTATTTCCGCCTTTAAATCGATTTTCACCAGTGTGAAGAAGGAAAATAGTTCATAAAAGCTGGGGTTTGCAGAGAGGACAAGTAGTAATTTGTGATTACAACTCAGTAAGACGTAAAGGTGATCTATGTTTATCAAACACTAAGTAAATCTACAGGATGAAAAATCCAGTTTTGCATGTAAGATGATAGTAAGGACAGCAATTCATTGATATTGACTAACCAATTTATTGGGGCATGATAATTAATTTCTACCTACTAGGTTTTAAGATTTAGCGTCATTAAAAGCACTTCAAATAGAACATTACAATTGAAGTAATGTACGATCAGTATTGAAGCAATTTGTGTGATTTTATTATTTTTACTCATTTCAATTTTATCATTTGAACTTACATCAATGATTTCGAGGGGCTTCTCTAGCGCCTATCGAGCTAAATTTTAATTTATAAAGAGGAATAATCTCTCCTAGACCTAATTTCTGCATCAAGCGAGATTGGTGTTCTGTAATTTCATAATTAGGTTTCTCTACAGTAAACTACGAAGTTCATAGTGTGTGTGGTACCCTGCAGTGTCACTTGTAAGAGTAACTCACGTAATTCTTGAAGTTCGTAAACCAAAAAGCTAAAGACGAAAAGATTAAGCCAACATGGAAGACTAAATGGAAACTTACAGTGTTTATAGAGTTAATAGCATTGAGCTTTATGATGCTCAACAAAAATTACCAGTTGTCAACATATTACGACTGTTTTTACAAGACCAGGACTTCATAAAAAGGATCAGGTTTCGCGATCCGTCCCTCCCCTCCTGTGTTAGTCAGTCTCTATCACTAAATCGCCTGTTCTCAACCACTGCCTGCATGCTCAACCTCTGCCAACAAAATCCCTGGCTTTAAAAAGCAACCCTGGGGGGAAAAAAAGCTCCACCTCCGAGACGTGGACGGCGAAATTTATCAGTGTCAACTACCCTGGGAAGAACATCCCCCGCTCGTGCTTTTGAAGTTTGTGTTACGAAGTGGCTGCACGCGAATTTGTTTTGGCAGCTCTGCGAAGGGGGAAGAATAGAAGGGGGGATGGCGGGGGAGAAAGGTGGTTGTTCCGGGGAGGGGAAAGGAAGAGGTGAGGGTGGCGGCATTGAGGTTTGCAAGGGAGGGATGCCAAGGCGCGAGAGGATGCACGTTAGTCGGGAGCCGGCTGGAGGTCGGCGTGTGGGCGAACTCTTGCCTCCTCAATGGGTGAGCTGTGGGGGGAGGGAAGAGGAGAGGGAGGCGAGGAATGAGGGGAGGAGTGGGGTGGGAGGGCAGACGGGTTGAAGAAGGGTAGTGCGTGCTGGGGAGGGAGGAAGGGGGACCTGATGGGGAGGGGGGGAGGAAGAGGAGGGATGGAGGGGTGGATGGGTGGGTGAGGATATGAGGATACCCACCTCTCTCTCCTCTTCCGACCACCCCCCTTTCCTAACCCCTCAACCCTCTCGCCCACCCCTCACCCAAACTGTACACCCCCGCCGCGGAGGGGACAGGAAAGGGTGGCCGAGGGAGAGGTGAGTGTGTGTGAGCGGCCCCCCTGCGCATGTCCGCAGGGGGCCGCGAAAAAGAGGGTGGGGAGGTCGTCCCACACCCTACCTCCCCCCTACCACCTCCTCCTCCGACTCTCTCCGACTTCCCAGAGTGTCATTGGCCACGACATAGTGTGGACCCAGCGCGGCTGCTTGAAGCCCCTTTTCAGGCCGAGGAGATAAGTGCAAACGGGGTTGTCTTCTTCTCCGTAGTCAGCCGAGCGAGGTAAGTGAGCCATGACAAAAGGAGCAAGTCGATTCTTCCGGGCGCGAGGCTTTCTTTTTCCCTCTTCTCTCCTTTTTCCCTCTCTTTTTAACATTTCCCGCCATTGGGGAAGGAGGAGAATTTTCAAATGGGAGAGGTGGAGGGGGAGGAGGGTGATTTCGCTAACCCTGGGGAACTGAGAAATTCGCTTTAGAGTTTAGCGCAGAGAGGTCCCCCTGTGTACCCTAAATTACGAGATTCACTCCAACCTCTCCTTTATACAATCACCGGGAGTCTCAGGTCATCCGGGTGACAACGATCTTTCGATAGCTGCATTGGTTTTCGCAGTTCGGAATTTTTCTCTCGGGGAGTTATCACAGAAAATAAAATTCAGAGCGAAACCAATACATTTCGATGCACCGGACACAGACATTTTTCTGAGAGGTTTCAACCTTTCTAGTGAATGATAGGGCCTTTCAAAAGCACTAGCTGAAATACTGCACCGATGCGAAATGGCCATCATTAATGAAGCCGTTAATAATGATAATTTTCGGCACTGCTAATAGTGAATTGTATTTGCGGCGAACATGGACCCTGCGTCATGAGGGGACAACGAATTTGGAAGCAGTTTGTTGGAATGTACGTGCATTACAATGTGTTGGAGGCTACAGCTTCACGCAGCTGGGAAAAGTCGAGGAGTGGTGTCGAGCTTCGGCGAGGGAGAAGCCCTCTTCTCGTCAGAGGATTGAGTTCGATTAAAAGTGGTAACCAGTGCTCAAAGTGGTCTTATGGGAGGTATATCGTAAAAAGCGTGGAACCTCTGTGAAACCCACAGTAAATCGAACGTCGTAAAGAACTTAAAATAGTGTAATAATGGCTCACAATTCATGGAGAATCCCTGTACAGGATAGGATGAAGCATTTATCCGAAGCAGCCATTTCCTCTTCTCTTTAAGATTGAATGCTTCTTTTCCTAACTCCTGTAGGCAGAATATGGATATTTTTCAACTACAAATAAACGTTCCAACTATTGAAAAGCAATTTAAGTTTACTACATGTGGTAGACACATATTAAAGCAGAGTACCTGCACAAAGAGGTAATTTTTATCATTTGAGATATTTTTAAAAACCATATTATTCCACAGCTCACATTTCAGAGAGTGCACTCAAGCCACTTTTTGTTCACTTCTATGAGAAAGTATCGAGATAAGGTGAGGAAACATCATAAGATGGAAAGATTTTTTCAATTTTTAATTTGGACGATACGTAAACAATTAACACCATGCAGATATATGAATTAAAAATCCACTTTCCATGTTTCGTCCATGAATGTTACTTCCTCACGAAAGTTATTTTTTTCCGACGATTAATAGAAATTGTAGTTTTTACATAATGCGTAGCTACATAAATTGACCGAAGGCGATTACAGCAACATACGATTTCAGTAAGATAGTATTAACTTTATTATTTTGGATAGAAAATCAGAGTTCCTCCTTCAAAGCGAGCATAACCTCATGTATGAGAATTAATACGACTGGAAATATTCATATTTCTAACCTCTACGTTTATTTAGGTGTCATTTATTGTCTTATTCAATCTTATTAGGTGCTAGATCCATATTTACAACTTTGATATATTTACTGTGACTAGCGAGTTGGAAGCCTAGTATACGAGAATAAAATTCATCATTTAAAATAATGGTTTATTAAAAGTTCTAAGCAGTAAGCTATGAAACAACTTTTCTATTTTGGAAACGGCATTTTTCAATCGTAATTCTTACTCAAAATAAATATACACTACAAAAATATGCTGATAACATTATAAAAAAATGCGCATAGATTTATATTAATTTTTTCAGGTTATATAATTACAAACACATATGCAGACGACAGTTAAGACACGGCCAGTCACGGTTAATCACAAAATCCTGAACAGGGTTGATTAAGAAATACATAACGTATGTATTTATATTTCCAAGAATTGTCTTGATGTACTATAACTCGATATTAGCATAAGATTCTTTGAATGTATAATAAAGTGACAGCACATATAAGGAATTTGCGCTAAAAGATCTCATATGAAATAGTGAATTTTATTAGACCGTATTTTTCATTAGATATATTTATAATAACGATATAACCAGTTAGATAATTTAAATCAAAAAGAAGAAAACGAAGGAAGAGAAAACCAGATCAATGACAATGAAAGTATCTTTTTCCATCGTCTCGATTAAAAGAGATAGCTACCTCCTATTAGGTGGCCTTGCGTCAAACCCTTTTTTTAAATAATGATTTTACTTGAAAAAATTCCAAGTTTTGTTGAATGACTTACATATGATTTTAGACATTAAGAACGCCGAAAAAACAATATGTATTGACTAAAATATTTCAAGCAATTCAGGCATTTTTCAAGCTTTATTGTATAGTATATGAATTAATGACATAATGATTCGTAATTACGAGCTGACAACCTTAGTCGCGATCAATCTACTAGATAGGCAATTTAAAAACACAGAATGAGAAAATCAACCAGCTGAGTTATTTCCACTCAAATTACAAACTTACTTTGGCAAGTTAAATAAATATAAATATATTATAAACGCAGGGTCGCAGTGGTAGAGCGTTGGACTACTGACCGGAGGGTCCCGGGTTCGATTCCCGGGCAAGGCACTTTGGGCACCCGCAGCTCCATCCAAGCTAGTTGATTTTTCGGGTACCAGATCTTCCTGGGAAACCATAACCGGCACAGGGAAAGGAACTGGCCCCCCTACCCTGATGTGTGAATATTCACACGCCGTCGGGCTTGGTACATGGGCGAGCTCTACCATCACCTACTAAACCGACCTTCGGGTTGATTACTGTGTTTTTTTTTATATTATAAACATATTTTTCAAGATGAGGAATGGGATAGGAAGCAGAGTCTTTGTTACCATCAAAAGGTACTCGAAAACCTATGCACAAAACTTTGACGAGCATGATTGAATGTGAAGGAGAAATGTAGTAAGAAAAAATCATTTTCTTAATTTACATGCGAAGTGATTCCTGTTAAGAAATATCTCAGCCTAGGCAACCAAGTAACATTCTTTGACTGCATGCATAAATAGTTTTCAGCTATATTTTTAAATAGTTTTCAGCTATCAATCAATCAATTGGCCAAATCATTATGCGACAACAATTATAAATTTAAAGTCCGCAGTAACCTGCAACATTCTCATAATACCTCATTGCCCCATTTAGCGAAGTTACTAGTCTGTTACCACAATGCCTTCTTAAGTAGCAAACAACCAAGAAATGACCATGCAATTAAATGTTAAGTGAATAAATTCAGTTCCCAAAAAGACATTTTAGATTGTTTATGAACTTCAATGTTCGCATTCGTAAACCCACAGATAAAAAAATATTTTTTCGATAAAGGAAGCGTGTGGGGAATATTTAAGGAGCAGTTGTCATATCAAAGCACGTGAAGTAGGCATTGACAGCACAGAGAAGTCATTTCAAGAAATATAAAACACACTCATGACATTCATACCCTAGCAAAAGAAAACATTTAAGTGTAAAGAAGTAAAGTAAAGAACAACTTGTACTACCAAAGTTAGATGATCCTTTAGACGACATACAGAACTGAATTCTGATTAAATGCGCTCATTACAGCCCGAATGAAGTACACTCATAAATAAAAATCGTATGTAAACAAGGAAAGTCAAGCAACGCACCTTAGTTTTGAAGAGAAATACCGCTCGAATGACACATTAGCGATTTGAAGGAGATAAGCTTCGAATTGACATAACGTGGTTAACAAACTAGAACTTAACCATCAATTTTTAAGTAAAATTATGGAATTTAATTTTGTCGATGAAAAAAAACAAGAATATAACATAAATTTCACCAGGAAATTCTGGCGCTGTTTTCTCAAATCCCACCGTGAAAACATTTCACTTAGTCAATGGGAATGCAGCATAAATGGTTAAAGTTTTACTGTCGAATATCTCAAAGTTCGAAAAGGTAATACTGTCACCAAATAAACCTAAAAGCAAATATCTTCATTCAAATTCTTCGAAATACCTATTCTACCGACTGAAAATCCGAGTAAAGGATATGTTTTACCTACTTTAGTAGAATTAATGACATTATTTCATGGCGTTGTGGTCTAACTAAAGGACCTTTTAGAGTTGAAATACATCTCTCAGACTGGAGAGTTTCCAGGAAAAAACTCTCACAGAACTTACTAACGACGTTATTAAGTCTCTAGAAATCACTACCGTGTCTAATCCAACATGACATAGATGTCCAGGTCAGTAAGAGAGAGAAAATACAATTCTGGAAACTACTGATTAAAATGACAAAGCTACATGCATCATAAACTTTTAGAACACAACAGAATAAGCGACTTCATGACATTCATCAACAGGGAAATCGTAGCTAACAGGCAAAACAGCTTTGCAAAAACACATGACACACATCGAGGTCTATTTAGCCATGATACTATATAATGAACATAATTCTAGGAGATGCGACATTTTTAATCTCTAAGAAAGATTTCGATTCCGTCACAAACGTCGAATTAATGCAGAAGCGTATTGTTTATTTAAATAGGGTAAACTGATTTCACAACTTAAAATCAAAAAAAGAAAAAACGTAAATGTACTGTTTTCAATCTTATAGGCGATCCCTTATGCATAGGGGAACCATAATATGATATTAATAGTACATTATAAATGCATATATAAATGATATCAATTGAAAAACATTTCCATTGAATTTAATTACTTTTCGAAAACGATACAGCAACTTGCAGAGAACTGAAGTGCCAAACAAATCGTTACATGGCGTCACGTGGTTAGCGCAGGATTAAAAAAAAAGTTTCACCGAAGGTATCTAAATTAATTTTTAAAAATGCACTTCTTAAGAAGAAAAACGTGTGAAGAGATCTGCACTTCTTCAAAGAAGTGTTCAAATGAGCTTTGTCGAACGTGTTAAATACTTGGTACGACAAATAATGCAATTGGTGAGGTTTTGAAGAAGCCACAATTTATGAATAGAATACTTGGAAAATATACAACGCAAAACTGAAGGAGATATGCGACTCGCTCAGTGAGGTCTCAAATTGAATATGCAGATGGCATATGGTATCCGTCTCAAAAAACACTGACTCAATATTTTAACAAATCGGCCGTCCGATTCGCAAAAAAAATCTTGTTACTAAAACCTATAGCGCGTCACATGATGAATACAAATTTTTGGATAGGAGGCCCTGGAGATGCGTTGATGTAACGCTAGATTAAATTTATTACAAAAACATTAATCTTGCATTTTAATTTGGGATACCTAGGGAGTAATATACTTCCCACACTAGTCTCTCACATAATTCACTACTAAAGCAGGAAGGGAGAAACACAGGGGTATGAAAACGTATAGTATATCCCCTTACCCGCCTTCCTTCTAACTTTTTTCACGACTCTTATTCTAACTCCTTCAGCCAAACAGCCACGTTGCAAAAGGCGCGGTATTGCGCAGATGTAGGTGAATAAATAAACTGGAACTAGCAGCTAAAATATGCTAAGCGCTGAATGTCTAAGAACCTAATACCACCCCCTCTTACTTCGCGCATAGCTCTGCGTCACAAAAGAGACTGAATCGATCGGAGTGAGAAAAAATTGACAAAACAACATCATCAATTCGTATAACGTATTACAAAACCATTGTGGGGGTATAGCTCAGTGGTAGAGCATTCGACTGCAGATCGAGAGGTCACCGGTTCAAACCCGGTTGCCCCCTAAAATTTTGTACTTGTGCTATGAATAATGTGTTAACGGGACGCGATTTTGAACGGTAATACGTGATTACGGACGAAGTGTGGCGATGGACGGTGCGTAGTATGTACTCGTGTGGTGTACACCTAATCCTTGTGTGATAGTAAAGGAGAGGTCGGTAATCTTAAAAGTGTCATTGAATATACGAGCATTTTGTCTCATATCTGTTCTTCTTGTGTGTGTATGTATGTGCATTGTAAGAGTGACCAGTGAGCACACTGGACCGTTGCCACCAGGTAAATTGCCTAATTGCAACGAAGTATGTAAATAATAAAAATAATAATTAGTAATTTAAGGCGGAAAGCACATTAGGCATGATCAGGGAGACGGAAAGGAACCAATAGCATGAAAAACCATAGGTTTATATAAATAAGAATTCAAATTCGCATTGGACGTACTTGACAGTAAATTCACCATCAACAATCCAATTATGAGCTAGAATTTTAAATAAGGTCGGATAGAATCCACCTCGAACAAAGCACTCAAGACGGGTAAAATTCACTCATTAAGAATAAAGAGGATCTGCGTCATTATGCTAAGATGAATTTTTAATCTTTAATTTTTGGAAATCTCACACTTTTTCAACAATAACAAAACGCCTTAACTTGATCGACAATAACAGAGATCGAGGCGAAATATTGATAACATCTTTACCACGGAAAAATACAAGTAGCAGTCTTGTAGTCTCTATCAATATGGCATGAGCTATTATTAAAACTTTCCAAACGTAACATCAAAAACAATATTTAAAAAAATTAATACTTTCAAATAAATGGATGAATTGATACATTTACGTGTGTCTTGCTGGTGTTCTAACACCCCCCGCCACTTTCCCGTGCAGCGGATTTCGGGGACTGGCGTAGATGTAGGTGAAATAGTTCGACCGAAAATGGTGGCGTATCAATATCATTTTACGATTTCGACCTATACCTAGGTCTCATAATGGTAAAGTTTTATGAGGAGTAAGGAGAATAGGCGAATGCAATAAAATGGGAGGTTTTCTCGAACTAGAATCGAGTTTGTTGACTGTTCTCAGGCTCTGCAGAAATGAGGAACAGGATCCTCAGTAATTGCCACCTTTTTCCTTCACATCCTTTAAAGTTAATTCGATTACGACCTCAAGTAATAAACGCTCGTAAAACAAGGGAAGTTTTTTCAAAAGGTAAATATAGCTAAATAAGATCAAGGGATGAAAGCTAAAAATAGTTTTGATCCCTTTAAAAACATACCAATTTTAACTACTCAATATTATAATTTGGTAGAGTCAGTTTCAATCGTGGGTTTCGAAGAGTCATTCCGAATTTAAGGCAAATGAAGAAAAAGGTCTTCATTCAAGCAAAGCTCTTCAAACATTTAAGAAATCAACTTTATATTGAGAGAAAAAATCACCGTAAACATTTAAACGCATGCAATTCTGGACTAGGTGGCAGTAATGACCATATAAATATATTTATCGTTTGATTATTAACGCCAACTTAAAGTATTACCACCTAAACATCATTTAAAGTTCAAAGTGTCAACACACAACTTTACGCTCAATTAAACGCAATGACACCACGCCTTTCACACCTCATTTGAACAAATAATACCTTAAATAACACTTGCCCAAAGTTTAATTTATTAAGAATAATTTCCTTCGAATATCTGCGTGACTTTTGTCAAAATGTCGTCCGATAGCTTTAACTTACGTGCAAAACTTCTTTGGATATCCCCGACAAATTTGTTAGTATTTATATAAATTGCATTCTGCTCTTTCTACTACTTTCGAACTCTTTTTGTGCTCACTGCTGTTGCGTGCAAATGCACCACCGCGGCGTGCTCCATCGAGAGAAGAATTTTTAAATTAATGAACGCAGCTGAATGCTCTAAACACTGTTTTCCATTTGAAACGTGGGATGTTTCTGGGCCATACATTCTAATTAGAGCACCAGCAGCCGGCAATCTAGTTGGTGGATCAGGGAAAAAAAGGTGAAGGGGGGAGGGTAATGAAGGAGGGGGAAGGGGTTACGGTGGAATACGGATGTGCAAGGAAGAAGGGGTGGATATTGCACATGGGATAATCCTTGGGAGTACACAGCGATGATTCGACCACGGGAAAAAGGACTATCGCGAGGAAACATAGGAGCTTTAAATCCTTTCGACCGGGACAAATTCGTCGATAGAAGTGCGAGAACGCGTGGGAAGGGTACGGAATCGACTGTAAGTCCTTAAAAATGACGTCTTCGAAACTCAAGAGGCTACTGGAGGGGAGAGGTAATTTACTACAATTCCAATCCTGGAGTGAACACTCGTAGGATTCCATCACGAGAAGTGGTGGAAAGCAATGGAGGACGAATCCACGGCAACGACTACAAAAATTGAGGAAAAAAAGCCAAAATATCACGTTCACGGTGCGCGTGAGATGAATAAAATATCGCTCAAGGGCGGGAGAAGGGAGGATATAAAGCATACGGGCGGGTGTCTTTATAAGTAGCCGAAAGAGGTCACGGGATAAAAGGGATCAGTGGTTTCGCTCGCGTTAATAAAAGAAACAAAGTGACGCAAGGAAATAAATCAATTTTAACGTCATGGAAGCTTCTAGTTAAAGCGGTGATAACCCCTCTCAACATGGAAATGAGACCATTACTTTGACGCAAGAATTCATAAGAGTGCTTCAAAAACAAGAGCAAGACGTTCACCTATACAATCCAAGGTGAAAGAGCTGTAGACCCGGGAAAGAAAAAAATTCCCTAGTCAGATCAGTATAGTGCTTTACTCTTGCTGACAACAACCTTTAAAAATCCTTACACACAAACTCACCCCAGTTGGGGATAATATTACCTTAATATTTTTCTACATCGGCTTTACACTTATGTACTCACGAGCTTTGAATAGATATTTACAGATTTTTAACGGCTATTTGAAGTTTTCCAAATGCAAGCTGCGAACGTATAACGTTTTATAAAGATTGGAAATAACTCGTCGCATTTTATTCCTGCATCTCTATGAATATAAAATACTTTGAAGGATTGAACTAGTGAAACAGATGGTTCTATGTCTCCGGAAAAAAAACTCGTCGGGTAATTTCTTCTGAGCATATTCGTTCGTGTGGGAAGAAGTTCGCTTTTCCACGAAAACATATTATGAATTAGTTTTTAAAACAACGGAAAAAGATGACCCAATATGCCACCGTCGCTCTCTCATTCCGAATTCCATATAACTTGCTGAATACTTCTCGAAAGTTCTTCAGTCTCCTTTTCAGTTCCTTTTCTCTTTCCTTTGGATGGTGGTTCGGCATCCACGGGAGAAAAATGTAATATTTGTTCTCACCACGACAATAGAGGTACGCCATTTTCTTGTTTTTTTTTCTCAATATATATATCAACCTTTTCATTTATTCCGCGCATCCTCAGAGAGGCACTTAGGGCCATATTCTAGAAAATTCCTTGAAATTCCACAAATTTTCTTTGACTTTCCACTCTGTCGGTTGCCATAGATTTTCAACTTGACTCAAAGACTCATGTGCGAGTCAAAAGGTAATAGGAAGCGTGATAAATGAAAATATGCACATCAGTTACCCAATGCCAAAACCTTATAGGTTGTTTGTTGATTCTTTGAATAATATAATATAATCCAGTTGGACTGTGATCATATAAGTTCAATCAGATATGAAATATTCGAAATACTTGGAAGAATTTTCCACGAAATCATATGCACATTATATATGTAAAATGCACCGCAGTACTGAATAGATTATATTTCCGCTTGCTTTTTGAAAAACTATATCCATGCAGCATAGGAAAATGGTATCTATTTTAATGAAACATATATCATTGAGTGTGGATAAAAATAGGTACATTAATAAAGGAAACGTTTGCTGATAATATATCCGATAAATGTTGAGGGAAACTTTAGATGTGACGTCACTTGTCAACATTGAAAAAACTGTTGAAGCTGAAGCATTCACACTAGTTTTAATTGCCCAAAAAAACTTCTACAGGAAATGCTAAAGTTTTAAAATATATGAACAATGTAACATCAATTGGTACAACAGCCAACAATTATATAATATTTCGGCATTAGCGTGCATTGCATTTGCAGGTAATTGTACTAATATTATTCGTTTCTAAGAAAAAATAAACATTAAGTATATACCTGTCCCATTCAACGCAGTGATTTTTTTAAAACTCAATGTGATTTCACTAAAGAAAATATCAGCGCTGAACTTAAAGTTGTATGATAGGCTAAACCTTACAAAATACTTCTGTTTCCATTTCGTTCATCTTTACATGAATTAGTTGTGCTGTCTTCGGTTTCCTGCGGAGATTTCACTGCAGTGTAACCAATCTTTCCTCAGGTGAGAATCTGTTAGCTTAAGATATTTTTGGAGGATCACACATCCTCTCAAAAGTATAAGTACGGGTTCTATGGGCGTTTGGCCGATACTGTTCTTATTTTTATTCTGTAGAAATATTGTGTTACTTCTCATAAGTAAAATATATTTGCGTATGTTTAGGCCATCTTGGGGATGGACCTCGACTCCGTTCCACGGACTTAGAGCATGGGACATCACACTTCAACTGGGATTAAGTCTAACTGAAATATAGGTTAAAGTTCAAAGAGGATATTAATGTTTATGCATACGCAATGGTTTATCAACGGCAACGTGAAAATCATCAAAAATGATGTAGAAAGGTACAGGCATTAAAATCTTCATTCGCTAATCAGCAACCCTTTTGAAACGTTAATCGTGTGTACAGTGAATGGGGGGGGCGGGTAAAACCGATTTTCGTCGTCCCTGAGTTCGTAAGCCCGACGGGGATTACCTCTGCTACTGCACGGAAATTTCACTCTGCCATTAGGGTTGAGCCGCGGGTACTAGGCGTCTGTTTTCATTTTTGGGAGCAATTTCAATCGCCAAGTTGCATTACTTTATTGGAGGCAGATTAAAAATTTAAAGACTTGAGAGAGGTCAAGTACAATAAAAAGCTTTCGCCGACGCATTTTTAACGTTTCGCCAATCCTCAGTCTAACTGAACGGAATCGAATCATTCATGTGTGAAAAACCGTTAGCTTAAGATTCATTTAAATGTCTCAAAATAATGTAATATTCTTTTAAAAATGCAATTATTACATTAATCATGGATAACTTAGTTTCATAAATAATAAATGCAATATTCCAACATTCCATGCAACCACGATACTCCAAATGCTTTGAAAAAATGCGAAATAACTTTTACCCACTGACTTAAGCAGAGGCATGTAATTGCAACACTCATGACGTCCCAATAGCTCCTGAAGAAATACGACATTTAATATTTAAAAGATCTTTATTTTTTTAAATGGACATACGAGGTGACTTAGCGAGGGGCTTTTAAGTATTTCAAGCTCTTTAATACCTATATTTCATTTCATGAGTCGTCAGGATAATTTTAAAATTAAGAAATAACGTTTAAAGTTAGCGAAAATATTATATAATTAATAATTATAAAATACCTCCATGATAACCTTAATGTAAAGATATAAGCCCAAAGTAACGAAATGGTTTTTGGAATTAATATTTTCAGAGCTAAGCTTCCAGAAAATTACAATTATACGCCAGGAGGTTACAGATATACGCGGGGAGGTACTTGCTATTTTTTCTATAGATAGCATTTTATATTGAGGCATATATCTCTCATGAACTATCATTTAGCAACGGTATAGGTTCTATTCTATCACACGTTGAAACCCCAAAACAGGACGAAACCCCGAAACGCGTGATAGAAATCTTAGTGTAAACGAGAGGCAAAATTCGAAGGGGAAGGAAGAAGAGGATACCATTTCGTGCTTAACACAAAAAAGCAAGGATTAAGCGTGAGGACTTAGCCTCGATTCTTAAGCACCCGCGCACTAAATGGAGTCAGATAACTTCAAAATAAATCTTTCGAGAAACAAGCTAGTTGCCACAAACTTCATAATGACACTACATGTTTGAAATATATTTACAGGTATGTAAGTCAATGCATAATTCTGTGAGATTTTCAAGGGGCCAATAGCTAAAATGTTTTGTTAATGGGTTATTCTTCTGTTAAAAACAGCTGTCAAGCAATATAAAAATACACATGTACGATACCTTCAAGCTCCAGCAAGTGTTGATAATTTAATGGAAAATGAAATTAATTAATACAATTTTTAAGATGAAATAAAACGTTTGCCTCTACCTAAGCTCTATACTTTCGATAATAGGCACGATAGGTAGAAGATCCCCAAACGAGTAATTAAGAAAAGAATACAAGATACATATTTTCATACATACTTGTAGATACATATTTTCACAAGATACCTAATGATACCTGAATCCGCGAATAAAAATGAAACATTTGATAATAATTAAAAGTATTTTCTTAAATGGCAATACGTGATTATTTCCTTCGACGTTGAGTTCGTGTGCTTGAAAAAGTCTTAGGGATTCTTTATAAGATTGCGAATCAGATATTTTAGGACAAACAATATAATATCACGGTCAGCTCAACATTGTTTCATAAAATTGATCTTTTTGATCCCTTAAATAGCCGTTATTCTTGCTAGCATCAAAATGAAAATATCACTGAACCCATTTAGTATGTGTCCTGCTCCACAATTAAAGTAACCCGCCCTTGAAAATACTCTTACGTAGTCTATATAACATTTATTCACATTTTTACAAGTTATTCTAACAAATCAATGCTCTGTAGCTATACTCTCGGCCAACTTCAACAATCTTCAATATGGCCGCAAGTTATGATTTTTATTTGTTGAATTTGTTGAACACTTTAAAAAATCACTAAGTAGTGCCGACTTTATTAAACCATAAAAAATATGCCTTTCGTAAAAATTGATGAGTCTTCAGGCTGAAGTCCTTAAATTGCACATCTTACTTTTAAACTTCCACGTCGCAAATCGATCATAAAACTATCGGCACATAAAAGATTAATTGCAATTTAGATGACTGGCATTAGCCGAAAGAATTATTCAGAGTTCTGTAAATAATGGTGTCTTCATGATACTCTTAAGGTAGTGATTTCTAATCCCTTCTTAACCGTGAATAATGTTTTCAGTCCATTTTCACCAGTTGCCTTGATACGAAATGATCTTAGGTATTAGGACATATATGCGTATGTAGACTATATAACTCCAGATAAATAATATATATATATATATATATATCTTTAATGACTTAAATAATAAATATAACTTTAAAAAGGGAATTTATTCGCAACATTGGAAGAAATAATATATAAACTAGGGATAGTTATTTATATAATTGTTCCTTTACGTATGCCTACCTTACCGCTTGCTATTAGCGTTCTATATTATTCCATGCGTCCCTTATTTCCTTATGATATCACAACGAGCTTTTCCATTGGTTTCCCATTTGTCCACGGTGAACGTACATCTCCATTTCTCCGAAAAAAAATCACTTCACCGACAGCTCTAACCTATTACTCGCATAAAGGCCTCTTCTCAAATTAATGCCTTCAATATCTATATCATTTTCCAATTTCACCTTCATTTCAATTAAGAAATCATGTAAAACCTTGTGCGTCTCAGCAAACTTAATTGCAGCACATAAATATGAATATCGAAATAAATTTTGACGAACTCTACAGGGTTTTTTTCTAACTTCTAAAGATACGATTTCAAAAGGTTTGAAAATCTGATGGCATTGAATCCATTTCAATTAATTTTTACCAGGAAAGATTAAGCTCCGTGAATATTTAGAATTTTAAAATTTACGAAAGAGCCACATATATTTGTTTACATCCAATTTCTTGAGCCAGTTATTATATTATATCCACTGGGAAAAAAATTGAGACACTTTTATTTCATAAAATTAAGTTTTACTATTGTAGATTATTCCTGTCTTGCTTTCAATAAATTTACTCTTACGGGTCACTAAGGTTACGTATTGATCTATTTTTGATAATTTTACGTAACATGATTTGCAAACATTCGTAACGTGATTTGCACAATCAAGTATAATGATAAATGTTATATCTGGAACAGTAAAATTTGTTGTCTCAGGCGTAACTTAATGGAATTTGCATAACATGCTGAAATTAAATGAAATAATTTACTTTGTAATTTCACACACTATAATTAAAAAACACGCCCCAGGTCTCGACGTGAATTACAAAGTAAATTATTTCATTTCATTTCAACTGGAACAGTAGGATTACTGTATGGTATTCAGGTGCTCCAACTATTCCATTAATTTCGAATGGAAATTTTTAAATTAATAATAAAACGGAATCAAAACCGAGAAATTGCATAAAAGGAAGAGAATAGATCATATACACCTGCACTTCTGATACGCCTATGTATAAGCTTATTTTATATGACGATTTCGATGGGCACCGCAGGAACTATGGAAGATGCCAAAGCAAAATGGAATGAGTATTTTGAAACCCAGAAATATACCAATATCATTAAGAGATCAACAGAGCAAGCTGAGCATTGGCTCTTGGTCGTGTTGGAACAATAAGAGAATGGAATATTCTCGTGATATTCGACGGAAAATGAAATCTGGAGAGGCATAGAAATTGAAATAGGAATCCCTAGTAGTACGATTAATCTAGGTTTTATTATATGCACCGTCGTCTGAGGTGATATCGTGCCATAAACTCGACACTGAAAGATCCATTACATTACAAAACAACACCTATGCTCCGGGATCGATTCAAGTAGGTGAGTTTTACCCAGCGAGCCTTTATAATGCCATAATAACGCGGTGAAAAGCAATTCCAAGCGATATAATTTTTTTCTTCGTTGCATGGAGCAGGCACAGGCAAAATAGTTCACCCCTTACCTACGCTTGGGAATGAAGTTCTATCAGGTCCCTCGGAATTCAATCCGCAAGATGCAAATTAACAGACGAGAGCCAGGACGCGCCGAGCGGTGGTGATCGAAAAGTGTCCCCTGAGCCAACTTGGTCATCATCGACGGTTCAACCCTCAATCAAACACCTCGTAATCCGAGCTCCATTCAAATCATCGAGTGTGAAGCTTGAAGCTGTCGTAAACGGAAAGTAATTGTATCACAAATAATATTTTCTAAGGTATACACCGCGACCGTTTACGACTGAAACTCCCCCCAATTATTTCACCCCGTCGATCCCACGTGAGCGCATCACTCCGGCGAGTTGCGAAATCATCTAGGCCTGGGAGCCGAGACTAAATTAACCGAGAAATCAATCACGTAGTTTATAAACCATCAAAGGCGATAGGCTTCCACGGGGGACGAGGGAGGAGCGAGGTGGTGATGAGAGGAGAGGAAATCCGGACCCCGGACTTCATCTCCCCGAGGCGTCTTCGCGTACCGCGCGCCCCCATCTCCCCGTCTCTCTCCCCCCCCCTTCCGCGCCAAGTAAAAGACCGCCCACCCATTTTGGCTCTCCCCTTCCTTTGACGGTATCCTCCCGTCACTCCCCTGGTCCTCAAACCTCCGAAATCGTCCGAATTGATCCTAAATCCTCCTGCGTAGGGGAAGGGAGAGAGGATTGAGAGCGTGGGAGCGAGTGAGAGAGAAAGAGAGGAAGGCTCTTGCTTGGTCCAGACACAAAACTTAACTCTCTATATCTCTCACCATCCACCCCGTTCCCCCTCCGCTTCCTTAGGACTCCAGGGAAAGAGAAGAGGGGGTGAGAGGAGGCCAGCAGAAAGGTAGGAAGGGTGCGGGGGAAGAGGAAAGAAAGGGGTTCTGCGCGGAGGCAGGGATCGTGGTGATGGTGAAAGGGGGGGTTTGGGGGGTGGAAGATCTTACCGAGCATTTGGGTGGAGTTTTAGGGGTGAGGGAGGGTTGAGATGGTTTAGAGAATCCCGAAAACGCTCTCCCCTCTTAACCCATTTCCTTCCTAGTCCATCCAACTCCCCCGGCCCACTTTCCCACTCCTGGGTTCTCATCCTTTGAACAATACAGCCGGCGGAACGCAACTACGGGAAGGAACGAAGGGAAGGGTTGGGGGAGGGGTCTTCTTCGCTTCTTGGCCTTCCGGAGTGAAAATTACCCCATCGTCTACTCGATAGTTATCATAATTCACCGCACATGATTTGCGTTCTCAAATTGCCCGACAAATACCTCAAACGTGCTAACTGAGTTACCTCCTATCTATACCACTCTTTCTATTTTGCCATAACTCGTCTTTTTTTTTAATTCTAGCTTAATCTAATGACACCACCTAAGCTCGGAGACGAAAGTATTCAGTTTCTTGAGTTTTAACAAAGATTCCTAGAAATTGACGGTGCAATCTGACCTCAGTCATGATAACTATACAATCCAAGTACGAAATATTGTGCAGATTTTAATTCTCGGCAAAGTGAACGAGAAAGAGCCTAGTATCTTGAATGCACACAATGATATCGTATAAAGTAATGACGAGTTCTAAATCCATTTTGTAATATAAGCTAATTGAAACCTTGATCAAACATTGATTTCCTTGGTTAATCCTTTTGTGTAGTGCCAGTGGTTTCTAAGATTAGAGGTGGAGAATTTGGTAACATAAAAAATAACATTTAGTAACATAAACGGTAACTAGAAGTGTAATGCATACAGTTCTTTTTTTCTATTTGAAATTCAAGGTATATGTATGTAGGTAAATGTATAGGTGTGGGTAATAAGATGCATATATATTAAAAATATATATAATCATTGCTGGCTTATTGCTAACGTTATGTAATTAACAAGACTTTTTGTACAAAATTTGCACACTGGACCTTTCCATATGGCTCTTGCCTTCCAACAGGTTTCCAAATAACAATTCAATCGCATGTCAACGAATTTTGTTAGATGAACATTTTTTCAACTCTTGAGAGTATTTAACCTTAGAGTAGTTTTTATTCCTCAATTGTTTCATTACCCTTCCATTTTTTATCAGTTCCTATTTCATTAACTCCTTACAATGACAGCAGATTTTTTTATGAGATCTTGATATCGTTCCGAGTGTTTCGAAGTGAGAGTGCACCCTATTGATCACAATTAGCTTTATATGGGAAGAAAAAATACTAGGGATAAGAATAACCTAAAATGATAGAACCTATTCGTACGCTAATATATTCAATGGGAAAAGCGCTAATGTATTCAGTGGGAAATAAAGCCTCATAACACCTCACTCTCGGCGCGCTGAATCCTGGTTACATATGATATAATTTTTTTTAATTTCAATTATTCTTTAAAG
Source organism: Hetaerina titia (assembly GCA_037158775.1). Classification (NCBI taxonomy): domain Eukaryota; kingdom Metazoa; phylum Arthropoda; class Insecta; order Odonata; family Calopterygidae; genus Hetaerina; species Hetaerina titia. The sequence goes on from CM073771.1 coordinate 61,728,180, forward strand.
ATTAATTCATGCCTACCGATATTATCAAGTTCCATTAAACAAAAGAAAACGGTGGAGCATTAAAGACTTCAGGCGTGCTTGGCATCGGTCGTTTTACTAAGAAATGTATTGTACTACTCTGCCTCGATCTTTCGATGAGGAAGAACTTTGAAATTGGTGTGACGTTAAAATCAGCATGCGACTGAAATCAAAAGAAAAATAATCGCAAGTACAGCGTACGGTAGATGAGAGTATGTTTGAAAGGAAAACCCATTATCATAAAATCAGCAATATCGTCATCAAATATTTTCGGAAAGGTTTGAACGAACACATGTTCAAGTGATGACTTCATCGGTGCTTATTTATTTCCAATTCTGAGATTTCGGAATCTAATATTTCTCTCAATGTGTAATTATTCAGTACGGATTTTACACTTTTCTCATTTAATCGTTATGTGCTTCAGTTCTATAAAGACATTTTAAGTAAATTTACTGGAAAGTATCAATTTATGTCTATGAGTTGACCACAGCACTTCTACTGTTCGTTATAATTTGACTTATGTATTCCCGGATTGTTAATATTCTGAGATACAATGCGAAAATAAAAATAAAAGTTTAGTGTACTCTACTAAGGCAGAAATGAGTCAGTATTTTGTTTTCATGGGCATGGGTTTAGGCATGTTCAGAAGGTAGGTGTTATACTGTAAGATTTAAATTGTCAATGCAGCAACTTAGAATTTCGTGAACAATTTATAACTATGCATGCTATGTTCATGAAAATGGAACCTTTATATACAATAAAGGTACTAATGAAAGAGTTTCGATAGTAAAAACATTGAGAAAGAAGGTAAATAGTGGCTCAATAAGTCATTGCATAGTTAACTGAAAGCGTGACTGTATTTCTCGCGCTGCTATGGAGAAAGAATTTGCATGTTCTTTTGCAGTAATCTGCCGATCAAGGTAGATTTTAAAACAGTAAAAGGTTGAATGGACCGTCATATGTCAACCCCGCGGAAAACCATTAATTCATTTTACATAACTAGCCGTAGACGCCGATGTTTATCAAAGCGAATTATTTGATAAACCGATGATTTTTTGTCATTTTATGGTCACATTTACAATGAAATTATTTCCCATTTTTTTGCTTTCCGTTTTTTTCCCTCGTCAACGCGTTAATTGATGCTTACTGGCATACGGCGTTCTATCAATCTCTCATTATTATTCTTATGCCAGTAGGCACGCTTTTGCACTCTCGTTTACGAATAACTACAATCTTATTTTTTACTCCCACGTAATTCTTCATATTTTTTAGCTGCGACACACTACTCTGATCCCTTCATCCCCCGACCCTCAACCTTAAACCCCTCCCCACTCCCTCCGAGGCTGGCCTTTTCTCGCTGATAACCTGTTCTCGTGATAGAGGGTGTGTCCCCTCTTAATACGCGGCTGAAAATTACGTCCACGTTAATGGCCAAGAGAACTACATCAAAAAGCCTCCTCTTCACCATCTATGTCATAAAGCAACGGGAGGAAGGGAGGCAGATACAGATAGATACAAATGGTTAAGGGAGAGCCAACCTTTCAGAATATAATCCCCAAACTCCCTCCCCGCGAACCCCCCGCATCTGTTTCGAAGATAGAGGAAGATACGCACCCATCAGGGGTCACCGGAGCCTTTCCAGTTGTGTCATGCTGATCGCATGTCATCACTGACGACCGCTGAAATGCGATCGACCGGCAAAACATCTTTGCTTTCCTCTGCGGCTCATTACCGCTTCCATTTTACTATTACCATTAACTTAAAAGAGGGCGAAATGTGCTTTTGATGGCTGTATCCATTAAAAGAAACTTATCTACGAAAGCCGATACTAAAATAAGTCCGACAGACTCGCAGAATGGGGGCTCGGAGCCCAGAACCTCTTACTCAGGCCAACAGCAAAGGAATTCAGGGACAGCAAGAGTTATGTCGTTGAGTAATTTCTCTCTCGGGTACCTGTACTGAATTACTATAATACAGCCTATCCGACAGTATAGACGAATACCGCCATGAATTTGTTTTCACATGTCAACATTTGAAAATATTATTCTCATTTCTAACACTTTCATTATGATAAATATGCTGTCAAGAAAATTACGTCATGCAAATGGTTATAAAAATTCCAATTTTTTACTGTTCACTTTAATGTCGATTAGGTCCAACCGTTTTTAAAGAAAGGCAAAAGAGTTCATAGTGCTCACCCAATGTATCATTATGAACTGATGTTTAATCCGAGAAATCCTCCTGTTTTACAAGATTTAGCCCAAGTACAATTCATGAATACTAGGTACTGTCTCGGGCTTGACCATGAGGAATTCCTTCATTTTGCAAGGAATATCAAAAAACCTCTGCAATTCCACAATTTATATTTTACTAACGCACGATCATGACTTCACTACCACACAACAGAATCAGGATGAAGCTGAAACAGCGAAACCATGGTTGTGTGTTAGTAAAATGGGAATATTGAAATTACAGTGTTTTTTTACCGTTCCTTGCAATAGTTATTCATTCATCAGAAAAATGCTGGTAAGCTAAAACCCGAAGGTTTGCTTGATAAATGAGGGCTCAACTAGCACTAAGCCCAACGCCGTGTGGAATCGACTCCAGTTCCTTTCCCTTTGCAAACTATGTTTTCCAGAGATATGGTACCCGAAAAGTAAAAGAGCTTGGGTAAAACTGAGGGCGTCTCTGAGTATCGAACCCGAGCCCTACTGAGGGCTCTCACATACACTCACCTAGACTACCACGTTCCATTTGAAAAACGAAGAGGGCAAATAAATATGACAATTATCAACAGACAGACATACCGTTTTGCATGTCTTAGGGGGTTTCTATCCAGCATGTGCACCAAAGATGTACTACAAGCATGCACATTATTGCAAAGGCCAAAATTCATGAATTGAAGTTGGAATTGCTACCTCATGCAATGCTACCCTATTCGCCAGATTTAGCCCCCTAGGATTAGTTTCTGTTCGCAAACTTGAAAAAATGGCTCGGTGGTCAAAGATTTTCCAACCATGAAGAAGTTATGATGCCAGTTAATGGGTATTTTGAGGAGCAAGACAGATCTTATTATGAAAAGGGTATCGGACTTATTGAACATCGACACAGGGAAATATCTTATATAAAATATTTGCTTTTATCTTTGTTGGATTGGGTACTTCTGGGACCGCCCTCGTATTTTAACAGCTACTCGATTCTTACACTTCGATTTAGATACTTGGGAATTTTATTTCGCCATCCGGTACACGTAGAGAAGAGAGTAATCCTTCCATATTTTCTGTGGAAAAGATTTTACACAGGAACCAACCTATTTTCACACAGAAATTCCTAGAAAAAGGGACGGTTTTTCTATACTCTGGCCTAGCTTATGTTTCACTTTACATGTACATGTCGGTGATGGCACCATATTTAAAAATATTCACTCCCTTAAAAATTTTTTACCAGAAGGCTGAATTTTACATTAACAGGATGCTGCTTTAGAAAGAATTATTTCATACAAAGTAATTAAACGTAACTAATTAAAAAAGAGAATTCTAGAACAAAATGCTCAATTTTAAATCCACATTGATCTTATGAACAATCACAAAGCCTCACAAAATCAAATGATTTCCCAAATCAGAGAGCTTTTAGAAATTAAATTAACCTTCCACGAAAAGTGACGCTTATTCAATTAATATTGCTTATATTTAAAAGCGCCATCGAGATTTGTGTCTTTTCTTTGTAACATTTTGTAAATATTCTATTCCAATCGTAGCAAAAACAGGCGCTAAGCCAAATTTGCGTTAACAATGAATCTATTGTATCATTAATTCAATTTAAGTGTGAAAATGTATTTCCACTAAATAGTTACATTGGTGCGCGAAAAAAACATGGTTTATCAGAAAAATCGAAGGCGAGAATAGAATTTTATTCGGAAATATTTGTTTGAAATGCCACAGCAGCATATTTGACTTATGTAATCGTTCCCTCGTTTGAGTTTAAAAAACATAAAAGTATGTAGAGGATGAAAGAAACAGATTAATTGAAATACAAGTCATATAGGTACTGAGAGCGTTTACTAATAATTTTTAGAGAGAAGGTACGAAAAAAGCCTCCTGATAAACCAGATACTCAAAAACGTTTTCCCATTGTGATCTTCCACATATTTTCATAATGACTTTTTAGCATATTGTCTAAAAATGTAAAGTGGTAATCTAAATGTCCATAAGACTAGAAAATTACATAATAATCTATATTTATAATGTGCTTTGGCGAATAAAATTTATATTTACTGTTCATATAGATTAACGGGAAATAATGGTTCCAAAGTGAAAAAAATGCGAGAACTTCAGAACATTTTGAAGTTTTTCCTTCTATCACAGTCCTTACTGTTATTTATACGAGTACTTTTCATATTGTACAGACTGTCCAAAATGCTTGTTCTCTTTCTGTTTCACTCGCTTTCTGGGAACTCTCCCTTATATTTCAACCTTTAACAACCGGCTACATCTCATTATCTCCTCCATTTACTTTTTTCCTCCATATCTGGATTTTCTCCAACAACTTCAACTTTATCCCAACCCCATACAACACCGTTTCGGCTTATTTCCTCTGCACTCATCTCATTTTTTCCACCCTTTTTCACAGCCTCATCTCAACATCCTTCAACCGACAATCTTCCTTCCGCCTAAAACGACTAAATTTCTAAACCATACTCTCCAAAATAAAGTTTTCAGTGATCTTTTTTTTTTGAACACTCTGCTCAAAAGAAAATGTACATGAGATTTTTTTTCAATGGAGACATTACAAGAATCAAGAAAAACAATAAAAAATCTAAATACGATGAAGGCATATCGGCGAATGTGGGAAAATAGGCATAGGATTGAGCATTTCAGAGTACAAACCGTTTGTCATGGCCGTGAATCGAATCTTCCAGGAAAACACGACTTCGAAAATCGAGTGGTCCGGGTTCAAATCCCGGTCATAGTGAAAGGATTTTTACACTGACACTTTTGTACACTCTGGCGGATGACTCCGCTAAAGAATTACCGTTATGGGGTTTCCCGCTGTATCTGTGATTTTGGCATAAATTCACTAAATTTAACATTCTTTACGACGGCGAGATACAAAAGACGCAATGACGTCCTCCAGCCCCTAAAGGATCCACTAACTGCTCGGTATGTTAAAGGGAAGGACGTGCACTCAAGACCCTCGAAACGTAAATCCAGCGACCTAACGAGAATGCTGAACCATTCCTACAATTAACTCTTATTAGCGCGCATGACGGAATTTCATTGCTTTTGTCCTGGAAGCTAAGCGGACATCCTTGGCTTAAACAAGGCTCGAATGTCTCGTCAGGAGCTCAATTCTTGATTCCAATTTACGAAGGAGATCGCCCAACCCAAGATATCATTTCCGAAATTTGCACGCCAGCAGTGAGGGTTTCGGTCTAATCCCAAGAAGGGAGATTACTGACCTCTGGACACAAAATTCACTCCCCTTCTCATACGTAGCCTTCAAAATCCTCCCATTCTAGTCACCAACTCCCCTCTAGGATTCCTATCATTCCATTTTAAACTCAAGGTGGGACTCGCCTAGCTTCTATTGAACGGTGGACACCTGGAGGAAAAAACAGTACCTCCTCTGTCTCCCTTAACTCCTTGCCCCCGCCCCACCCTTTTACCATATCCTGTCGCGAGGGCATGAGTGCATATTCACCCCGCCTCCTCCCACTCAACTGAATCTACCCCTCCCCTCTCCCTCGTCGTGTTACACGGGTCTACTAGTCTGACCAGTAATCCGTTTCCATGGAAACCGAGGAGAGAAACAAATGAAGCTCATATGCGCGAGGATAAGAGGAAAAAAGAGAGAAAACGTAGAGCAAAAGGGATTGGGAGAAGGAGTTTGGGATGGTAGGGGGAGAAGAAGAGAGAGATGGTACCTTACGGCGAGGACGAATAGCGTGAAATGGGAAAGGAAGAGGAAATATCGCCCCATGGTATAGACCAATATCTCCGGAGGATTCAACTGACGAAAAAACAGGAAATAGGGTCCAATTGGGTACCACCTTTCATCTGCAGACGTACTTCCTCTAAGACCAAGTATTAAAACTTCCCCCAAAAGATCTGGATATTTTGTGTGAAACATGTTCTAAATGATTTAGATTGACTGCCAGCACTTTACCTTAATTTCCACACATCAGGGTTTAATAAAAAAAATATAAAGTGCAAACTCAAATTTCCTCAACAGAGAGAATTCAAACATCAAATTTCAACTTGTCATCGTTTTGAACCGTCGTAGATGAGTATACGAATTTCAGGGGGACGTTAATTCAAATTCCAACGCCGAATGCTGGTTTGACAGTGCTTTTAGTATACCGCACTTTATGTTACGTAATTCAAAGTTTGTCACTCGTATTGTGGTCCATTTGTTATTTCATAAATTTAAATTTGCTGAAATTAAAATTTCGCGATTTAAAATGTGGTCAATGAAACCCAAAAGCCTCTTAAATTTCAGTGGAAGTCATTATTTTCATGTAAATGACGAGGAAGGAAAAATAATGCGGAAAAATTCAGTTGCATGACTGCATTAAAAAAAGCAATATATTGCTTTGCCTGTGATAAAAACTACCAAAATTTCACTTTAGAGAAAAATTCATACTTTTAACTCATTTTTCCTTTAATCTCAACAAATTAAGAGTAACGACCACCGTCCGATGGCGTTCTTGGGCTCCACACGCCGAATCATTAATTCAATTTTAGTTAATTTATATGAGTATTCCGCAAATTTCTATCCGCATTTTTATCTGTTAGCTTTATTGATCAAACATTGACAGAGAATGTATCATTCAGAATTAAAACACAATCACCGGGTAATGTGCCTATAGTGAAAGAATAAGGAAAACACGTGCTGAACGTAAAAAGGTTAATTTCTCATGATATTCACGCGAATACCATTTACTAATGTAGGAAAGTTATGTTATTACTTAGGAAAACGTTCGAGTGGTCTTGGTGGCAGCCTTCATATACCAAACTAAGCATAGTTCAGAAATTATTCTTACGAATATACAAACAAATAGAATGTGTTTTCATTCCATATGAATTGCGTTGTTATTTAGTTTCCAGAGCTCTTAACCTATTCACGGCATACTTAATTGTTCCTTTTCTAGTGCAAAACATGAATGAATATTTATTTTTAGGAAGGATGACTTCGACGAATACATACTTCGCTTAACGGTTTCCTCGTTTCAAATGGCGTTGGCCCTTTCCTCATATCGAATAACAGCGTAAAAATAAAGAAAATGATTCGCATATAAGATATTATATTTAATCGATTACAAGTTTTGCATGAGCAAAGATTTAAGTCCCAAAACACCAACATGTTACCACAATAAAGGCGAAGTGTATATAACGGTGGAAAATTGTACACCACATGCAAGGATCTCGAATTTTAACATTCTTAAAGGTTAACGATATTCATCAAGATTCACCAAATTCTTTATTTGAGAGATATGAGGCAGACAAACGATGTGCGAAGTGGTTCCGACTAGGCGGCGCGCCTTAACTCGTAATTGTAAATTAATATTTTCCTTATTAAAAAATATATACGTGTACTTTCTGCAACAAATTTCCTTTAGGCCCCAACTCCAATGAAACTCAACAGAACACTCCAGAGTGAACGTGAGCAGGACACAAAAATAGTCCACGTATAGAACTTGGCAAAGAGCGCTCGAATTCCTTAAGGAAAATGAAAAATGTGAAGGAGGGCGCGAAGTAAGAAAAAACAAGAGTGAGACCCTCTCGATATGGGCACAACCCCCGAGCCCTCAAAGGCTTAACTGCCTCCTTCCGAGACATTTCGCTCCGTTCCCTTAGAGGCGTTTCAGGCCGAGGAGGAGAGAGCGGCATCTAGGTTCGAACCCGAGGCGTAATCAATGGGAACGAGGCAATGCACACCACCACTCCTTTCGTCTTGCCTTTTGCGGTTGGAGGGGACGATGTTATCGGAGGGGTTAGGACGCCATTCCGGGGGTGGGGGCGGGGGAGAGAGGGGGGAGGAAGAAGATTGGGGCGGAAGTAGCAGTTCTGAAGTGGGGAACGTGAGAAGGAAAAGGAATGAGGGGGAGAGGTGGGAGAAGTCTTCGCGGTAGCAGGGAGCAGGTTGAGAGAATGGAGCTTAGGGGTGAAGATTTGGCTCGCCCCCTTCCTTTGTCTCTGCCGCCGAAAGCCCCTTCAGACCCCGGGGGTGTGAGGGTGTGACAAGGAATGGGAAGGGAGGGAATCTACTCCTACTGGTGGAATTCGGGTGTCGTCGAACTCGTGTTGGAAGTGAAGACCGACGCCATGACGTCAAATGCTGCACCGATGGTTGCGTTCGGATCGCATTGTGTACGCACATGCTACATCAACCCTACCGGTACTCCTTTCTATTCCCGGATTCTCATAACCATCCATTATGAACCCTTCCCTTTTGGTAGGACATTTTATCTTCAACTGAGGTACATATCTCGAGGGAACGGACATAACTAAATGGTACGCATTATCATTAAAAGCGGCACAATTGTCACCTGAGCAACTTTTAAGAAAATATAAAGGAAACCGTTTCCACAGTTTTAGTTAACATTAACACAAATAATAATTTAAAATTATGAAAAATATATGCAAAAATAATATCAGAATTAACACGCTAACGCTCGATAACATTATATAGTGGTTAGTTAAGTTCAACGCTCATTTTTGGAATTTCCGTCGGGATTATTTCTATGCCCGAGGCATTCATGCAGAATTGGGATATCGCGTCTGTAATGAACATAAAAAAGAAAGTATACATAGTATAAGTGATGGAGTGCGAAACTATTATAAAAGTAATGATAATTAACGCTAATGATTTCCACTATAATAATATTATTCACACGACCCGGGTTTCAAAACTTTGTGTAATCTTCAAGCATAATATAGTGGAAATCACGTTTTATCATTATCTCTCTCCAAAATGGAAAGTTTCCACAAAGTTAAGCCTGGAGCTATACGGTTTGCTATAAGAGTATTGATAAACGTCAGTTGATACCATACGTGATACTCGTATTTATGTACGCAATATGTCTGTCCCAAAAGTAAGTGTGTCTATGGCTTATTTTTCCCTGGATAGACGAAGGGACGGGTGGCAGTTTCTCTAGCTGGGTTCGAGGAAGGGGATTCTCAGGATCGCAGATTAAGTCTTCGCATGGTTTTTGATGAACTAGGGGCATCCCTAAAAGTAATGTGCATCGACTTGTGATGGAAAACATGGGCATGAGACAGGTGAGTGCGAGTGTGTTGGTGAACGTCTCAGATGAACAAAAGGAAACACACACCCGGATCTACCGAGAGTTTTTCGACCATACGTGTAAGGATCCAAATTTTTTAGACAATGCCCTACCAGACTTATTCCATTTCCCCCGTCTCAAATTCGTGTTGAAAGGACGTCACCACGGCTCGGTGGAAGTGTTACAAGCCATGACGAGGGAGCTTATCAGAATTCCGGGTTCCGCCTTTTAGAAGGTGTACGAGTCGTGCAAAACCCGCTGGCAGCGGTGTATGGATGCACAAGGGTGGTCCTTTGAAGACTTCCAATTGAATGTATCAATTCTGGCAGTAAATTTTAATAATCGACTTTTGGGACAGACCTTGTATTTCATATAACTAACCCAACTATCTCAGAAAGAGAAACCAAATTATTTACAAAAGAGTAATTCGGTCCCTACTTTCAACCTCTAAAAAATATTGCAAAACAAAAACCAATGAATGATTATACAACTACAACAATAAACAAGACGAATTTCAACGTTAAGAAATTTTTGACTGAGTACAGTGCACACAATTCTGCTATGGAAATCTATTCTCACAATTCATAATCGGAAGAGTTTCCTCTCTTCTCAGAATATAAGCCAAGGAAACAAAATAGTGAATATTGAACTAAATTGTTCTTGTGTAAGTGGTCGATCAATGTGAAGAGGAAGACGGTCATTTAGGCATTTCATCAAAGGAACCAATGAGATATGGAAGAGGGTCAAATTGGCACTTCATTAAGGGGCTGATGAAAGAAGTGAAAGCCAAACAGAGGTGAAAGGAAACGTAACAGTGAGGTAATGAGTTGCTGCTTAATGGGGACGAATCAATACAGTGGCCATCAGCATGACATAGGAAAGTGAAAGGAGGTGACTCAAGAGGCCAAGCTTTCCAAATAAGATTGCTTTGTACAAAGCCCAAGACGGTATCGCACAAATTTGAAACGTTTTCAAAGGTTCAATTCATGGGTGGCACTTGCTTTGGAAACGATCAACGGTTCAGTATGTATATTCGGAGAAAAAATATCTTAGCCGGTTCCTAGGAGAATAAATTCAGATATATTCATGGATATAAATAATGAGCATACGTACTACCTGTGTTTGGAATTTATTTAAAAAAAACATTAATTCTAGACTTGAATAGGGTACAAAGAAAGATCGCTAGGTTCGTGAAAAACTCGTGCCTGAGGACGCGTCATGCACTTAATACAGAATATGGGATCTATATCTTTAGATATGCGAAGACTCAGGGCTAGATTAAACTTTTTAAAAAGATATAAAGCGTGTGGTTTCACATCTGACGTTGGAGATACAATTAGGCTCCTAATTAATGTCTAAGGGCCAACAATTGTCACAAAATTAGAGAGTTAGACTGTTAAACTGATAGATTCACGTATTTGTTTTTTCCTCACGCTATTTGCGAAAACAATAAAACGGCGGACACCTATGAAAATTAAAGGTACACACTTTCAAAAATAGTGGTACACAAGATTAAACTCCCACAAAACCCTCCAAGTCTGGCGTCCTAACGCCCCCTGTGGTGTGCCCTTGTCTCAGGTGGGATGTAGGCGAATGTATATCCATGAACACAGTAATCAACCCGAAGGTTGGTTTGGTAGAGTTCACCCAGTACTTAGCCCAACTGTGCCCAGCGTGCGAAATTCACACATCAGGGTAGGGGGGCCATTACTTCTCCCTGTGTCTGCTATGGTTTCCCAGGAACATATGGTGCCCGAAAAATCACATTGAATGAATCACCAGAATCGAACCCGGGACCGCCAGTCAGTAATCTCTCTGTAGACACTCTACCGCAGGACTACCGCGGCCGACATACATATACACATACACACAGATATATATATATATATTTATATTGCATATGTTGTATTCGTAGAAGTAACACGGAAGTGTTACTTCTACGAATTCATATATATATATATATATATATATATATATATATATATATATATATATATATATATATATATATATACAGGGTTCGTCCGGAAAATAAGTCTTTTTTGACAAAAGGGGAGTCGTCCACTACGAATTTGTACCTGAACGACAAACTGTAAATGCTGCACTTTACGTCCAAGTGCTCAAAAGGCTTCGAAAACGAGTCGCCCGCGTCCGGCCAGCGATCAAAAACATCTGGCGGCTGCATCACGACAATGCGCCGTCTCACACCGCGCTTGTGGTGTCGGACTTCTTGGCCAAGCACGGCGTGGTAACGCTGCCGCACCCGCCCTACAGCCCGGACTTGGCACCACCGGACTTCTTTCTGTTCCCAAAGATAAAGAGGAGTTTGAAAGGAACGCGATACGGGACTTTGGACGCCGTCAAAGAGGCCGTGACGACGTGTCTTCGAGAGGTTCCCGATCATGCCTTCGCGGGAGCGTTCCAGGAATGGGAACGCCGCTGGAACAAGTTTATCGACTCACAAGGGTCCTATTTTGAGGAATATTAGCTTAAGATATGTAAAAGTGTAATAATTTTTTTCCTGAGCTCAGTACACTTATTTTACGGACGAACCCTGTATATATATATATATATATATATATATATATATATATATATATATATATATATATATATACAGGGAGTCATATCTTATCTTCCGAAGAAGACGGAGCTCGAGTCCGTCGAAATTATCAAGATATTACTGTGAGTGTTCTTTTTATGTGCTCTCGTGCTGTGTGTTACTGTCTAAGTTTTTTATTCAACACTTCCGTGTTACTTCGAAGAAATCATCTATATATATATATATATATATATATATATATATATATATATATATATATATGTGTTATTAATCAATTCACTTAACATTGAATATCCCTTAGATCTTAGACCATGCTTCTCGCAGAAAGTTCTATTATTTTCTGTAAGATATAACTGAAATTTATGTACTATATATTTCAATTTAAGCTATGGACGTCATAGAAAAAGCATTGAATTATAATGAAAATAAGCAGGAAATTGAAGGCTCTGTCGGTTGACGTTGCTAAGTTCATATTATTCCTCTTTAAAATAGCTTGAATATTGAGTTGTCAGAAACAGGGAAATACGTGGGTTGAAAGTTTCTCATTAAAAAGGTAATTTAAAGCCGCAGAAAATTGTTGTGGCTTTGTTTTAAGCATATTAATTATTTTAATATTTAACATTAAATTATCAAAGGCTGTCAGAATCACTAAGCTTTAATTTTCTATTCAGCTATGGTGTGTGTCTCGAGGGTATATGAATGGGTTTCACGAAATGGAACGAAAAGAGGTCTTGAGAATACAAGACTCGTACTTTGCTCAAAAGTGGTGAATTCCGATTGCTCTATTATTTTTGAGACGACAGATAGTTAAAGAATGTACTGGAGAGGAATTAATGGTATTAATTCATGAAAACATTGAGAATAAAATACCATATGGTTCATCTAAATATTCGTGCCATCTTGTCAGAATATTTGCGTCATCGATTAATACTTATCTCTTCTGTATAATCGGAATTTTCTTTATTAAATACCAACAGGTTCTTCACCATACTGCATAGCGCCAACGTTTCTCGATATCCTGAACGATACAACATTTTTTAGAAATAAAAATCATTCACCTTAACCGGGACTCGAGCCCGGATCTCTTGAAGATGTTCGACCGAGTGCTTTAGCCAGTAAAGCTACTGAAGCGTCCTCTTATATTCAAAAATGTTTGTTCTATTGCATTCCAATGCGCATTAGCGAATGACTCCGTTAAATGTTATCGTTGCGTCATCTCCCGCATTTTCCTTGAATAGTATAAATTGGGGGGTATTTTACTCGCGTTCATAATCAATAATAGTCCCGGAAACGAAGTTCTAGACTGAGAAGTTGGCCAAATTTGTGGGCAATTCTTCAAATTGAACACAAATTAAAAATTTTTAAAATGCACTCTTTTTACCACAGGAATAGTGTAATAAGACTGTAGACTAAGTACAGTATGACTGGAATAGCGGAGGTAATATCGGTTCTATGTGTATGAAAGCGTATAAATAAATACGCTTTCTTGCGGTCGTGTGAATTTCCAATTAGAATTTGTCAAATAAAAAAAATAAGATTTCGATTCAATCGAAATAAATAGCACAGCGCATTTGAGCTTGTAAGAACATTCGTGTACCTATTTACCGTGTAATAACATCCGCGTACAGCAGAAAATTTCACATTACCTAATAAATGCTCGCATTAAAATAATTTCACTAATTTGTTATGCCGAAAAATACAATTGATAGCATAATGGGGTAGTTAAATTTTAAATATTTTTTAAATTCTATCATTCTATATGGGCAATGCTTAATGGAGGATAAGAGTATTCAATGGTTCATGGCTATCTTGAAAAAATATGATATTTTTTATTGAGGCATTTTAAAGCGTAAATTATTATCTTCTATGCTACACATTTTACGCATCTATTAATCTAAAATAATAGATTCTAGTTTTATTTCATCCGAGTCAGCGGTACTAAATTACACTGAAACCACCACAGTACGTATCAAATTCTCCCTGGTGCACGTAACTGGAAGATATTTCGCGGCCATCGATTCATCTGAATATGCCAAAGTGTATTTCGAGCTTGAGAAATAGATTTGCTCGCAGTGACTTGTGTTATACTGATATTCCTAACGTATTGCGTATCAAATGATCTTATCTAATTCGAAGCAAACGTGTCACCACCTTGTTCGCTAATACGAATTGCCTTGCATTTAAAATGTAGCATAATTCGAATTATATGAGCTTACATCACTCCTTGTCTCTCGCTCTTAGTTACCTCTCAAAGATCTTTGGAGTACCTGTATATCGCAACTGAATTCCTGACTAATTTCCACTTGCAACTTGATGAACAAAACAATTTTCTTTTTGTTCCCGCTGACGTCACCATTAATTTTTTTTCTGTTCCGTTTCTCAGCCCTCTTTGATTGTCATTTTGCATACGTGCCGTCCAACAGATTCTTTATTTACTTTAAATTCCCTTTCCCACTCCGATATTCTTTTATCTCGTCATACACATGGTTTTTGGCCAGATGATCTTTGGTTATTTATTCACGATTGCGATCTATAGTATGGTAAAAAAAACACTTAATATATTTTGCTAAAAAAGTCTCTATGTGTTCCTTTCATAAATATCTGATCTTTTTTTAGTGCCGAGTGGCTACTTTTAATGTGACAATTGATTGAGTTTGAATGTTTACAGGAAAAAAACGCTTACTTTTGTTTAATTCTGGTGATTGATATTTATGAGAATGTAATAATGCATTTGAAAACAATTATTATAAAATGTTCTAGAGTTCTTATCAGGTTAAAAAGGATCATTTACAGTAGTTAATAATAAAGATTTGTTTGCCAAAGCTCTGCCCTCTCTCTTACTAACTTTAAAGTGTTTGCCCAAAATGTTTTAAGGTAGGTAAAACAATGGAATGAATATAGACTGGTCGAAAATTGTATGGAGGTATGCAGTTAACATTTTTCGAACAAAAAAATGATATTTTTATGGTCATCACATTAATAGGATGTTATTAAATTTTGCTAAAATTTTTATTAAAATTTTATACTCTGCATAAATTATATGAAGTTAACCTAATTACTATTCTGGTCGTTAGGTCGGATTAAGAGTTGAACATTTCTATGAAAATTTAAAATAGGCGATGATATTTTTTATCAAAAATGTTATTTGTGCCAACCGTGGTGGTAGATGTCTGGTATCGGATTTGTAAGTACGGTGCGAAAAATAGCACTTACTGTATCATTTTCCTTATCTCGAATGTTAATTTGAAACGGATTTCTCAAACTCTTCTGTCATTTGAATAGCAAAAGTTTAATCAGATCATTAAATCATATGATAAATTCATATGATAAATTAAAATTAAAGCGAAAGTTGTAAGGGAATTAGCAATAGAACAGGGAGCAGTGGGTAATTTGAACAGGGTTATTCACATATTTGAAAAAAAAACTGTCATAATACTAAAACTGTCATCGTTCTACTTTTCGCTTTATTCGTTTAATTAATCAAGGTTCAAGCGGCAAAAGAAAAAAATATGGTTATCTCTTATGCAGTAATTAAAATGAATGATAGGACATTGGAAACTTTAAAATCTCCCTTTGATTAAAGGTTTTTCTTATAATATTGCTGAAAGAAATAAGATAACTTTTTTAGAAATATTCCAATAAGCAGAATGTTATCCACGTGTCGCTCGGCAACTACGTTCTTCAAAGTCATCATTTGTTATTTGATACATAAATAATTGCGAGTTGATTAAGTGGTTAAGTTTTCCACGTTGAATCTGGCTTGTGTCGCATTTGTCAATGAAGCGCGTGCTTTGAAATCATTTGAATGACCTCTGAAGTGGGATGAGAATGAACGGAGATTTATACCATAAGCAATACCTATATTCCATTGCATCGTTTAAGTTTCATTAGTAATATTTAACTGTAGAACTATTTATAAATGATTGAAGCAATTCCCATTAGGGTAATACTGGTACATACTTATGATTTTTGATTTTCTAATTGTTATGGCACACGTTATTATGACACCCAGTGTACGTACGTACCTGTTCAACTTTTGAGGCATTAAAGAACAACGGCGCATAGTGTGTTAAAATGAACAACGTTTGAAGATTCAAAATTTTTTTATTCGTAATCGTTCAAATACTACATTTCTACCCTTAATTCCATTTTCTAATTTCATTTTTGTCTTTGGAAATAAAATATTAAGCTTATGTGAAACGTAGAAGTAAATGATCACCAAAGACCGTCCAAAACCTACATTTAAATGGGTAGAACTCCTGGAATGAATGAAAATAAATTTCAGGGTTACAAATCCTTTTTCCCTTAATTTTTCACGGAAAAATGATGATGCATTAATTCATTCATTTTTTTATCATATATTTTCTCCAATAATGTTTAATTTTGAATGCATATTTTCGGTTAATAGTTTAGTTTGATTAATTTTAATCTCCCTTTACAATTGCAGGATCAAATGATGTATTTTTGTAATGAAAGGTAACGTGAGGTGTTGTTTTTCTTACGATTGGTAAATATTTTACTATATTTCAGCTCTTCGGTCTGATAGTACAACGCTATTTCGGCTCTGCTGTTTTGAAAGCTATCCCACGAAAGGCAGTCAATTGCCCTGAGAACTTGTTAGGCAAATTCAGTGATTTTCATTGAATTTCGTACTTTCAACTACTTTCCATTGGTATCTCGAACATTTTATGGTAGGAGGATTATTTTAGTTGCGTCAAAATATGGGATTCTGCGACTATTTTTTCGTAGATTAAAACTCACGAACCCGTACCTAATTCCATGGTTTTACATGAGATTTTTTCCAATTATGAATAGCTATAGACAAACTGCAGGTATTAAGAAATCAATTTAACTTTTGAAGCTTTATATTCTCGAATTATTAAAATGCAAGACTAACAATTATTAAGAAAGTCGGTAAGAAAAATTCATAATTACCAAGTAATTTCATAATGAGAAATATCCATGCATAAAAGGCAGTAATAATGGGAATGATAAGCAGTAACAGTAAATAATAAGCCGAAGGGAGCCAAGAAATGCGAACGGAAATTTGTAGAATTAGAAATATGATCGCAATCGAAAACTCGACTTTACTTTTTACTTTTGTAAGGTTTATTATCCTTTATCAATCTAAGAAATAATGGTTAGCGTTTATATTTCATCATCGATATTACGTATTTCATGAATCCACGACGCTTAGATGACCACCGTATTGGCGCAATTGTGGGTAGTACACCGGGTAGTTGCCTACCGGGCGTTGAACTTTTCAAATAGTGGCCTTCATTTTCATCAAATCCTTTATGAACAATTTTACATGCGCTAGAGCAGAACGTAATAAGATATGCTTTACTGATGTGAAAACGTCTTTCGGCTTATTTCAAGTAAGAAATGGTATTGATTAATACTGTATTAAAGAAAAACGGCCAATAAATTGATTGAAGGTTATCTTTAACTCTTTCGTCCCTCCAATTTAAAATCAAGTTTCTTATTGTGGTTAATCCATGTTCAATCAAGCGTGAGTGTTTACATTTATCAGGGGTTGCCTGTGTTACAAAATATTACGACAATTGATATTCATATTAATTATCCAATAGTGAAATATTATTACCAATGCAATTAAATAGAAAACAACGTGACATGAAAGATTAAAGATAATACTATTTAAGCTGTGGTTTGAGTTCAATGGTTTATCTTAATAAATTATCTTAAAAAGTTTATCTTAATAAATAAAATATATCCATGAAAGTGGAATGCATTAAAGTTGGCAAAAATATGGAACATATTCAGCAAAGATCGCATCAGTCATTTAAGTCTCATTTTAGTTGTCCTTAAAAGTATCCCTGATTCAGATAAGAGATATGACGCTTCATAACATTTGTGGAATACTTTAAACTGACTTAATTTTGGAAAATAAATTAGAGCGCAGTAAAATTGACGGAAAAATATTATAAGATGTCGGAAATGCTGAAATAACGATAAGTTTGAAAGAAAAAGCCCTGAATATTTCGAAATACATATTTTCCTATCGAATTTTGCGAAACATTAAGAGGATAAAGAGGATATACTGTATGATACATTTGACGGAAACCGACAATAATTAAGAATGTCGATGCACATGACCGGGTGAGGAATTTGCTTCATGCAGCATTCAGTCTTTCATCCTGTAAAAATTATATTATGTTTTATGTGATCTTCAGAAACTTCTATGAACCCCAATAAGCAATGCTAAAGTCTTGTTTCTTTATTTAGACTTTTATCATATTTCACCAAGTTTCATAATATTACATAATACCCCTAGTGCAAATAATGATGATCGGTGCAAAGACATATTCATTGTGAAATATCGATAAGCACATCAGCTGTTGCATAATGAAGCAGATTTGAAGTTGTCACTGAATGTTTGAAATACTCGCATATTGAAATAAATACATTATAAGATATCAAAAGTGTTGAAATAAGGCCTAGCTTGCGGGAACAAGTCCCGAATGTGAGCATGGCTTGCACAGCACTTTGAAATATCACATGACGTAATGAGATGTGGGGAAAAACCTCTTCCGCCGCTAATAAAATTGGCACACTATGCTACTGCTAGGTCAATTCATATTCTATAAATAAATATAATCTTAAAAAGACGAGGCTTTAGTGCATAATCTGTTCTGCGGTACGAAGTATGTTTACGGATTACGCTCCCACCCCCTGGGTTAAAAGGGCGGACACGTTAGTCGTTCTGAGAAGTCTATTTGCTTCGATATGCATACGCTTATGGGGATAGGCGCCGACAGGCAATTAGTGCCCTGGTGCTCCCCGGACAATCGAACTAGCTGGAAGGGCTTCCGCATGGGGAAAGAGGCGGGAAATCTTGCCGAAGACCTTTGAGCTCAACCTCGGCTCATCGGTATGCGAAACAGACGGTACTCGTTTTCAAGCAGACATACACCATAGATGTCTCTGTGGAACTTGAAAAATGAATAGTATTGATTTTGTATTCTTACCACCCTACAAGAAAAGAAAATGAACTACTCTTAGAATAAAAGGAAGAACTTATTATGTTGAAGTTAGATGTAAATTTACTAAAAGTTTAAATAAGTTACAAATATGTTATTTTTTTTAAAAGAGACGTTAGTTTGAGGTTTTATTTTAAGGTGGTAACTTTAGACCCGAAACAGATTTTTTTTTAAATTCTGGGAACTTGTGATTTAAACGTTTTAACTTTTTAAAGAAACATCTCACGATTTCAAAGGGAAAATCCCGATATTAATGAAGAAAAAAATATACCTTAAAGGTTTTTATCATAATTTTAAGGAAAACTATCTAAATTAACTCATCAGCCTATTGTTAATAAACTATCAAGTATTAAACTTTTGAATATACGTGCTTAAGGTATAATAAAATGATGGAATTGTCTTTTGTGACATTAAAAGGTAATATATAAATCATAAGTACGTAAGACTATATTTCACGTAAAAAGGTGACATTTCTCACAAGTGTGAGAAATGTGGTTCCTCTCAGATGCAAGATAAAAGAATATCGCTAGAAAAGAAAGCTCTCTTCCATCCTTGGATTTCGATGGGAATCATGATAAAGAGGAAACTAACCTTTAAATTATGCAGGGGAGGGGTTTGGCATAAATTCGAATTGAGCCGCGGAAAACCCCATTTCCTTTGTTGTCGATCTATCAGCACTGATCGTTGAAAAATGACGTAGACATGAATGCCTAGATTCATTAGTTAAATAATAAACAATTTCTGCCACTTTATTTTTATGAATCCACCTCATTATTACAACTCCTTTGGAATGAATATGATACTTGGTGCATATTATTTAGATGTAAATCGGAAGAGGTCCAGACGTGCGTATTTGGAGTTTAGAGAAAGCACTACTATGCAGAAACCGCATTTAAGTATGGAATAGAATACTTAAAGTTGACCGCGTTGACCTCAATTGCTTCTTGCCTATTTTATCCAACTTCCTGCTGGAGTTTTTCATACTTGCCTTTTAGGCAACCCGGAAGAAAAACTGAAAAAAGTTTTGAGTATTGGGCATTTCGCTTGGGGATTACGACTAATTCCTTTGAAGTTCGATTCGACAATTCTTAATTTAAATTTTGCTTTTCAGCTGCAGGAAATTCCTTCCTCCCTCCTTTTCCAATGTATACATTTTCGGTTAATTGGTAACGCGACACTTGGAATCCGGATACATAATCTTTGCACATCCTCTCGTGGGTCGTATACGTTACGTCCGCCTTGAACGATTAGGGACCTCTGGGATTTCCTGCGAATCGGGTATCGGAATTGGGAATGCGGCAAAAATAGGAAGGGGGGATGGTAAAACATAACAATCGAGAAGAAAAGAAAATAAATAAATATAAATGCAAGATCCGAGCTGGGTCGCTCGGAAAAATGTTACTCAGATAACTCGGCAATCAATCTGCCCTCAGTGTACGTATTTTCCGAGGGATTTTTTTCGTCCCTCCCTCATCTACCCCTCTTTCCTCCCCTCTCTTCGCCCCAACCTCTGTCACCCTCCCGTTTCCCCCCCTCCATTTGACTTCCCATCCATCGCTCGTAGCGACGGTCAGAATCCCAGGGACGGAGCGTGCAGCTTCGTCGGATCAAAATCAATCACTCATTCTGCATCAAGGGAGGACCGTGGTAGAGGTGGGGTGGGAGCGTTTATGGGGGAGAAAGAGATCTCTCTTGTTCCGAAATGCAGCTTGCAGGGGGAGGTGTGCCTTGGCTGCCACGGACCGATATAGGGGTATAAATTCCTTCATAAACCCTCACTGCCGCCTCTGGCTCTTCCACATGCCTCCGCCTTAAACGTCTGCACCGAAAACACCATTCGTCTGGTCAACAGGCAGTTTTTCGAACACTGGCGGGAAACGAGGTTTGCTCACTTTTGTGGACCAAATTAAAATCCGATGAGAAGAAACATCTCTATGTTGCGAAGGTTTAAAAAATTGACCCGGTGGGTAATGGACGCTTCCGAGAAAATGGGCTCTCCCTGCGATCATCGGGGGTGTTTTAGAGAAAAATTGGTCATCAGGAAAGGGATAAATTCTCGTTGAGTTTGATCGTGAGAAACCGTGTGGTATAGATGATGGCGAGACGTGCGATGTTGCGAGGTTAATTTTTACTTTTCCTGGACTTTCTTACTGTATCTGGTGGTGTATGTGATAATGTGGTTGATGGTAGAGAAAAAAGTAATTTTTTTGAGAAAAAATAGCTGCAAGAAATGTTGAGAAATTAGGGCAATGTTTTTTCGGAGTCCGAGTCGGTTACTGTTGTGAACTCCATCAACCGTGAATGACTAAATTTTAATTTGAATATGCATTGGTTGTGGAGTAATGTAAAGTGAAATATTTCCTTTTCGCTCCACACATTTCTTGTTTCATACATTTCCATACCCACCAGGCCATTTTCTTGCGGCATAAACAAAATAAACAAAGACTAATTTTAGTTTTATTCGAAAAACTGACTCTCTTTTGCTGCCTTATTCATTATTCGCATGTATTTTTTGCGTGTGTCAAATTTAAGTGTTTCTTCAGGCATATATTTTTTTCCTTAATAATTGTAGTATTTCTCCCCTTAGGGTCTAGGCCAACACTCTTGACTTTCAATAGTTTATCTCAAATAGTTCAATCTCAAAACATTTACTTCCATAAATCCGTTTGACATTTCGACCTTCATTCAGTCTCTAAAAATTACAATAAATAGTAGAGTAAATAATAAAATATTACAATAAAAAATTACAGTAAATAGTAGAGAGCAGTGAAGAGGAAAAATTTGTGTTAAATGTCAGGTTGTGTTTTGTTGGAGAGGCAAGAATATTATCGTTGTACCATTGTGTACACTGCGTCCTACCAAAACCTATTTCAACCGCTTTATTACCAATAGTAGTAATAAATAGTGATAGTAAATCTCAACTAATAAACTTCATAACTGGAGAATACAGTGACATGTTTTTCAATGTAGGTTCATAGATATTCTGAAGTACCCCATATCCACCATATTCAGTCAATATTTATGTTTATGCTGGAATCATCATGTGTTCACTTTCATGAATTAAGTTGGGAAAGTACGCTCTATTCACTGATATCTATGCTTTATTAAACGAAATTTCATTTTTTACGTTCGCTGCTTTATTACCACTGTGTGCTCAATTAAAATTCCATGAAACTCAAGAAAACCCTGACCATATTTTCAAACTACTGCATGATTACAGAATCAAAAGTCTTTTAGTTACGCAAGGATTTCATTTCCTATCCCCGTGTTAAATTCGCCAAGTCTGGTTCTCTTCCATACATTCATCCTGTCTCCATTTCGCCCAAATAAAGTCCTCTATATAATCTATCTATCTATCATTCTAATTCCGAGTAAATATTGTCTAGTAGGCATCGACACATTCGTTTTATTGTGAACCACTTTCATATAACCTCCGCCTTCCACCGCGATATTCGGGATTTCATTGTCGATGTTGATATCAGCTAATTATCGCAAGATCACAAATGGCACGATTAACAATTACACGAGTTAGTATATACTGAATTCGGTGTACTGAGGCCTTGTACAATACACGATAATGTATTTACTATCGAGTCTTTTCCGTTGGGTCAGGCATAAAATCTAAAATCGTATTTTGGGGTGTTATTTATGATCGTGATTTCATGAGGAAATGAGGGGGGCTTTTTTAAAAAAAACACTATTAAATAAATGATTTCCAAGAGCGAAAGATAATGTTCATGATATGGGAGGTAGGGGGACCGAGGCTAGTGGATACAAATTATGCACTTTCATCATGAAACATTTTGCCTTGAAACTTCATCCTGAATAATTCAAGTCAGTTATCATTTACTGATCCATTTATTTTGGTCATCCATTTCTAATGAACAGAGCATACAACATATTTAACTATTTATTCATAGCGTATCTTTAATTCAACTTTTCCAAGTACGGGTTGATAAATATCCCAGACATGCTGGTATAAAAATGTTTCACTTTTAGTTAAATTAAAAAGAGTTAATGAAGAAAATTTAATTGAATCAATATATACATCAATAAGGGCTCCATTCGTTACATGAGACTCGTCTTCAGAATACCAGTTAATGCGTCTATAAAATAAAAACTTCGATCGACATAAAACGTTTCGATTTCAGTATCGGATATCCAATTATGATCGTTGTTCCTGCATCAGTATTTCAGGATCAGTAACATGTCAAATTAGAGTAATTTAATCTATCAAATTGGCTCCGTGATTCTTTCTGAGCATATCTATGTCGATTAACTTTAACGAATAATCCGAAATCTACATGCATGTATTACTCTTGCATATTATTTTCAATTACCTTTGAGTAATATGATATGAAGGGCTGTCAAATGAAAACTGAACATCAATCATAACACAGTCCGCGCGAAAGGTGGCAACACTGTTTTTACATATCGATACTGCCATCGCTGAAGTACTGCATAGTGACAACTGACAGGCGCACGCAGTTGTTGGGTTACGTCCTTGTTGGTGTGCGGACTTGCCTGACGTGTTCGTCCAGCTGTAGATTTGGAGGCAAGCAAAGAAGAACGGAGAGGTGTGGTTCATCTTCTGGTGGCTGAGGGTGCTGGAGTACGTGAAATTCATCGTCGCATGTGTGCTGTGTATGGTGAACACCAAATGTCCCTGTTTTCGGCTTTCACTTGACTGCCCCTCATATAAATGATATGGAGAATATAGCTTCTGTGTGCATGTGCACCATATAAATAGTGAATTTTACCATCGTAGTAACTATAGTTCGAATTAAGGTTTATGGTCTGACAACTCACCTAGTTATTACGAACATTGCTTTAAGTAGTTCATTTATGTCGATACCATGACTTATTCAAACCCATCGAATCACTTCGCTGACTCCTCTACGGTTAAGTTTAACAGTTTTTTCCCTATAAAAGCACAAGTTTAAAAAGTAACAGTTATTTTACTAAATCACCTTTAAAAATAAGAATTTTTAAGCTTCTTTCATTTTCAAATCCAAACACGCTCACATCTCTCCAAAGGGTACACAGCTTTCAAGGCTAATGTCCTTTTAATATCTTCGGATATGAGTCAATTCTAATGATGCTATCAGCTGGAGACATTAGGGCCGCAGTTAACCTGATGTACTTCTGCTCCCAATTGTTTAATGGATATTGAAGATCGTTAAATGGGGATGGATGACAGGACTAAATTAAGCGTATGAAAGTTTAACGGATTGAACTCCCATGGGAAGTTATGCTTGGTGACTTCGTTGACTTGCCCGTACACCGTGTCTTTATTGTTAGTATCGGTGCTACTGAATGATAAGCTAGAACACGCACCGCATATCACTTAGACATTGAATTTTCCCCGTATAGTTTATGCACGACACATTCCTGGAAATTAAACTTTTCATACCCTCATTAATTTTAAGGATTTTTTCTTTCAATGAAAATACAAATTTTTAGTTGAATTTTGAAAGGAAAGTAAATGGTAGTTTCAGTTTATCCGTTTGCGTAACTAGGTCGTTGACCTACCTAATGGCTTGTTCGAGCATCAGTAGGTTTTAATAGAGATTATTTTAGCCCATATTAATTAGGACTGATAAATAATGAAATATTGTGTCCGAAGAGAAGAAAAAAATGCTTCGGCACATGTACACTCGGAAATCATTAACCTCGATTGATCCTGCTTACGTTTCGGTTATGAGGAGACTCTTAAATCAGCGTGTGAAACCAATGAAATAAACACAAATGGTACCTACGCCGCATATTGAAATTTTGATTTTCCATTGAAATGAATGGAAAAATTATTGTATGATATTTTGCTGAAAAACTAATCCACGTGATATCATTAGAAAGACTGCTTTGAGGTCCCCTGGAAAAGTATCCATATTTGCAAAAACATGTGTGCGGTGCATATGAACTTAATGGCTACGAAATTGTTATTTCTGCACATTCACCCGATTATCCTGATACAAAAGGGAGGACACATTTGTATCTTTTGATCTCCCTATTAATTAAAGACCAGGTAATTTTTTAGTGGAATATGACCGACGAAATTTGAACATTATTATAACGTTTCTCCCTACCAACTCCACTGAACTCAGATCTAAAAAATCACTGCTCCCATTAAATCATCGAACTACTGAACTTAAGTAACTTTTGCCGTGAAATATCAATGATTTTCCCAAGTTTACGATAAAAAAACCCAAAAAAGTATGATTTCGAACGTATGATTGCCCGAAAAAAAGGGGTGTTTTTTTAAGGCGATATTTAACTTTTTCATATTTTAAACCATGTTTTATTCGATAAATGTCCTTTAACGGTGCGGTTAGTTTTTTTATTATTTATGATTCGCCGATGCGAAAAAGACTAGTATGCGCTAAAGTTCAAATAAAATAAAAGATGTTCCAACTTTAAATTAAATTTTAGACGTTCTTTGGATTTTTAATAGCTTTTAATGGCATGAGTGCCTAAGTAGACTTTAAATGAATATCTGGCACTGATTGTTCCTGGCGCTTGTCTAAAGTCTAAAGGTGCTTTTATTACATCATTCACTTAATTTAAAGAAATATTATGTTCGATATTTTTTGAGAATCGACTGGCCGTCTTAAAATGCATTTTAAGAGATGGCTTCGTTGTAAGTTGCTGTCGCGCCATATGTTGCAGTTCTTTAAATTTAGCCGTTTTAAGGAAAAACCAAACAGAAATTAGTCGACCAATCTCACTTCAGTGGACATTTTTTGGAAAATATTCAGATGGTCGTGAGGCATTCCACCTACTTTATGTTGTGTCTAGAAAAGGAAACTAGGTGTATTTATTTACTTCATTTATAGAAAATCAGTTCCTTTCAGAAAGTTTTTCCTCGATTAAAAATAAATTTTTGAGACATTACGTTAATGTCTTTTACTGTTTCATTGTATGCCTGCGAATCAATATTGTACTTTGGATTAAAGCGATATCTGTACTGATCTCTCAAAGACTTAAAGGATGTAGTCATAGCTGGTTCTCCTGTTTGTATGACAGCTCCTATACGCACTTACATGTACGTGCCAGTTGGTAAATCTTTAAAGGCTATCCGGGAATGGTGGAGCGAATTCTAGGTACCGAGAAGATGAAAAGACTTTCAATCCCTATGTTAAGGATGGACCTTTTATTGCTGAAGACGTAACTGTTTGAGATACTGTGGCCGCTAAGGTGCGTGTAGAGCAGATATGTTTTGAGGCTTATGTTGAGTCTTCTCTCTTTCTTTCCCTCTACGGTCACAGTCACTGCGTTCGCATCCACAAGGTAAACATATAGTATCATCTTTATTCCCGGCATACTCCTTATTTGCTTGCGAAGGGCGCTATTGACCCGAAATCCTTGTGAAATATTTCGTGCGATAGCCTAATTGGCAATAGCACAGCAGTTTAAAAAGTGGGCTAATGATGATAAATGGTGGCTTCTTGAGATATTCTTCAGCATCCCTGAGTTGCGCGATAAAACGCCAGATAAAATTTCATTGAAGCATTCGTTTAGTTGACGTTTACATCCTATGTCCTCCGGAGAAATATAGCCCTATATTTCGAGGTACATCTACATAATACCCCGTAAGCTGTCGCAAGGATGTGTGGCAGGGAGAGGTAGGTCACCAGCCATTCTGCTTATATTCCATCTGTATTTCCTCACACCCCTGACACCCCGCGATCTACTAAAAACCGTGTGGAAAGGCGACGACCGAACACCAATCATGCAGCATGCCTACAGACATGCCTGTGTTTATAAATAAATAAATATTTTTATACCATAAACTATACACAATTGAAAACATACTCATTTAGATACATTGCCACGTGAGAAACATTCGCCACCGGTGTGATGAAATGGCCTGCGAGTTTCGATGACTTCATGAACTGAACTTTCTTATGTCATTGTAATTTTTTTAAAAATGAAATGGTAAAAATATAATTCATTAATATTACAAACTTATTTCAAATAAAAGGTAAACAAACATACAATACTAAAATGTCATGCTGTCAACTTTGGTTTCCCACTGAGCCCTCTTTGGCTCGTCAATGTGTTCTCAGAAACATTAAGTTTTACAATTTCAATAATTTACATCTTTTGCAATATCATGATATTCTAGACAGTTCAAAGTATGCATGGTACATTCGTTAAAAACTACTTGATTTTATTTTTTCTTTTTTTCCTCAAAGTGGATGTAAATTATTCAGGTTTTGTCATGCATTAAATTAAATTAATTTACGTTTTTTTACCGCCATTTTTAACCCACAAACGTTGTAATACTTCGTAACAATAATCAATTTTTCTTCACAATTTTCATTAACTATGCGTCAGTGTACTCTATTTTGTATTTTGAATAAAACTAATTCAACACAATAATTACAAAATTGAACAAATCAGAGACCAGTAAGATGTGAAGTTTATAACAATTCACTTAAATTTTACCGAATGTGTCCATACTAGCGCAATTAATGACGACTGCTCGTGTTATGAAGACGTCTAATAAATCAAACCTTAGAAAACAGAATAAATCCGGTCCATGCATTGTGTGTATCTTACTGAGGAGGGCACGAAGGCAAATGACATTCCTATATATTCTTATGATAGTTTGATGAATACCACTTAATTTTCAGATCGCAACAGAGAATTTAAATTCACTAATCACAATGTGGACCACAGTGATTACAACTGTAAACGATGGAAAGCTTGATTATTTCAGGAAGGAAGTTATAGGAGCGAATACGATTTAGTAAACATAAAAGTCAACATGATCGTTTCAGATCATAAAAAATATGTTACATCTAAAATGAGGAAAATATCAGGCGCATACATAATATGAAGGAAACAGTATACTAATGGCAGCAAATTAATGATATAATGTTGGATATACCGTTCTTTATTTAGATGACTGGACGCTGAGAGACGTTCAAAATAAAATTGGGGTCTGGCGTACTTAAGGTTGAGCCAGAATGGCTTGTAGAGGCAGTGAGTTAGTACGACGAAGCTAAATACGACTTATTTTTGAAGTTAGGTCCACTTGGTCATAAAAACTTTACTCGTTGGAGTAGATTTTTACTGACTGTTTTAGTTTCCTACAAACCTACTTCACTTTAATATAATCTAATCGCCGCTCCCTTCTACGCATTTTGGTGACAACATCTTTAATCCCTCAGCAAAAGTTAGCCGCCCGGGAATTGAACCAGTTGATAACGGCTGTCTTTAGTTCTTCGCCGTCTCCAAACAATTCCCCACCAAACCACTGTTTCAATTGCATAAGGAGAGGAAATAATCCCAAGAGGC
This sequence comes from Hetaerina titia, assembly GCA_037158775.1. Lineage (NCBI taxonomy): Eukaryota > Metazoa > Arthropoda > Insecta > Odonata > Calopterygidae > Hetaerina > Hetaerina titia. The sequence goes on from CM073771.1 coordinate 61,756,351, forward strand.
GAGGTGAGGACCGGGAATAGTGGTCAAAAAACGATCGTCTATTCCACATTCTTTGCTCTTTGTGTTGGTTGGTAAGCATTTTCGGTAACCACCTTGAACACAATTTGTGATTTACTAGCTTTTCCGTTACAAAGGTGTACATGGTGATGCATCCAAACATAGGAAATGCATCAGGCACCAATCGTCAATCGTTGATAAGATCGCAATTTTTGGTCCACTAGTTCATTGGTTTCGTCGGCCTGAATACTGGACCTGCCACTTTCATCGTCATCATGCACATTTTTGCGGCCATTTCAGAAGCCTCGACACAATTTTCTATCCTATCCTTTCCTTCACTCATGACTGTTGGCCAATAAACTAGGCATAACTCTCGATGAATTTGGGCAGCTGATGATCTTTTGTACCCAAAAATAAATCACGGCAAGCACTTCGCAACTGGCTGGAGCAGCAATTTTCGTGAATATCGTTATCAATCTACATCAACGACAGTCAAATGACAACTGAATCAAAACAATAATGCTCCGGAAAAAATAATAGACAGCGCTTCATCCGTACAAACTTTGTTCTAACCAGCTGTAATTTTATATTAGAAAATGGCTCTTACTTTTCGAATATGACTTGTGTGCGAGTGCGGATGTACAGGTTCACCCTGTATTTATGTTCACCCTCGAAAAGGATCATGTATCTTAAGGGTGTCTGAAGGTAGAGGGTAGCTCGAGCAATTTTGAGCCCCTCCAAGCATCTGTAGAGGAATGTCACATGCTGACACGATGAAAAACAAAATATGTGCTGCAGGTACACCTGGAGTATAAAATCATCCTGGAAAATGAGATCCCTGCATACGGGGACTCTCGAAGCCCGATAATGGGCGCTCGAATCCAATTTGCTACACCCGGGGCCGAGATATTTTACGTTGAATTTGCAACACCGACGTTGGCTTCACCGCCTTCTCTATCGCATGGAGACTACTTGTTGCTCCGTCTGGAGGTGCCGACTTCAGCACGAGACCAGTCTGAGACCATTTTCAACTCCGCCTAGCATATTAAATCCGATCCTTGAGCGTCAGAAATAAGAGCATGCATCGGCATAAAAACATTCGCCGACGGTGCATGAGACGTCGTGCCGGGAGCGAAGGGAGAAGGCGAAACAGGATGGGTGGAGGGTGACTACAAGGGGGAGAGATAAATGGGGGTGAGGGGAGGGAGAAATAAAAGGGCGGAGGAGGATATGAAGCTGAGGGAAAGGAGATACAAAACGAGAGAGCTAATCGTTCGGTGCAGGTCGAGGACGAGGGAAAGAATGCGATATGATCACGGGGGAGGATCTCCGGGGGAACGGGCGTAGGGTAACAAAAGGTCGTATCCATGGGAACGGACTTCACGCACGTACGCACTCGCGTAGGATGGGAAGGACAACGGACGCCACCGGACGAGATTAAAACAATTTTTTTTTTTAAACCGTCCACCGGCCGCGGCGACGCACATACGCGTGCGTGTGCCGCGCCCTCTCCGTTACAGACGACCTAGGTTGGGGAGGTATAGGGTCACACCTCGGCGAGGCGTGGGGACAGCGAAACCCTCAGCCCCTCCCATCTCATCTCTTCTCCTCCGCCCTGTACGCGCACTATTGTCTGTTCACCCGTGAGTATGTGTGTGTGCGTTCGCAAGTTTGTATGCGTTCTTATGTGTGCGTGTGTATGTGTGTGTGTGTGTCTGTGCACTCGCGGCGAACGATGGCTTCGTGCTCGCGAGATTACGAGCGAGAGGTTCTGGGAAATTAGAGATCAAGGTGAAGGACGAAGAGGGCTGCCTCCGCAATGGGTTGAGGGAGTCGGTGGGAATAGGGCCGGAGATTGTGGGGGATTGACAGGGAGGGAGTGGGGGGAGAGGAATACAAAGAGAGCAAGAAAGAAGGAGGGGTAGGGGGAAATTAAAAAGAAAAGAACAGGACGAGGGGAACGGGAATAAAATTTCGAGCCAATAAAATTGCAATCGCGCTTACGCGAAGGGAAGCAAGCATCGACGGAAACGCTGAAATATGGCTGATCGATCCCACTCTTTACGATCGTCGGAGCAAGCGAAGCGGCCAATGGTTTTTCTTTTTGCTCGGAGGACAAGTCGCCGTCGACCTGGGTCTCGTGGTTTCTCGACCGCGACTGTGGACGCGTTGTGGGTGGGTGGAGGGTGAGCAACCCCTCCCCCTCTTCTGAGGTACTGTGATCTACGTGACGATCTTCCCTCTCCTTCCTTCCACGATATCGGTGACATCGCAATTTATTGCCCATGCCTACACTTGAAGCAAAAATCCACCATTTTGAAAAGACAAAAAGAATTATGATTATGATTAAGGGTGCGGTGATCGCCAGTTATAATCCGTTAACCTCACTTTCACCGCCCGTTGGGTATGAAAAGTTCAAGCAGTAAGAGAATTAAACCGTCTAGATACGTTAATGAAACACCCCGACAATGAAACATACTCTGCAGTCTTGTGAATATAACATTGTAATGAAATAGACAAGTGAAAATAAAAAGATAGACGGGATAATAATTTAGAAAGTACTCAAAAGTCTGAGTGATGAGAGAATATTGCGCAGGACACAAGAAGAGGGAAACTACGAGTAATAGAAGACTTAAGGCACGATAGCTCTCACTGAAGACCATAATTAAAGTAAACATATGGGAAGAGTTATTGAAGAAGGCCAAGTATGAAATATAAGATACGCGTAATGGAAATAACGGTGTCATGAGCTATGAGAGGATCAAGACATTGAAAAGTAACATGATCCGATTGTTGACAGCTACAACAAATCAATCCTCGAATAATAAAAAAACTAGCCCGTCATTATGAATCAAAACCAACTTTTTTATATTTGTCCGTCATTCAACAGAATAGTTCAAGGTTTCATGTACTCTGGACTTCGAATAACATTCATTGGATAGTGTAATTCAGAAACGAATTATTACACACTACGAGTAATAATGCACATATCGGTGGTACCAAAGTGTTTTTTTTTTCTGAGGAACGTCCTCGCCGAGTAGGAAAAGGCTTCGTCCTTTTACGAACGAGAACACTATTTTGGGTTATCCCTACATGGCATCTATACAGAAAAATCACTTCTTCTATTGGGTCAGCCATGTTTAACTTATACAATACTACCCATGAAATTGCATTGTAAAAGAATAAGGGAAAAGTGCGATTCAATTATTAGCGTTCGAGATCTGTCGGAGGGCATATAAGAAGAACATTCATTTAGCTATAGGAGAGTGCATGTGATTCCGCTTCTAGCTTGAATTAATGCAATGAGTATTTCCTTGGAATGATAAGATATTCTGTGACGCCCATAGCAAAGAATTCACGGGGAAAAAAAGATTCCGATAGTTTTAAAAGTTCTAAATCTACAAAATATCCCGCAAGCTGCAGGATTTTGCTACAGTTGCGCAACGTGCAAGGGATGTCACATCGGAGTTAAATGTTAAATGCTAGATACAATAGGTAAATTGATATTACTTGTACTGAGAAGTGGCTAAGCTATAGCATTTTGTAGCAAAAAATACTACACACACCGCTGTTGACGCATGTGGAGTTTGCATGCTTTTAGTACCTACTTCATAGGTTTCAGCTGAAAACAATAAACCAGATCGTACAGGAGGCACGTAAAAAGTTGTCAACATTTAGCGATGCATTCAGTTAAATTAACGGGACTAGTTGAGTAAACTTGGATTTCTAGCTACACTACGTATATTTAATACTTTGGAAATAATGTTTTTCAAAGTACTGTGTTTCCCACTGCAAACACTCATTCCAATTGTTTCCCACCTTACTTCCACCCTTAAAACTTATAATGACGAAGCGCTAAAAAGGAAGTTTAATATATTTTATCAGCATTAAATCCTCAGTGATAAAAATGTAAAGACGCTATATTTACGATTTTGGATCTTGCACAGAGCTCATCTTTGCGCTTATGCGTACGTATTATTTCCCTTTAAGAATCTTTTATCAAGTGCGAAATAAGCTCATTATAGCAAAAACTTTCAAAGCCATCAACACAACTCCTCATAATATGAAGCTTTTGAACAAGTTTTCAATGAAGTTAAAAAAAGGAATTGCCGAGAGAATAATTTTTTTAATTCCATTGGATGAAAATGTTTATACTGTTTTCCAGGCTTATTTCGACTTTTCACCATTACCAGCATTTTATTGGTTTTCCAGCAAGGGATTTAAAACTCGAGAGAATGGGAAGAAACTTTTGCTCAGCTGTATGCATAAATTGATAAGAATTTGGAACTGTTGACAAGACCCTCATCATCATCACAAATGACGGGGAATGAAATACGGTACCAATAAGGCCGATGCTTAGTGATTTTAAAAACAAAAAGGAGATAGTTTCTATCATCATATTCCATCATAACAAAAACATACATTTGGTGATTTTCCAGCTCGCGCAACATAAATGTGTCGACTTTCCGTAAGAATTTTGGAGGTTGACTGATTTTATTTATATAAATATACGCTCGTATGCCCTACATCCGAGAAATTTGAGTTTGTAACGGTCAGATGATCTAATTTTTTTACTGAATCCTCGGCCTGAAGCCTTTAAAAAAAAAACGCCACAAAGAGCAAAGGTGAAAGGAATACGGTCAAGCATTTGTGGGCTCTCCAGCTATCTGCTGGCCGGAACGCTTTGATCAATCATTTCCGACTCAGTGGGGTGAGTGATGTGCTTGTTGCCTTTGCAAGACCTTGATAGAATTAATGAAGAGGGAATTTGTTTATTCAAAACCTATGATGCGGCATTAATTTGATTTTATGTCACATTATTGTTACCTTCATACCCACTGGTTGGTACCGTTAAAGAATACGCAGCATAAAATCTTCCTCACGCTATAAAATGTCGATGTAAGCTATATTACTATATTAAAATATCTAACATTGGATTAAAATTATTTCTAATCATATTCTTATACGAATACGGATATACATTATGGGCCACCTTGAAGAGATTTTCCTTTCACAGAAAACCCTTCAATCTCATTTCTCTGTCCGCTGCATAGACGACATTTTTATTCTCTGGACACACGGCTCTGTGTCCCTCAATAATTTCTTATCGGCCTTAAATTCTTCTTTCGCAGTTGAATTCACTTCTTCCATTTCAGAATCCACCATCACTTTTCTTGACAGAGACATCTCACTTCACAATAACAAATTCACCACTTCAGTATATATCAATCTACAATCGTACTAATCTAATATCGTACTAATCATCAGAAATGCCTGCACTTTACCAGCTGTCACCCTTCTCACACCAAACGCTTGATTCTTAACTCTCTCTCTATCCGCGGACACCGGATTTACAACACCACAGCCACCATCAACAAATACCTCTTTTATCTACATCATGCACTACACAAACGCGGTTAATCAGAAAAACTCCTTCAAAATAAAATTCACCCGACCTCACACACCAAAGAAAAACAACCCCACATCTGACGCAAGGCTCACCCTTTGCACCATTTTTTCAAAACTCGATGTCATTATTCCATGGTAGCCAAAATCGCTTCGTTACAGGTCTTTTTGCCCCCTCGAAAAACCGGGTAGGACGTTGCCGCGACTTGTCGAGAACCGAGAAAATTGCGATATGTCTCTTGATTTTTTGAACTGCAGCACCCACGGAAGCAAATTTTTCACATTCATAAAATTATCATCTTATATGCATATATATATATATAACCTACCTAAACCGGTAGATTACCTAATAATATATATATATATATATATATATATATATATATATATATATATATATATATATATATATATATATATATATATATATATTCAAATACGAAGTCCCGCCATGCGGCGCACAAATATTCATTCAAACATACAGGTACCTGTAGAAATAGGAATAAGGAATATCTATAAATATATATATACATACATATATATATATATACATACATATATATATATATATATATATACATACATATATATATATACATATATATATATATATATACATACATATATCTCAGTAGACGATGAATTTCCATAAGTGTTAAGCTTCGGCAGAGAATAAAACGGATGCGACACTGTTCTCGTGCAATTAACGAATTTTTAATCACTGAAAGCGCTTTTAAATATAGCGGAAGTCATATAAACCCGGATGCATTTGACGGTCCCATCTATAATTCGTATTTATAAATAAAGAGTATTTGCAGCTCAACCACATTTTTCTATCTAGTCCCAGTTCCGAGTAAAAATTGGGTTGCCTTATATTTTCATGATGCAAAAAATGAATCAGATTTAACTAATTTTATTAATAATATCACTAATTTCCTGTACAATTACGTGTTTATATGTAATTCAGAAAATGTGGTCGATAAAATGTTTGCGTTACTTTTGTTCCGTAATTAAGGTTTTTCGAAAATATATTCATGTGAGAAAAATTGTTCAAAAAATAACACCTCCATAAGTATTTCTCTTTTCTCCTGAAAAATCCCGTGAATGTATAGTATATCTTTGTTAACAGAAAGAATGAGGTTATGTATATAAATTATTTTCTACCAATAGTGAAATTGCCATGATTCATATTTAAAGATTAACATTCAACTACTTCCTCCAACATCCAACATATATACGGATTGATAGAGTTTATGCCCTGACTATTGGTTGCATCAGACCGATTTATAAGTTAACGATCGTTACAACGGTATTCTCATCGACTTCGGTGAAAAATTATGACACCGGCGCGAAAGTCACGTGAGGTGGAATTTAATACAACCTTGACTACCCTTGACTCTTGAAATGCCCATGAGGTGCCGGGTTACTACTCAATACCTATGACATGTTATCTAGGGTTAGCACATCACCACTTTTATGGTTGTATGAGGAATTTTCCAACTCCCATGCAATCTCATAAGCGTCCGTTCCTGATCACTTTAAAATGCACACGCCTAATAAAATCGTTCTCATGTATCATTCATTCTCATGTAATAAGTGGGACTTTCAGAGACTAGAGCCTTTTCATTATTATGTATAATGGTGATTTTGGTACTCAAAAGAAAGCAATATGATATCTTACTACAATGCAATTCCTATAACTTTACACTTAAATTTCGCAAGGAATTTAAACTTACAAAAGGTAAATTATGTTCCTCATAAAACAAAACTTTCAAAATCTTCGTGAGTAATATCATAAAAGTTGGCAATAATGATTTCTCTGTCTAAAAATTGATACTAAACATTTTCTAGGTATGGTGCCCAATTTTTTCATGCATTATTTACATTGCTTATATTCAATGATCATAGAATCGCATGAGTAATAAAAAATAAATTTCTGTAGACTTCAAATAAATTTTAAAGGAAAATTTTCTAAGTCTCGCTTGAGTCGATTTTAACTCGCTGCATAACGAAATTCTGCCAAATAATTTAGCAAACACCATACTATTCATTGTAATACTTTTGGAATAACTGCACTAAATTTCATTCTTAGGAAATGCTTCAACATAAAGTCTCGTATTATTGACGTCTTTTAGTTCTGTGAATACTTGCTTTTATAGACAAAAAATACACCATGAACGTCCGGCCGTCAAATAGAAGCAACCGAACCATGACAAGGTCGAATGATCGCGATATAATGAAATAATCCGTGATTAAAATGGACGTCCAATGTTCGGAACGAGTTGAAAATGTGTAGTTACGAGCGAGTTCCTCTTTTGTTTCCCCCCAGGGAGTAGAGAGAAGACTGGGACAAGGAAGAGGAGGGGTAAGTGGTCCGACCATGGGTCAAAGGACATGAATGAGATCGAGAGATGAGGGTGAAACGACGGGATTAAAAACTTTCCGGAAAGGGATACCTAACCTAAACCCATTACACATATGGACAGATGTGTATAAATATAAGTATCTCATACAGGACATATTATGTGAGCAGGCACGCACACAGACGTGCAACATTGCGAGAGTTCGATGGCGCCATTGTGCGAGGGGCTGAAAGAGAAAAAGGATAAAGGAAAGGTTGAGGGACTAACAGGATCGAGAAATTGTCCCTTAAGCTTTAACCTCGGCGATGTACCTACACTTGTTAGACTGGAAGGGTCACTGTCGGGTCTCGCAGGGGACGTTTAATCTTTGAAGCACCTGCCTCTCCAAGAAGGGAGCAGCGGAGTCACAACATGAGAGGAACCTTCACCAGAAAGATGAGATCGCCTCCACCATGGTGGGAGTGTTTTCACTTCACAAACTTAATAAGATGCGCGAAATATTTCAATTTCGCGGAGACCTGAAATTTTCGGGGCAAATTTCCCGTTAGCGGACAGCTGGGAATGAGGAGACGCACTGCCTTTACAATTCTAACTAGCAACAAGGAGATGAATATAAATTTCGGAGATATACCTAATGCTAATCGGCGATCGACTTGTAGGTCAAGATTATCTTTTTATGCGTCGCTAAGTACGAGATAAAAGACGACAAGGTTAATATAATTTGCATAATATGAGCTAATACATGGTATCGTATTTTAAGATATCACGATGCAGAAGCTAGGAGATCTTACAAACAAGTAAAGGTCATTCGTGAGGGCAAAAGGAATGAAATAGTTAGTAACTACTTTGAAATTTCTAGAGGCACTACTCTCTTTTACGTATCTAATTCATTTTTATTATTATTTCCCATTCATCAACAAGAAAGAATAAAACTATATTGCTTTCCATAAATCTGTCGGGGATATTTCTTCTACGTAATAAATTTAATTTGTTAATAATGGAACAAGGAATTGAATAAATAACGTGAATTTAATAATTAACAGTTCAAGGACGCGCCATTTTAACAGAGGCAAGGGACGACAATCAAGAAAATGAAAGTTTTTGAGGTCAACAAAAGCTAAATTTGTACAGAATTTCGTTCAATTGATTTGGCAGCTTTAAAACAAGTTACAATCATTATGAACAAACGTCTTGGCAAACATTTTCCCCATTATCTCCGCAAAACGTAATAAAAATTAGAATAAATTCAGGGCTTTATTCATATTAATTAATATGCCTTCGGAATAAAATATCCACAGGAATAGAAATTTGAAATGCTTTCTCTTGGAAAAGTCTCCAGCAAAACAACCAAACATTGAATTATTTGTATATTTTTCGGTGGATAATACATCTCCAAACAAATTCCTTGCCACACTACGAAATATATATAAGTATCAAATATTATATTTGATAGCATAATATTAAATATATTCATAACAGAAGGCATTAATATAGTAATACATATAACAGTCATATACTTCCCTTTTTACTTTTAAACAACGTTAATTGGAGCACCTAACAGTCAATGCTTTTTTTATGCCAAAACGTTTGCGCTAATTTCCCTGCAATTAGTTTCCAGTCCTGTATTAACGAATTAAAACACATCAAGTTTTCAATTTTTCACAAGTACTCCTCCAAAGAGATTGAATTGAGGCTTTTTTCTTGCATAAAAAATAATAGGCATATGTAATTTATGTCAAGTAGCAGTGTTTCCTTCCCGTAGTTCTTCTGGAAGATATATTTTTCTTAAATTTCACATTTCGTTTTAATTTATCTTGCCAAATTTTTCCCTTTCATTGCGAGATCCGATAAGTAGTCCAAAGTCAGTAAACGCTACAGAATGACAAAAAATTTCATAATCGGGTAGCTCTTAACTTATTTAAATAAAATAGAGATAAATTGATTGGAAATTGTTCTCTGGTAACGGTCATTTCATCACATTTTGTCTATCCTTTTCCAATTGATTGAGACGGATGCATGCTCAAGCGATCCCCAATTTCTAGCCGTCACTTCAATAAACGCTGAACGAAAATTATCATTCGTGCCCTCGAAATCGTATACGTAATTCATTCGAATTTCATCAAGATAGCAGAGTTCTATTGAGCTCAAGGAAAACGGAATAATTTACTGGAAACGGTCAAGACAGATGGTTGTGGGTGAGGAAGGCTTTCATTGGGCTCTTGGGGTATGGAACTTCGGAAATGATACTATTTACCTCTTTTGTTCACTGTTCTCAGAAATAGCTCAAACTTTAATATAACCCATCAAGAATCTCAATGAGAAAATGATAGAGAGGGAAAAAATCAAAATCCCCAACGCGTACGACGGCGACAATGGGTCAAGACGGCCCAAGTTGAGGGCTTACCCTTTTGAGTGTGGGTGTGCCGTCTCAGAATGGGAGTTCCTACAAAGCCGAGCGTTTAAGGGAAAACTATTCACTTACTTCCAAGGAGTGATGTCTCTCGATTTCAGCCCCGGAAAGCTCCTGAATGGACAAATGAAGATAAAGAGTGAAAACCCTGAGTAGTTCCAAACAAAGTGAGGGGCAATGGGGGCGAGGGACAATGGGTCAAAGCGGCTAGGAGGGACAAAGTCTGGGAGAGAGGAGTGGAAAATGGGAGAGAATGGAATCAGCCGACAGGGGATTACGAGAAAGAAAGACAGGAGCCAGATGAGAGGGTATCGTGACGATAGGAAGGAGGAAAAGATGGCGGAAGAAGGCAGGAGCTCGAAAAGGAAAGGCTTCCCTACAGCACTTCTGGTCGAGGAACGACCTTTGTCTCATGTTTACGTTAATTATGAGTCAATTTTCAAACTCAAAGAAAGCATAATTAAAATCTCTTAAAGCAATGTACGTTTAATCTATGCCGCTAAAGTTGAAACATTGGATAATATACAGGTTCGCTGAAAGAACGAGTGTATCGTTCGTTTGTATTCATTTTTCTAGAAGCCGTCTTTGACGACAGACGAATTCGAATGTGCAAAAAAAATTAAATTTACGAAAAAAACGGCCACGAAAGTATTTCGTTTTCTTTTTCATGCGCCGAACCTTCAAATCTAATCCCAACGGTTGACCTCATTCCTCAATCATAACGGCTGCCCTTTTTTCTATGAAGCCCCCTTCTGGATGCATTAATAATTCTGTTGGATTTAGCTGAATCACCTGTTCCTTGACACTGCGACGAATCGGAGACGAAACATAACTTGAAATCAGCAATAGAAGGAAAACTAGTGGAGTGAGGGAGAAATTGATCACGGGAACTTTGAATGTTAGCTTTCACGATCCCCAAGAAAGTCTTCATATTTCAGAATACCCTCATGATATGAATTAAACAATTCGTGTAAATTAAACAATTCGAAATAAATAAGTACAGCTAAATGCGCAATAGCTGTTTCCTTCCTTAAATATTGGTCTACGGTAGTGGACCGCGGGCTACTCAGAAAAAACAGAAGACAAATTAAAGTAGGTCTACGAGAAGAGAGAGTGGCAGACCTAGTGGAGTTCTAGTAGGGAACTAACGATTCAGGGACGAATGTGAAATGAAAGCACGTATACTACTGCAGCATGATATGAAAGGTCGAGGGAATGTAGTGGAACATTTGGGTGAATGCTCTTGAGGAGACTTCAAAGAGGCGAAATATTACTAGTCTAGAGGGAAAATGTAATTTTCTACTCGCCGTAAGGTTATGATTGAAGAAAAAGATTTATGAAACGACAGGAAAGTGCGCATGAATATATAAAATTTTAATTTAGGCATTTTATACACTTTTGCCTGATTTTCCCAATGACATCCACGTACTTTTCACGCATTAGTGCTCAAAATTACTTGATGCATAAGATGGCCACCCCGAGGAGCAATCTCAAACGTTACCCTACATACCTCTACCTCCACCTATGCCACAAGCTCTTCTATTTTCACCGCTGCCTCGCATCAATCTTCCCTCCCTCCGTTTGGATTTTCTGTACCATCAGTTTTGTCCATCACACAACCGAAAAGGAGGTGGAAACAGCCTCAGCTCTCAAACAACAACTCTAAATAAGACACATGGTTGACTGGAAGGAAATAAAAGAAAATACACGGGCGATAACGCGCTCATTTCACCTTTTGCCCCCTCCAAACGTCCGGGAGATGTGGCCCATAATGAGCTACGTCGAGAAATTCGTGTAACGAACGCACAATGAGCCACATTAAAGAATCCGAGGAGAGCTCTATAATGCAAACAAACTTAGGGGAGGTAGCGAGAAGTCGACATAATTACATTTAGTGTACATATTATGGTGCCACAGAAAGCTGTTTATCAATTTTTAATGCGCCACCAGCAAAATGTTTCGTTTCAAGAATAGGTGCTTCTATACTTAAATTTTAAAATTATCATCTGTATTTCTTTATTTCTAAAAGTTGACCTGGCGTATTCTTTTCCACTTATGACCAGATTTTGTAAATACGAAATAAAATGTGAATAACGGAAATAACATCAGCAATTTGCATGGTCGTTAAATACGATGACATATTTTTAACCCTAATGTCGTAGTGTTCAGAAGTATTTTTTTCAATATGAAGACGCCATTAACACTAAAAAAAACTAAAATGTAAGCCTTCTTACAGAATAGCAAAAATAAATAAAGTGCGGTTCAACTCACACTTTTTCCATTTCATATGAATACTTGGGGAATGCAATACGACAAAGTGATTTTTTTCTGTAAATAGTTTTTTAATTAGCAAAACTATATGAGAAAAATAAATGCAATATTTGCACTCAGAGATATTGATAATATACATACATACAATGAGGTAATTAAAGACAAAAAGAGGAAATTTTTTGGCGCAAGGAGCAAAGGCGAAGATAAGCACATGGCTTCAGAACATTTGCAACTCGCTCAGAATTTCGCTCAAGGGAGTGGAAAGCAGGATGTAATGAAATTTAAGATAAGTGAGAAATGGCTGGGGATGTTGGCGAAGGCTTGGGTGTTTTATGCCCTTGAGGATTACCGCCCAAGAGTGCTAATGGCTCCGGCACGTCTAGGACAAGATCCCAGGGGATGAAATGGAGGGAGTATTTAATGTGCTCAAACATGATATTAGCAACGAGGACCGAGAATGGGTGCTACTGAATTAATAAACTCCTAGAGTATAACAGTACAACACCACTTTCTTTAAAATCTCTAAAACTTACATAACAAATCATCCATGATTTAGAACTTCTTCTTACCGTAAGCCATGATTATGCAGTAATCTTTCTCCACAGAATACAGTGCCATATCTAGAGTACAGGTTCCTCCAAGACAACATAAAATCGACAAACACGTGTGTCTTGCAATCATATATTCGTGCATATATGCTACAAAGGATAACCCTTTCTCGGAAAACCTAGAGGTAAGTCTGAAATCTTCCTCCCACACTTGAAATTGTGCCTATTCTTAAATAGTAATAAAAGTGGAACTGAACACTTGAATTCTAACCATTTATTTGAGCCACGTCTACAACTTAGCGTCCCCAGACCAATTGATCCCGCTTTAGTGGAGACCCCCTTATGGCGCACGACCAAAGATGGCCGCTGCCAAAAGAGCAGGACCCGCGAGGGTCGGTCGGCCGGATTGGTTGATGTAGCTCCAAGAGATCTTCAAACCTTTTCATTTTACTAAGTTATTTTGATAGGGCTTTCTAATTAAAGGGCGTCGAAGGGGTTTCCTCCGACTCTTCCTCAGAGTATATATCATAGTATGACTATCTACATGAAAGTCTAGTAAAGTGTCCGATGGTACTGCTACATTGTCCAAACTACATAAGGCAGCAACACACTTCATGAAGTTTATTTCATTAAATAATTAAACTTAGAATGCTCTCGTTAGTCTCTCCGGGAATGAGACACTTAAATATGGAAAGTGTTGCATCACCACACACGCGAAGGTTTTTGACAAGGTGTACGTAGTGTCTTCCTTCAAGATCGATGTGGCTCGGAACATCTTTAGCCAATCACAATCTCGTTGGAATATATCCAAAACTATGAACCTTGGTAAGGAAGACACGAAGGTGAACCAAGACAGAAATTCTGCTTTCCTTTGCAAATTTTTATGTGAAAATTAGATGTATATCTAATGTACAACACTCGCATTAAATTCAGTTTTTCATTCGCTAAAAACAGGAAATAAAACGGATATAAATGGAATTTAAAAGTAAAGTATAATAGGGCATATCATTAAAATAGTACTTACCCTCAAATAGGTGCAAGTTGCCCAACAAGCAAAAATGCCAATAGATCACCAGTTGTAATAATTCGATAACATCCCGAAAGATATCACACCGCCGCGTTAATAGAGGCACTTGATTAGAAATATATATATATATATATATATATATATATATATATATATATATATATATATATATATATTGAGATGAAGAGGGACCTGATATAGATTAGTTTGCTAGGTGGGGAGTCACAAAATGTTTATTTGATAGTTGTGTCCATCCAAAAACCTACCTTAACCGGTAGATTACCTAATAATAATATATATATTTAAGTACCCTGCAGGCCACCGCTAGGGTATGTGGCAGGAGGTGAAAACACACCAGACTAATTTTGATCCGAATATGACCCTACCGCGATCTACCATGCGAATTAGTTACTCTAATTTTATGCAAAAATACTCCAGTATCATTCTGATTACAGGCATTTAACTACATGCATAACTAAACATAGAATATGGACGAGTGTTTTTATATTGAGAGAGACATGGTGCCTGATGACTAATTTTGGTTTTTGAGACTCCTAGAGAGGCAGAAAAATAAGAACAAATGATTTAGTTTTGGGTACATTGAATGGGATAAAAGTAGGTCAACAAAAAAACCAGTTACCAAACCGAAGTTTGGCTTGATAAGCGATGAGAAAGCTCACCCAGTACTAATATCAACGGCATTCACACATCAAGGCAGAGAAGTTTCTTATTCCTTGTGCCATATTTGATATCCCAGAAGGAATATGTGTTACCCGAAAAATCTCACAGCTTGGATGAATGTGAGGGTTCCCAGAGGTGGGAATCGAACCTGGACCCTCCGGTCAGTAGTTCAAACATATGAAACAAAATAAATCATTGAAACCCTCATGATATCAGCAAATTCGGATAAGATAAGGGAGAAAGGCTTCTTCACCAAATGATTCAGAGACTCTCCGTCCTCGTACGTTTCGCGGTCACAATAAGAACTAAGCTAAACAACTAGCCGATTAGCCTAGCTGCGACCCTTTAACCTCGAACACTTATCCACTTAAATTACTGAAGGCTGGTGGGTATACAACCCCTGCCACACGCTTTCTGGGAGGCTTGCTGGGTACGAAGTAGATGGTGATGAATTTCAAGCAAAAGATCCATGCATAACTAACTGATCCCTATTACTAATTTTTCTTATTAACTATATATTCGTCTATATATATAGACGTCAACTATATATAGTGATGGGATGAATAAATTATTTAACGCAGTGGTTTAGCGATGCTCCCACCACTCATCCAATCAATGATCTTCGCTTACCTCCACCTCTAAACAAGCTCAATAACACGTTACTTAATACTTGTCATAATTATTAAGTTTTAGGAGATGTACTCATCTTGAAAATCATCAGAGATAAGTACATTAATGCTCCAATATGTCTGAAGTTTATTGTTGTTTGTGAATTACTCAAGATCTCTCGGGATCCTAGCGAGTTAAGCTATTGAGAACCAGGATCTTACATATTCTGTGTCAATGTATCTGCACCGTCTACTCTACTTACATGGCCTAGAATCTCTTACGCTAAGAAATTGGAAATGCGACCGTAGGGGATAAACTGAAAATGGTGATAAAGGACGAAAGGGTAAAAAAATTAAGGTGCGAGCGAAGGAGATGAATGGGAAGCAAGCGGGTAAAAGTACCTCAAGTAGGCACACAGCGAGTCGACGAGACAAAAGAATGGAGGACGGCACGGAGGGAAAAGAAAGTCAGAAGCTCTGAGAATGAGACGGGCAAGGAGACAGTGATAGAAAGAGAGAGCAAGAGGGGTG
Organism: Hetaerina titia; assembly: GCA_037158775.1. NCBI lineage: Eukaryota > Metazoa > Arthropoda > Insecta > Odonata > Calopterygidae > Hetaerina > Hetaerina titia. Next base: position 61,772,193 of record CM073771.1, read on the forward strand.
CGGAGAGGATAGAGCAAAGAATAAAATAAGTGCCCATCCATTTAGATTAAGGCCGCCAAATGGAGAGTAGTAGGGAGGGCTCCCAAGAGATGGCGGGCTACCTCCTTTTCCCTTTGCTCATCGCCTTTAATCCCTGCCGCGCGCGCGGGAGTGCTCAGCGAAGCCATCTCGGCGCATGCAAAGAGATGGCCCCGTGACACGACACTGTGAGGGCTGGGGGAGAGAGGAAGAAGTTACGTATCCAACAGATTATCCTATCTTAACAGGATCGTGTCCCCGCCTCCGAACGTCTCGTCACCGGCTCCCAAAAATAACGGCAGGATTGGGGAAACCCGCCGCGTGGAAGAAACGATGCTTTGTTGTGCGTTAGGGGTCACATACAGTGGTGATGCATGTTATTTGGGCCACTGAATTGAACGATATCGATCCACGATCTCATCCCTAAGGATGAGGACGCTAAGTCACTGAGGATTCCGACAGTCCGTAAGTTGGTACGTGTCAATTAGCATTTTCACTGTTCTGAGTAAAACGTTTTTAACGCGATGCTTTGTAAACCCATGGCATTAAGTATGGAATTAAAACTAAGGATGCATGCTAAAATATAAATCAGTTTCATAATATGTTAATGTAATATAATTTACAAATTACACATCAGAGGAAGAGCCGCCATTTTATAAAATGCCTAGAATATTTCCCATGACATACAACTTAGCGATGCGTAGGTGTGTGGATCTTTATGGATTCACGAGATTCAGATGGGATAGAGTCCGGTGCGTCCACTAACCGGAGACATGGCGACGCAACGGCTGTTGTGAGATGATCCACGAAGGCTATTAATCAAGTTCAATTGACCGCAAAATGCTCACGTGCCAAATCCAACGCTTCAAATCAGAAATTCCCTCTCTAAAGAGAGACACGCATTGTGCCCAAGTCCAGAGATTGGGCACCCCTTGCTGTTCGAACAGCTCAGCACTTGTTGATTTATCGCATGCTCTAATGAGGCCATAAAATGGTCTCGCTGAAGTCTCTCAGGATTACCCCCTGTTAAGTAACGAATGTAGTTCCTATCTTTGTTCACAAGAGTGAATTCTTTAATTTCATCTCCAGAAGAGACAAAAATGTTTTAAATGGACGTAATTGTTACATTCAGAATATAACGGAGGGAAAGGCCCCACGAAGAAGACAGTGGGGGGAAACACGTAGCACACGTAAAGGGGGATTTAACACAGAAGAGTCAACACAGTGTACGAGGACGGACAATAGAACGGAAATGATCGAGGGGTGTAATCAAGTAACCTTCGCATTGGAATCATGATAATGAATTCCTAAAAGATATATACCCGGGATTTGTAATCTGATTTTTACATAACTATGCTTAAAAATCATTTTATTATCTTAATAGCTATGAGTAGGAAAATAAAATCGTCAATAAAGATGTCTTCTAACGAAGATATTTTTAATGAACCATAGGGCCCTTACCTTTTGAATGTACCTCATTTTTGCTGACTATTACAAAATATGCCATTATGCCATTATTTACACGAAAACATCTCTGATAATTGAGCAGTCTCTGGGGACAGGTATCGCCACCAAATTTTAGCAATCGGTTCAAAACACACGTTAAATAGATTTTGTAGAGACGGTAATTCTATTCGTTCTGACGATGATGTTGCAACCAGGACCGTACGCTACAAAAATTTCTAGTGGAATACAAAGTGATTAATAATAAATATAATAATTTTAAAAAATAAAAGTGATAATACATTGGTTCCATGCCATGGAACCATTATTGTTCTAAAAGACATGCATGATAAATAATGTATGCCCCTGAATGATTGAGATTATTGTACATTTTCTAATCTCCTGAGCTTCATCGAAGAGGATATTAATAAAACATGTCGCGTGCTCCCAACGATGGCACAACCCTTACGAAAACGAAAGGCACGTGATTTTAGCAATCTTCAGAAAATAATTCATTCGATATTGACACAGCGATTGAGCAATGGAGTGTGCATTTCGACACATCAACCTCCTCGCTTCTTTTCGATGTGGAAGGCACAGTTCATTGGAGGTGACGAGTGAGTGGAGGGTGGAGAAGTGGGAAGGGGAAGAAAACTCGGGTGAAAATTCGTGCTAGTGCAAAGAGGCGTATTTGCGATCATTCCGGACAGGAATGATCGCAATCCTTCCTGAACTTCCTTCAGCATTAATTTTCCCACGCAACTGCGAAATTCCATTCGTCAATCTCCTGGTTTATAGATATTGCGCAAAAAAACCGCATAAGGCACAATTCTATTGGAAAGATAAGATGGAAGTGTCACTCCACTTTAGTTAGGTCAGTTTTGGAATGAGCAACAAGTATTTGCATTCCATTGGAGAAAATTTTAATTCGAGAATTGTCAAATATTCAGAGAATATCCGTCAGGTTTGCAAAAAAATTGCTACGAGAAGAGGAATGGAATGAGCATGGGGATGATGGGTATGCTAGAGCGATTAGGTTGTGAGCGCTTTGATTCACTACGAGAGTACGCAAGACTATTTGATAGGAAGAAAACGCCTGCGCATTTTAGTGACACCAAGGAAATTATTTTTGCCTCAAATAAAATTTTGATTCGACCACAGGTATAAAATTAGAGAGGTCCTACCTTCACTAACATGTTCAAGTACCCTCTCATTTTTCCCTCGTATAATACACCGTCATAAGAAAATCAAACCCAAACACCTGAATATTTTTATTTGAAGGGAAAAATTTGACGATTCAGTCAAACAGACCAAATTTTGGATAATGCATACCTGTACGTATAGTTTATGCATGTGTATAAATACGTAAACACAGTTATCAACCCGAAGGCGATGGTAGAGTTCACCCAATACTAAGCTCAACGGCGTGTGATATTCGCACATCAACGTAGGGGAGGAGGGAGGGGGCAGATTCTTTCCCTGTGCCACCTATGGTTTCCCAGGCATAACTGGTATCCGAAAAAACCCACAACTCGGGAGAAGATAAGGGTGTTTACAGGGGTATGCCTGGGAATCGAACCTTCCTGTCAGTAGTCCAACGCTCTAGTCATGCATATAAGAAATTGTTTGGGTCACCGAAATTTTCGGAATATGTGTATCTCGTTTATGTATGCCTATATTTGTGTGTGTGTGTGTGTATATATATATCCTTATATATATTTTTGTGAGATAAAAGGGGTGAGCATAAGAACAGCGAGAAAGATAGGGCGATTAGAGAATGCTAAGACGTGTTATGAAATAAGACGAAGGCGGAGAGGAAGTCGAAGGGTATGAGGGTGCCGAGACGACACGAAGACCTCTCTCCTTCTAGTCCGTCCACTTACGTAGTCTAGAAGAAAATGAGGGAAAGATAAGATCAGAGAGATGTAGAAACGGAGAGAGGTAGGGGGAAAAGAGAGAAAGAGACAAAAAAGAGAAGAAAATGAAGGAAAGATAAGATGAGAGAAAGGTAGAAACGGAGGAAAGTAGGGAGAAATGAGAGAAAGAGACAAAAAAAGAGATGTGGCGGAAGAGATATGAGCTCCAGCACTCCGGACTAATTGTTTCGGACGCGTGTTGCAAGGTCGGGAGTCTCTGGTCATTCGTGCTTGTCGTGGGGCGGTAGGGGTTGCCGGTGAAAGGAGGGGGGTCTGGGGTTAAGACAGAGTCAGCGTACGGGGAGACGGGTGGAGAGAGTTAAAAGGAGAGTTAGCGGAGCTGAAGAGACGTCCGTTGGGCGGTGGTTGTGCGAGTCCACCGTCCCGCGGGAAATCATGGAAGGGGCAGGGGGGAAAGGAGGGGTGATGCGGAAGGTCACAGCGATTTGGGTTGGGTGGGAGAAAAAGAGAGGAGACGGGAAAAAATCCCATTTCTTTTTCCCTCCTTACCGTCCCGGGATGCGACAAGAGGGGACGAAGTGTAGGAGGCAGGCGTGGCTTCGGGCAGGGTGTGAGACTAGTGGACAAGGTGTGTATGTATGTGTAGGGGTTGAAGGGGAGGAGATCCCCGGGAGGTGGGGGAACAGCAGTGTGGAGGGATGAAGAAAAGGATGGGTGGAATGCCAGTGGGCAAACTTGTGGATGAAGATCGGTGGGGCAGTGTGGGGGGAGGGTAGGCTTGGAGAGAGGGGAATCGAAACTCGAAAGACCAGACAATCTTTTAAACCGTTAAGGAGTGGAGAGGGCGTGGAACGGTAGATGAGTCGCTTAGGGGGCGGAAGTCGGGGAATCGGAAGAACTCCAAGGTATGATTAGACTTGCTCGAGACATGCCGTGCTTGTGTGGTAATGTGATCGAGTTTTTAGCAATATTAATAAAGGCCGAGTTGGGATAAGCCTTTTATTGCCCAACTGAGCATGGGATAGGCACCGAGAGAATAGATGGAAATAGCTATCGGGGAAGCCTATCGGGTGGATTTCACTCGACGTCCCCTTCTGGGTTGCCCTAATTCACCACTATATATAGCACTATATATTGCTTGCGAACAAGTTCTTTTAATGAGGTCAACCTGCACCATTCACGAAATGAATTACCTACTCTTTGTAGTCTCGTCACAATCGCCATTTCTTAACGCGAATTATTAAAAATCAAAATAAACTTTCAAATGTTCTGCCCTATGGTTTTCTGGTATAATCCACTTAATCCGACGATTTCACCTAATGCGTATGTGCATACAGTTCTGATGTATGACCAATAATGTGTTAGACTACATAATAACGAAGTGGAACCGTATAAACCGGTAGAGAATTCTGCTACTTCTATATAATACCCGGCAAGCCAAGGCAAGGGCGTGTGGCAGGTATTATAGGTCCCCACCCGTGGTGATGATCGAACACTCCCGCTCTTCTTGGTGTTCTAGTTTTGTTTTATTTCTGATTTATCAAAGTTCGACAAATTTAATCAGTTGCGAATTCCTTTAATTCATGTGACATTTGAGCTGATGATTATGAATCGGCGTGGGCGGCTGGTGTCGGCAAAATTGCATATTTCAATTGAGGAATTTCAGTTAACAAATTTTCCCAAGTTCAAAACACCACACGTAATGAGCTTTTACGGGATCTCAAAATCCCAATCATTGTTCCTGCGAAATAAAGTTATCACAACTATGAGTTAAGGAACAAATCTAAAGTGTGTGGTTCGGTCATTTTAAGAAGTTTTTACAAAACCTCATGCCCAAGAGACAATCTTATGGTTGCAAACTGATGAAACAACTGCTGGAGGCTTGCCCGGGAAAATAATATGAAGAGGTCGGGCGTATTTTTAGAATGATTTTGCTTCGGGCTCCTTTTTGAAGATGACCCCAGCATAGCAGACAAATATATATATTCAGCATTATATCATGGCGAAAGGGTATAATGTCAACATAAAACGGTTAAGTCAAGTATTTAAGAGTAAACTCTACATTAATAAAACCTATAGTATATGCTGATTAGTACATTTTTTGCAACATTCTTTCCATTAAAATTTAATGGGTATATGTTTCCACGGAGTAAAAAAATGACGGTATTCAGTCATACAATATAAGTGCCCTAATATGGCGATGCAATCTCAAATATTGTTATTATTTTATTTAGTAAAATCATTTTCACTAGTTTAATAAAATTAATTTCTTCAAATATTTGATATTTTAACCACGTCATGCATTAGCTAAAAATCAATTCACTATACCAATTTGGTATACAAATATGTTCCTTTATGACAGTCCATATATTGATCACGCAACAAATTAACGACTTCGACAAGTGACTAGAAAGAGATTAAATAGATAAGTTTGTCAACGCCATTAATTGTAAAGTGTTTCATTTACTCACAGATAGGTAAATAGCCTTTGAAATTTACCAAAAATATAGTACGCGGCGGTCACTTCAGCTATCATTAAATTTAAACATAAAATAGATGTTTCCGTGTAACTTTCATCTCAATTAAGGCTGACAGATTCCTTTGTACCAGTCTGCGCTACACCACACAGCTCAATTACACCACTCAGTGCCCAATTACACCACTCTGTACCGCCTGAAGCAAGTATCAATAGGGGCAACCTCTGAATACTGCTTCCCTATTCCAGAGATATGGTATTATAAAATGATGGGATGTGCGTAAGATGATAACCTTATCATTGTTTGTTCTTCGGTAGGGAGGACGGACTTCACAGTCCAGTGGAATTTCCAATTTTTGGTCTCCAAATATTCTCCGAATATTGAAAATCAAAACTAACATGCAAAAAAAATTAAAACGTATTCAGCAAGGATTTCTGACCGCTACGGGAACGTGCGATTTTGGTTGCAATGGTGCCAAAAAGTATTCTCAAAAAAACACAATATCATTTTTGATACGAGTACTTTACAGAACATGCAAAACAATGGAATGCTGGAAACAGTAATGGAGAGGAGAATACTGGGAAAGCAATCTAGCGGGAAGAACATGAATTTTGAATGAAACTAAGGGAGTTAGAAAGTACAACAAAGCTAAAAACGATTTATTCTAATCTATGTTGTACGAGGTTTCAAGGATTTTGTCTGCTATGTTTTTCAGAATTTAGAAACGCAGTAGTGTTTATTCCCAGGGTTTCTCAGAAATGACCTTAACCCAGTTAACTTCCTCAAAAAAATATAACTAATTTCCCACCGTAGCATACCAAAAAAAAAGGAACTAGGAGGCCACCGAATAGATTAGGGCCACGCGAAATCAACTCGAGAGCAATAGGTTCTTGAGAAATGAAATAGGACTTCCGAGAAGAGGAGACTGTCATTCGGAATGCTGAAATTCTTCACGCGACTAGTCCTTCGTTATTTTTGGGTGCCATTTTTTTAAACAAATCCATTGGGTTATTGAATTCTCTTCTGTTGGAATGCCTTTCAAAATTTAATCATAATTAAAAGTCGCAAACCGTATTCGGATTTGATGAAAAAGATTTCCGTCAGGGATATCACCATTTCTTGAAAGAAGTGATGTTCCAAAGCAAGATTTGGCGCACCTTCAGGGTGTTTTACTAAAGAAATGGCTGTCGGAAAGAGACCACCGTATTCGTTAAGCATTCTGGATTGGCAGATTGTGCCGCCAATAAATTGTGACTCATACATGATGTTTCCGAAGTAAAATTCTCATGGGCAAAATTTGACGACTATAAGAGGCCAACGCTTTGCTAAGGTGTAAAATTACTAATAGCGAATTCAAACATTGGCTTTCATTTTCTCGATGATTTCCCCATAACTACCCCTTTAGCTTGAAATTTTACTCATGGGTGAGCGATGAAAATTGGCAGTCGTTCCACCGATAAGTGGAAAGTTTTCAATCGTCCTAATGGAGTGCGAGGACGTTCTGCCAAAGTTGACAACGTTTAAAAATGATTTCTCCGCTTACATGAAAACCACCGCGTGAGTGATAAAATGAAGACTGTAAATGGATTGAAGGGTGTCAAATTTGAACAAAAATTAACGAAAGGATGATAAATATTCAATTTTGAAATTCTTTAACACTCAATCATCACTTTTTTTGCTGTCACTCATCGATTTGTTCGGCTCATTTTTCAGATGTGACAATCGAGGGCTAAATTTGTCTATGCTTCCGAGGAAAATGTTATCGTGTAGTAGCTAGCTGGAGATATAATATTCTGTAGTAAATATAACTAATTAAACGTGAAATGTGGTGAACTATGTTGAAGGAACTTTGCTAACACTGAATTGTTTTCATATAATAATTTTAATTAAACCGATGAGTATAAATTTACAACTTGAAAAAATTAGCCATAAATCCCTTTAGTTTTCATTGACCGGAGAAATTCACGAAGAAGGTATAATAAGGAAGGAGACTACTTGCGATACGTCTTATACACCATAGTACTGTGAGAACTAGTGGCTAAAAATGCAACTTTACGAAGCTGGCTACACAGGTATTGAACAATAAGCTAATATTTGAACACGGCATTAATACGCAAAGAATTATACTCCTTTAAAGTACCCGAATGCATGGTATGAATTTCGCGCATTTATTACCCAAATAATTTTAAATTATTTGTCCAAAATGATAGCAGGTGTAAAATTTAAGCAGTGACAGTATTTATCACGTAATATTACTATCTTAATGTGGACACAATCATTATATGGCATTGTGAACCAGTATTTGTTGCTCGTTTAACTTTTTCTATAGCATAGTTAAACATTTTTCCATCACAGAAAAATCAAGCATAATATGCGTAAATTTGGCGAAGCTACTCAAGAAAAATGTGTATATATTTTTAAGGAAAACACGAATTATTAAACTAATAGACATACTCTGCCCGCCGTCTTACTTTTTCAATGATTCAAAAGTCAATGATTACTCTCTTTGTCCGCGTCAATATATTATCTTCATCTTTAGCGTCTACTAACCAAATAAAATTCCAAAAATTAAAACTACGTAATATGGAATATTGTTTATGATTCTGTATAATTCAAAGAAATCGCAAGAATGGACAAATGCCATAACTATAAGTAAACGTGTTTTGAATGTTTTCAAGATTCGAACGAGCAACATTTGGCCGCTAATATAAATAACCAACAAAGGCCTAAGCTTCAGTTATCCTCCCATTTACGCACTAGAAATTTGAAGGTCGCTTTTAATATTTGAATATTTAAGAAGCCACCTATTCTAAGAAAGAAGAAGCTAAAGAAATTGATATCAATTGAAATTCGAACATTATTTTCAAAACCGATGCACAATCTCAAAATAAAAATTGACTTTCAACAAAAGGTTCTACTCAGCAATATGAAAGCTACAATTTTATAGCGGTTTATCGGTGTATAAAAATTTCCAACAGCTAATTATAAGTTTGGGTTAAAAAATCTTTTACCAGCCTCTTTTTAATTGAAATTCCTGATAGTGGTACATGAAAACTCATGAAATTATTACTTGTTTCTCAATTGTCAATGGCTTTTACCTCTCAATATTATTTTCCTCATATATTTTGCCTTACCTAATGTTTACAATGGATAAATTAAAGTCTTAAATTAAATTATTATTGAATATAAAATAATAACTAATATTAAAAGAATCCTTCAACGTTAATATTTCAAATTTTACAAAATAAAACACAAATATTTTACACACAATTATTTGATAGTATCGCTTTTTCATTCATATTCGTTAAAACAATTTTATTAAGAAAATCTATCAAATTTAATCATTAATTTCCTAGCGAAATTTACAGTATTACAAAAGAGCGCGGATCAAAAAAAGTGCCAATGTATTCAAATTGTTGACATAATAGAGACAACTATAGGGTATATGAGGATTGGCAGGCAAATGATCTTTTTCATTACCAAAATGTTCAATCCTAATATGGGTATCTCAACCAGTACTTTTGCGTCTCTGTTTTGCTCACTCCATCAGATACGACTGGCAATCAGACAGAACTGGAACACAGAACATCTCTCAGTATCATTATGGCATGTTTTTCATCCTTATGTTTTTCTTTTAGATTACCCTATTACATATGCGTAATCCTTGAGGGACATTGTAATTTTATGATAACAACCTCTATGAGTGAGACTAATATGAAACTTTACTAAAATAACTGAATTAAAGTTAGTTCAAGTTCCATGCTGTACTATTAGGGATTTATAATATTGGCAACTTTCCTGACTGACGACTGTGGATTACTAAGGTTACAGAAAGTCAATTGGTTATCAGTGTTACATATTTTAGTAGCACTGCTAAGTGACTGACGGCTCGTATTTAATATATATAAAGAGAAGAAGGCCGAATATACTGGACTTGGTCCGCAGTCCCTAGGACTGGGGCAGGGACTCGGTCTGAAGTCCCTTGCGAATAACCATTTACTTTTTACAGCATCCTATTTAGCAATATTAATATTAAAAAAGCCATTCTAGTCAAAGTACTAATGCTTCCCAGATCTACAGGACCTGGGGAACATGAGCACATTGCACCGCCCCAAAAAATTTTACGGGTAAACCTTTTCCATCATCATCCGTACACTCAGGATAACTAGGCTATGTAAATTATTTTATGCAACAGGTATGATTGTATAAACTTGAAATATTACCAGATAAGTGACTGGATAGCTGGAAAATTAAAAATATGAATAGTTTTAAACTATTATGGAAATACGGTGGGGAATAGGAGAAGCACACTAAAGAAAAAGTGACAAAATGACGTGAGATGGCTCGGTATTCCTTTATAAAATGATGGAAACTGGCGCGCAAAGGACGAGAAAATTTACTAAGCCCACTTTCAAGGGTTGACGGGTGTTATTGTAAGTATAAGTAATAAGCATCTATAATTTGTCTCATCAACCTCACTGCCACAGCCACCAGACTCTGAAGTTGATATCAAGAATTAGCAAAGTAAAATAGTTATAGGACGTTTTCTTGTCGTGGGAATGGGCATGGGAAAAGATGGAAGGGGGTGTGGATAACAGTGGATAAAGGATCTATCTCCTCTGTGATGGCTGTCACGTCCACAGGTTGTATCACCGCTTCACGAAACCATCCACGCATTATATCAAGCACCATGGATCCAATGAGCTAATAGCCTCGTTTATACCCTTTAGTTTGATGTATAATACTAGTTTGCTATCAAAATAATTGCAAAAATCGGTGTTATTATAGCAGAGAAGATTGCATTGGTGAAAGATAACTTTTGGACTGAATAGAGACTGGTTCTTAATCATTATCACCTCTCCCCCTCATCTTTTTCGACTTCATTTTTTTTGTTTCTCGTTTAATGTCTTCAATAAACAAATGCCGCCACATATCTTTCCATTAAAGTGGTAAATTTAAGAGGAAATGACATTCTTAAGGCCTATCAAGCAATGAACATTTGTGAACATTGTGAGGTAAATGATAAAAGGATGCGATTTAAATTTTTATCAACCATTATTACTGTATTATTTTAAATAACAGTAAGCATTGAGTTCCTAATCCAAACTAATTCTTTACTTATTTTTTCCTAACTTTCGCCAAATTATAATGCTTAATGCGTAATTTAAAAACATGAGTTCTTTGATAATACGACAACTATATACTTTTCCTTACCTGTGAAGCCGTATAATCGAATCTACCAATATTATATGGTGTCTATAATTCCCTCTGTGTCGAAAAAAGCTCAGGTGCCCTGTACTTAAAACTAAAAAGGTATGGCCTGCTTCCTTCAAGATTCAAGAGAGTCCCAACATAACCGTGAAGCTTACTCGCTAATCGCAACAATTTTTAACAAACCTTGAGGATATTCTCTGAACCGTATCTAAATCTATGAATAATGATTTCTTCCATGGAGCCCAGATACTCGTCGTGTATTCTAAATGCGATCTAACAAGAGCGAGAAAACAACTCTCTCTAACTTATTCATTTTATTTTCCTACAATCCGTTCAATGAAACCTAGTTTCCTTACGGCTAGCCAGCATGTACTTCCAAGGTGTGTATCCCATGCAAGTTTTGATATCAGTGTAATACTTAAGTATTTGACCAGTTCTGAAATTCTTGACACGATCCATCTATTTCATGATTTATGTCTAGTTAATCTTTTATTTCATTCCAAAACTTATGCAGCACATTTTCTCTTATTAAATTCTAGCTCCCGTTTTTTTACACCACTCTGGCTTTTGATCTAAATAGCTAGAGAATGCTTGCAATCTGCCATTCAGATCAATATAGAACAATTTGTTCTCGCGAAGACTTTTGCTCATATATTCACAGGGTTTTGACAAGAATTACCGTTTCTTCTTGTGTTCCTACAGAATCAGTCCTGATTAATTTTAGGCAGCTCAAGTCGTCGAAGACTGCAAATATACTGTTGCTCTGCTTGGCGAAGAGTTGGGAAATTCGGTCATGAAGTTTTGAGGCAACATCCATGATTGAGTCAGATGGTCTGTAGAGTGAACATTAATATGGTCATATGATTATAATCCTTGACGTAACACCAAATAGTTTCTATACCGTTGACGTCGTATTCATCACGGGTACTACAGTGTTGTGAGTTTACTGCGATGAATATTCCTTCATTAATTCTATTAGGTCTGTATTTTCTCTAGATAATGAAACCTTTCGGAAGAAACTTGCTGTCGGCAATATCTTCTCCCAGCCTACTTTCATTTCCCATGACGATGTCTGTCTTAGTACTTTGAAAGCTTTGTTCTATATTCGATCTTTTATTTTTTATGCTTCGGGCATTTAATGCGAAAATATTATATTGTCTATCACTTTGTTTTTCAGATGTGGAACTGAAATTACATCAATTACGGATGCCTTTATTATTTTATTTATGAAAGCTGTACCTAATCTGATTCGCTTTAAGAACTCTTACAAATCAATTACTATTTCCCCAGCGGCAGGCTTTTGTTCTAACTACCGAGTACAGCAAACTTTCGTTGTTTGTTAGTGTATCCTACGCGTTACCTTATGCAAAGTTTCGTCTGTATAATGAACTCTCAAACGATTGAGAAGGTCCCGACATATTCGACCACCGAGTTACTATTGCATTGTCAAAGGCAGAGTAGAACACAGGCTTTTTCTCGTTTTCTCTCGCAGGATACGCAAACATAACATGATTAAATCCAAGAGCTTGAAAAAATTAAATAAACTTGAATTCCAGAACTTGATGAATTGTTTAAGCGCAGCAATTATTGCATGTTGTATATAGACATATGCACAAGACGTGTATATGAGCTAACATACATTCTAGCTACATATGAATAAACTGATATTTCTGCATGCATGACTGGTTCCCTAATACCCCCGCCACATGCCTTTGGGATATTTAATAGATGCAGATGATTAACAAAATAAATTTTCTTAGGGGCAGTACGAGATCCAATTTACATACACTGGTTCAAGATATGTTTTAACTTGTCTTTTAAGGTAAAGTTTTACTTCCTTTATGACGCCGAGTATTAGCACATTCTTTCATTTTCGTGTATTTTCCGTGTTTCTAAGCTAGCTTTATTTAAAAGAGTAGTAGTCAAATGTAGGATTGGATTAGGCTATTCTCATTTGAAATGTGTACTTACATGGTTCGTCCGGAAAATAATTGTACTGATTTTTTCCCGCCGCTCCAGGCGCGCCCAGCACCGCTCTGACGGGCTGCAATTGGAGGGGGGTATGTTGGCAAGCGACGCTGAAAAAGGCAGTCGGCTCTGAGCTGTGGTGTAGTGAGGAGCTCTGTTAACGCGAACCTCCACGCTCGACCCACGTCACGGAACGCGATGCCGAAGTTTTTGGAGCAGCGTTATTCCATCAAATTTGCGGTAAAGCTTGGGAAATCGTCTACCGAAACTGTCGGTATGATTAACCAGGCTTACGGGGAGTCAGCCATGTCAAGAAACATGATCTTTCGGTGGCACAAGATGTTCGTGGAGGGCAGAGAAGAGGTCGACGACGAACCACGGCCTGGACGCCCATCAACGACACTCACCGACGAAAATGTGCGAAAAGTTCGCGATGTACTGAACTCTGATCGTCGTCTTAGTGTTTGGATGATAGCAGAGCAGTGTAATATGCCAAAAACAATAGTGCACGAGATTATTAGGGACCAATTACAGATGCGAAAAATTTGTGCAAAGTTGGTGCCGAAAGTGCTCAGTGATGATCAAAGACTCAATCGTTTGGAAACCGCGACACAACTTGCGGATCACTGCAAAAATGATCCACATTTTTTAGAGAACGTCTCTGTTCTCGAAGATAAAGAGGGGTTTGAAAGGAACGCGAGACGGGACTTTGGACGCCGTCAAAGAGGCCGTGACGACGTGTCTTCGAGAGGTTCCCGATGTTGCCTTCGCGGGAGCGTTCCAGGAATGGGAACGCCGCTGGAACAAGTGTATCGACTCACAAGGGTCCTATTTTGAGAAATATTAGCTTCAGATATGTAAAAGTTTAATATTTTTTTTCCTGAGCTCAGTACACTTATTTTCCGGACGAACCCTGTATCTTTCGAGCATAAGCATCAAACATGAGCAGGTGGATTTTTCATAAACAAGAAATCGATTCCATAGCATATGGATGACGCTTTACAAGAAGATGCAGTAAAACGACCACTTCTTCAGCGAAAATCCGTTTGTTGAAATCGGGGTAGTAAATCAAGAGGACGAATATTCGCTCAAGCATTGTGAATCTTATCTTCACAATCAACCTAAGGTCTGGTCACGTGCTGACTTCCTAAGTCCCTTTCGAAAGCACCAATTCTGTGGGTCGTAAAGGCATGAATGTTGACGTGAATAATAAATACAAATCTTCTCCAACCTTGCTGTCACTTGCATTCGGAAATGTTGCCAGCAGGTCTCTGATCACAAAAAAAGAAAGAGAAATGAGGAAAGGCATGACAATGGAAGATGAAGTCTCGTCGAAAAACTAAGTAGTTTTGGTGGAAAAGCGGCAGATAAATTTAGAGGAAACAAAAAGTTATGAAGATATACATGAAAATAAATATCTACGACACTAAATCCACGTCAAGTTACTCATACTTGAGTGGCGCATCTGAATATAAAACCAACTTGTGCCCACGTATGTGCATTATGTTAAAGGAAACGGAATTAGGAAATTAATAATTAGGTACCGGCAAATTAACCACAGTTTTAATGAAAATGATATTTCTTCCAACTCTTACCTAGTTTATATAAATATAAGGAGGAGAAGACAAAAGTGACATACTTTCAGCCTTTTATCGATCGACAAGTATTGCTATTTTCATTTAAATTCAAACTATATGGGGAAATTCCTAAATACGTTTGTAGCTACGGATAAATATTTTGTTATTATTAATATTAGACTAAAAATTATGCTAGCCGCTGAGATAGATCACGAAGCAAAAATTTGAACCTAAAATTCCTTAAAGTAAATACCAGCGCACACTGGGGGACTATTCACGACACCTATTGGAGGATGCCGGCACTACTCTAATGAGAATATTGGAAATAACTTGATGGCAATGTTGAGAATTGAGCAATAAACGAAAGAAAACTTTACAAAACGCACTTCTCTTCTTATACTTGATCAAAAACCAAAAAGTTCTTCTCCACTGTCCTTTTAACGCAAACAGTTTCCTTAAGACAGAGAGGATTTCGAGGAGACCAGAGAAAGAAGGCGAAGGAATGGCGAGCACACTATTTATCCTCTAAGGGCTCCCACGAGGGTGTGGGCGTGGGGTAATATTTTGCGCCGTTCACTTTGGGGAGTACGAATCGGAAACGGGAATGGGGTGGAAGTCGGAAACGCCACCACCGCCTCGTATCCAAACTCTTCGGCACAGCGTGGACCTAACCTCGAGCGTGAGCCGTGACCGCGCTCGACGACCGGCCCTCCATGGCAGGAAGAACAATGGTAAGAGGAACGAACGAAAGATTGGCTGGGGAAAAAGACCTGCAGACCGAAGGAAAATTTTGATGAAGGGAGATAAATAGAAGAGAAAGAGAGAGCGAAAGGAACCCGACGGTGGGCGTTGATTGGTCGTAGGCGAAGGAAGGGAGAAGGGGGAGTGGGGGAGGGGAATGGGGAGTGGGCGCTTTCGGAGAACGGAGGGATGGAGAGGGGGGGATGTTGCGGGAGATAGTGCAGAAGGAGAGAGATGGTGACAGATGCCGACTTGATGGCTCGTTAACGTTAAGCAGACTCTGGTTCGTTTTAATACCGCTCTCCTCCCTCAAACTAAAGCTGAAGGATACTAATGCCCGAGAGAGAACCTGCTTTCCCTCGTACAAGCACTACTCGTCTTCCCTACGCAGAAACTCAGTTCATTCCTATCCATCTCGCTGCCTCTCTCAAACAGGGCAATTTATGAATACTAAAGGAATTTCTTTTGGACAGATAACTAACTCTGAAAAGGATGCTAAAAGGTTTCCTGTTACAAAAAAGGTGCTTGTAGAGGAAGTTGCCCGCTTTCAAGGAGCACTTCTCTGCGCTGTGGAAATAAAGACGATGCCGCTTAGCTAACTGTTGCTTTTGATGACGAGCTTGCAAACAGGGACGTAATAAATGGGGCTGGTCAATTGAATAAAACTCTGATTTCAGACGCATTAGACAAAACTACGCACTTGAACACAAAAACGTGGTTATTTTTACACGTGGAACGCGTTTCTCATAATCTCTATTGTAGCAGGTAAAAATGACGCACACGAACTTCTGGGTAAGTAGGCTCACCAAATAATTTTCAGGCGAGTGAATATTTTAATTATATTCGAGTAATTAGAAAAATTACTCCTTTCCTCAATGTGAAACACTTTCCATGACGAAATAATCACCTCTGTATCCAGAGAGAGCCTATCAAGCTCTTGATAGAAGTAAACTGAACGTTAAAATAAAGCTTTTCTCAAAGCAATATCAGAAGATAAAACTCGGTAATGCACTCCTTAACGGTGATTGGAGCGTCACAAACCGAGGCTTTAGAAGCCTATAGAAACTAATGAACAGTGAACACTCTTTAAGTAGCAAAACACAACATCAAAGCATCATTCCAGTGAATTTCACTATTCTATAGATTGGCGGTACCATAGTATCAGTGCTAAAGAAAAAATTTAATACAAGGGAAGAGTGAGTATTCGTCATGAAAATGACAAACGTAGACTGTGAGCACCTAAGAACAAAATCTGGAAAGCGTCAGCTAAGGGGCCTTTTGGAACCCGACAAAAAGTTAGAATCCACTAATATCACACAACATTTGAAAAAAAAGCATTCTCAAGGAAAAGACAGACTAGAATTTAGCGTACAGTACAGATACCTATAGAGGAGTACACTAGATACACATGAAGCTAGTAATGTTACCTATGACGAAGAAGGAATATATGATAATCAGGAGATCGAGTCTAGATTGAATAAAATAGATTTCCAGTTTAAAGAACGAATAAAGTTCTTATAACTTATTGCAGGTTGTAGGGAAAAATTTTGTTCAAACAACCCAAGTTCAATTGCTGAATTTGTTATTATTGACCCATAAAAATTTCAAAAAATATTAATGTATGATGGTAACCTAAAAAAATTGTAGTCTGCACACGTCGATTCATCTAATACTCCCAATTCCCTTTATCAACAAATCCATCCTTGTCCAGCATATGACATGGAAGTCGATAAATCAAAAAGTATGAGTGTCCGATTTTGTAATATTAATGACTGCCTTCCTGAATAGCGCACCACTTAATGTACGAGTTGGACGTTCCCTCCCGCTCAGAATTTGGTAATTATGTAATTCTACTATCCGGGCAAATATTTAAATGCATTTTTTCTGATCTCCGTGTAATTAAGTCATCGAATTACTGCATGTGTAATTAGTCAAACTTAGTACGATGGAACAATGCATATTCGAACTGTTCTACCATGAACATGCAGCCTTAAAAACGTGAAAGAAGGCCAAAATCATCTTTTCGTATCAACTGATTTGTTATCAACTATGGAAGAGAAAGAAAATTCCTGAAAAACACTTACTTTATGATGTGTTTGAAATCAGATGCTAGAAATGAAAATTTAAGGCTCCAAGCTAGTAGAATCCTGTAAAAATGGATGATGGGAGATACAGCCATGGAACATTTGAAGCCTATTTTAAAGACAGGAAAGAAATAATTTCATTACTCAAAACTTAAACTCAACGGCAAAACATATATAAATATGCAATACCTCCCCTCTCCAAGGATTATTGATAAGTATATGCATGTGTATATAAGTATTATTACTAAGTATATATATATATATATATATATATATATACACGCATATATGCAATAACTCATGAACATAAAACGTAGTATAAAAATATAAAAATAAGAAAGCCAGTGAAAATTGTAAATTTAGTTTTCACTCATTTACAATTATCAATCAATTTAGCGAAAGGTCCACTCATTAACATGTTAATGACCATGAGAACATAAACAGAACGCTGTTTTTTTTAACTTCAAATTCCATCAATGGAGTATTTGTTGTAAATTTTCGACATTAATTAATGTAATTTACTTTGGTCAAGTTATGAAATTAAAATACTACGTAAAGTTCTTCGTTTGCTTAGCTATAACCATCAATCTTCAACGAGGGTAGCAATTTCTAAAGTGTCCATGCGTCCCGACCAGAGATTTTTGAAAGCATTCCGCAATTTGGAATGACTAAGTAAACATATAATATCAATTGGAAGACCGGGAACGTGTAGATAAATGATCTCATATTTAAACTAGAGATGTAAAATTATAATTAATAAAAAAATAATATGGACAACAGTATTTGAACCTGTTTCATAGCCATTAATACTAAATGAATCAATTCCGTTCACTAACACGTTGATTGACGACTTTCATTACTAAATATATCATCTCTATGGACTAGTCGTAATCAATAAGCTTAAGGGAACGGTCTGATCCAAACAATTTACTGCTGCAAACCTTACTAAACGATATTGTTACATTGTCAATAGAGATATCCCTACATTGTCAAAGAGTCTATGGCAGTACCACTGCGCGTTTTCAAACCACAGAAAATATTATATTTTGCTGTGGAACACAAGACAGTGAGGATCTCCTTCAAACAATCTCAAAAATTAATTGTCACATGCTCTTGCACCAGATGCTTGTTGCAAAACCTCTTAAAAATATTTAGGATGAGAAAAGAAAAATTTCCTGCACAAAAAAAACAATTCAACTCATGCTTAAACATAACGCCTTTGATCTAACCTTATAATAATTGTTGGATAGCCGCACTAGCGTCGCAATATTTCAAATCAAATATTGCCACTTATTATGAAATATTCTGCTTCTCCATTATAGTATATATAGTATTTAAGGTCACACATTGCTTACCCCCAATATTTTGCACTGTTTTTGTATTCTCAATTTGATAAATTTATCTATTTTGAAACAACCAATAATTTTTTGCAGAGTAATCAGTTCTGCAATAAGAATAAGTCTAAGGATATTCTAAGAGTCTAAGGTGTAAGGATAAAAAGTACTGGATTTTAATAATGGAACAGTAATTCTTGAAGAATTAAGATATTTTATTTGAAAGGGATAGGTGTGCTCTGGAATGTTATGGGTGAATTTAACTACCTTGTTCAAAATATAAATATATTGTAAAAGTAATGCGCAGAGATATCAAATGCATAAATAAGTTTCCGTGGTAGAGAAAACATTAAAGCGGAGGTCTTAATTTCCGTAAGGGATTATTAGGCCGCTTCATTTTTATTTAGAAAAATTAATGACCCAAATTACTGCAGCTAAAGTATTTCGCTAAGTCTTACAGAGCAATTTTTCACTATTCTTATAAAGCTTTGTTTGGCCTACGGCGAAATTTTGACAGGAAAAATACTGAATCCGGAATGTTTCTTTTCCAAATGAACACTAACAACTGACTTCGTAAATGCTCCGAATGTATTTTTATGAATCGTAGCTGAAAAAATTATTTATTTTCCACGATTCTAAATTTACTCAAGTTTCTGTTGAAATATGAATAACGAAATTGGAATTTTTATGGATGTTTAATTATTCTTTTTCACCTCAAGTCTAAAAAGTTTTTTCTCAATGGAACATAAAAATTTTCCTCCCATGTAAAATGAACACCATCACCTTGAAGGCTTCCCTCGCCTTCTCTATTGCATTACCCCATAGCACATTTCACTCAACTTTGATGATTTTTACTTCGTACAACGCATTAAATTGAACGAGGCAGGCCACCTAGACTCCTGAGTAAGAAAACACAGCATGCCAGAAAAGTCATGATGCTTAGGAATCCCTAGAACTCATATGTGTAAGAAATGACTTCTATGTATTCAATATTAATTACACTATTTAAATGAGAAATGTACAAACCAGAATAAACATACACGGCTTCAGTTAAATCAGAAAGTAATCCCTTTATAAATCTAGTCGATCATCCAATATCAAATGAGACTTTCTCCGACGAGTAATACTTTTACGAGTCAATCGGGTCTTCAAAAAGAAATGGAATACCTCCTCCTGAAAATTTTGTCTTCCCTCACGATCTGAAAAGAGGTTTTTCGTTTTAAATGTGTTCCAAAGAACACAACCGCGCGTACGCTAAATTTATGAGAAAATCGATACTGAACGCACCAAAAGAAAACGAACTAAAATAAACACTGAAATCAAATGAGAAAGCGAACTATTTCGATTCATCTCTCAGGTCACCAAAGAACTTTATTTAATTTAAATTTTATTCATTTAACCAGATTTGATTTAATTAGTATTGGAGTGAAAACAGGGTGTCCTTGGCAACTAGAGGGGGATGAAACCCATCTAGATAATATGTACACGAAGCGAGATCAATTTTGAGACTTTACCATGATTTGTCCAAGTTATGTAGCAAATATCATACGACGACACTTGTGGTGGTTAGATAACCCCCCTATCACACACCTTTTTTGGTGGTTCGAAGGGTATTTATGTAGATTTAGATAAGCCAGAGGAATTTTATTTGAAAGCTTAAATTTCTTCGCTGATACCAGAATATACCGTTTTGGGATTTCGAGTGACCGTATATCCCATGCAGGGTAATGTTCACGCAAGTATGTTGCCTAACGGCTACAAATTTATTTCCTGATCTGCTTGGCAAATATGAAGAGGTATTAAATGAAACACCGTCTGATCAATGGCGTTTTTGCTCATTTATCTTAATAGGGTACATTTCCACTTGTTTGCAAATGCAATTGAATCGTTAAAAATATAAAACTAATTTTTTAATATAAAATTACAATGGTACCAAAAGGTGGTTAAGAAAAATATTAGTATATAAGTAACATGATCATCGTATAACATTTCAGCGGCCATTTCAATCCCTTGTCGGACTTCATAGTGTCCGCATTATGGCATATGTTAGAATATTAACCCACGTGCAATAAGGTAACTAATGCAAGTACCAAGAAATTCAATAATTCAACGAAGTGGTTATAATTGTTCGTATTACCTACCTCTGGAAACTACTATAATTGTAAATTACCGCAAAGGACTATCCACAAAATTCAAATAGGCTTCACGCAATCACTTGTTAGCAATTCCCTTTTCCGTGCGAACAATTTACCTAGTTGGGAATTATGCAAGAAGTAGAGTGGAAGCGATTAAAACTGAGAAAATAGCTACCGCGAGCAATGACAATGCAAAAGACGCCTTCTTGGAAATGAAGCTTCGGGGTATCTGTCTCCAAATTAACGAGGGGAGCGGGAGGAAATATAGAAAAAACGTAAGGGAGAAGAAACCACGAAATGAAGGGAATGGATTTTAAAGGAGAACTAAGGAGGCGTAAAATATTAAACATAAGGGAGACATGACTAAAGTGGATTATACACATTATTGGAAAAATACTCAGTGTAATGAGCGTACAGCAAAAGATTTTTTTTTAATTGGAGGGACTCCACAGAAATGTTGGGAAAAGTGAACGAGGTAGTAGAATTTACTTAAGGAGAAGGAAAGGAACGAGGAAGAGAGAAGGATGAAAGAAGCCTTAAAATGCGATTAGAGATGCGATAGATGGGTCTTTTGGAAGGGTCTTCTTCGGATCGAATGAAAACGATTAGCCTAAACTCAGCATCCGATCAAAGTTGAACTGGTTTAGATAAAACTGTCATTACAATACCTATAGTAAGAAACTCTTAAGAATGGAAAACATTTTAACCAATTAAACGATAAGTATTGGATTACCCGTTCAAAATCGCATATACAAATTACCTTGTGAAATTACCTCAGCAGTAGGATAGATAAGCATGGAATTATGATTGTGGAATATTGTTACTACGGAAATATGAATAAAATGGACCAGAAAATGTCCTTGATGAAAAAATTATCTTTTCAAATATGATATTTTTATTATAATTCTGAATTTTCTTTTTCGAACTTCAAACTTAACACATAGTGTGAGAACACTCGCACACACGTAGAAGTAAAAGTATGCACAAGCATAGAAAGATAGTTGGCAAGGAAAGGAAAAGGAAACACAAAAACGACGAACGCATGATAAAGTTGAGAAGTTGGAATCAAGTCGATTTCAAAGTGAAAAAAGTTTGTCAGGAGTAGTAACCAAGCCCAGCGAAAACTTTCCTCCCTTTTAAATCGACTGCATTCCATATACCCTCTCCCCAATACCCATTCATCCGTTTTCCGCTACCTGCTTCTTTCTAAATCTATCTTACACACACAAATACCCGAAGAGTACACGAATGGTACATGGTACGAGACCAATTTCGGTGATTGTATGTGTATATGTACAGATATATAAAACATATATAATATATATATCGGTCGCGGTAGTCCAGGGGTAGAGCGTTGGACTACTGACCGGAGGGTTCCGGGTTCGATTACCGGGCAGGACACCCTAGGCACCGGCAGCTAAGTGATTTTTCGGATACGAGATCTTCCTGGGGAGCCACAGGGAAAGGAACTGGTCCCCCTACCCTGATGTGTGAATTTCACACGCCGTCGGGCCATACCATATACTATATATACCAAAAAATATACCATATAAAACCATAAACACAGTAATCAACCCGAAGGTCGGTTTAGTAGGTGAGGGCTCACCCATGTACTAAGCCCGACGGCGTGTGAATATTCACACATCAGGGTAGGGGGGCCACTTCCTTTCACTGTGCCGGTTATGGTTTCCCAGGAAGATCTGGTGGAGTTGCAGGAGCCCAAAGTGCCATGCCCGGGAATCGAACCCGGGACCCTCCGGTCAGTACTCCAACGCTCTACCCACTAGACCACCGCGACCCATATATACCATATACATATATGTATCATACCATATAAAACCATATATACAAATATATACCATATATATATATATATATATATATATATATATATATATATATATATATATATATATATATATATATGTGGGTCGCGGTGGTCCAGTGGGTAGAGCGTTGGACTACTGACCGGAGGGTCCCGGGTTCGATTCCCGGGCGAGGCACTCTGGGAACCTGCAGCTCCACCCAAGCTAGTTGATTTTTCGGGTACCAGATCTTCCTGGGAAACCATAACCGGCACAGGGAAAGGAACTGGCCCCCCTACCCTGATGTGTGAATATTCACACGCCGTCGGGCTTGGTACATGGGTGAGTTCTACCATCACCTACTAAACCGACCTTCGGGTTGATTACTGTGTTTATGGTTTATATATATATATATATATGCGGGTCGCGGTGGTCTAGGGGGTAGAGCGTTGGACTACTGTTATAGGAAAATACGCTAAAGCAAATCGCGACCCAAGGTGGTACAACAAAGGCGTTAAAAAAGCCCTTCGAAAGCAAAGAATGTTACACTCTAGGGTAAAGAAAGCAGGTCTGAACTCATCACCCTTGGACAATAAACAGCTTTTGGACAAGTATAGATCCTCTAAAATTGAAACTAAAACACAATTACGTAGCGCTTTGCAAGATTTTAAACGTAAAGTACTCTGCGAGTATTTGAACACTGACCCCAAAGCTTTCTGGTCATATGTTAGGGAAATAAATGGGGGTCAACAAACCGTGGCTTGCTTAAGGGACTGCAACAATATCATTCATACTGACAGTGAAGCTAAAGCCAACATTCTAAACGAATTCTTCCAGAGCGTCTTCACGAACGATGTAGCCACCGCGTATCTCCAAGAAACAATATATACTGAACCCATGACAAAAATAACAGTGGACGAGCAAGGAATTGCCAAATTGCTCAAAGACATCAAACCAAACAAATCCCCGGGTCCCGAAAATATACCAGCTCGGGTGCTAAAACACTTAGCTCCTAACATCGCCCCGTATCTCGAATTTATATTTAACAAATCACTCACTGAGTGCAAAGTCCCTAAGAATTGGAAAACCGCGCAAATAACGCCTATTTTTAAAAGTGGTGACAGGGAGGACCCCAGCAATTACAGACCCATTTCTCTCACTTCAATAAGTTGCAAAATTTTAGAGCACATAATTGTCAGTTCCATAATGAGACATCTTGATAACATTAACTTTTTAAGTGACAATCAACACGGATTCAGAAAAACCCGCTCATGCGAGACCCAATTAGGATTGTTCACACATCACTTACTTTTATCGGGTGAAAGTGGTAGGCAAGTGGATGCGATCTTTTTAGACTTTCAAAAGGCATTTGATAAGGTTCCGCATGGTAAACTCATCCATAAATTAAAGGGCGCAGGTATACACAAGGGGGCAATAAATTGGGTTGAAGACTTCCTTTCAGACCGGGAACAGAGGGTAGTCCTTGACGGCGCTAGTTCTACCAGCGTAAGAGTCACCTCGGGGGTTCCTCAGGGAAGTGTTATCGGACCGTTACTATTCTTGATTTTTGTTAACGATCTGAACCGCAAAGAGAAAAGTAAGATAAGGATGTTCGCGGATGACACAGTGATTTATCGGGAGATATCTGGGGATGAGGATCGTTTAATTCTAGCACGTGATTTAAATAGCATTAATGAATGGTGTTCAAAATGGGGATTGCCTTTAAATCTTAATAAATGTTCGGTGGTAAATTTCTTTAAAAGATCCACGGGATTAGTTTACAAATTAGCTGGAGTTGACCTTGAAGTAGTTGATTCGGTGAAATACCTAGGTGTTACATTCACTAAAGACTTAACTTGGGGGACCCATATACGTAAAGTCTGCGGGCAAGCATATAAAAAATTAGGATTTATTAGACGCATTGTCGGTAAAAGTGACTCCAAGGTCAAGGAACGTTGTTATCACGCTCTTGTAAGGCCCCATTTAGAATATGCATGTAGCGTATGGGATCCGTGTGAAAAAGGCCTCATTCGGGAAATTGAGAAGGTCCAACGCCGGGCAGCTCGTTTCGTGGAAAACTGTTACGATAAAACGAAAAGCGTCACTGAAATGCTTATGGAGTTGGGATGGGAATCATTGGAAGAAAGACGACTCAATGCTAGGTTAAACTTACTAAATAAATTCGGATCCGCATGCTTCAGCACCGAGGTCTCGAAAATTATTCGCTCTCCAACATATATAGGTCGCTTCGATCATGTGTACAAAATTCGGGAAATAGATGCCAGGACTAGCAGACTCAAGGACTCCTTCTTCCCACGGACAATACGGGATAACAACTCTAGGGTTACACTCGGAGATAACAAAAATGCCACTTGCCACCCTCCGCGTCTAGGTAACAATTAGTTGAACTCAACTGCATGCACTTTCACTAGCCTCCTGTGTGTTGTGTCAGAACCCTTCCCGCATGCCCGAGCGTCTTTACGAACTTCATGCTCCACCCTTCCATCCCTTGTCCCTCTCCGCGGGTGTGCCCTCCTCCCACCTGCAGCGTTGGGCCAGATTCCTCACCTTGGGTGGGAGAGAGTTTTGTGTGGAACGCTCTTGTGGTGGTGGTGTTTCGCCTGGCTACTTGCTATAAACTAGCTGGCACGTTCGTGATAGGTTTCTTGCTGCATCCTAGGGTGGAATTATTTGTTGTAGGTAAGCGTATGTACTTGCATGCTTTTGGAGTGAGGATAGGTAGATGTGTGGTTGCATGCGCGTCGAATGATGGGGTGTTGCAATGAATGTGTGCACTGTTGTGGATTGGGGTTTGCATGTGTGTGTTGGTTTTGAATGCGGTGTTTCTTTTTTCCTTTTTCTTTTTTCCTTTTTTTGGGTGGTGGCCTAACACCCCCCGCCACACGCCCTTGCGGCGGCTTGCGGGGTATTATGTAGATGTAGATGTACTGACCGGAGGGTCCCGGGTTCGATTCTCGGGCAAGGCACTTTGGGCACCTGCAGCTCCACCCAAGCTAGTTGATTTTTCGGGTAACCATAACCGGCACAGGGAAAGGAACTGGCCCCCCTACCCTGATGTGTGAATTTTCACACGCCGTCGGGCTTGGGTGAGCTCTACCATCACCTACTAAACCGACCTTCGGGTTGATTACTGTGTTTATGGTTTATATATATATATATGGTAACATCCCATATACCATCATATTTTTATGATTTGAAAATGCTCAACGCTCTTTAATTTTCATTTTTACATTCACACAAACTGGAATAGGTATGTAAAAACATTGTGCCACATGCAGCAGCGTTAGTTTTGTAGCTGTACCGTGAACTCTCCTCAAAGCCTCCTCTGCTAGTCCTTCCGTGATATGTTCTTCGGGAAGAGAAATTAAACATTCATTCGCAGCTGAGGACGCTCGCTGCGTCACATTGCTCTCTTCCTTTGCAAGAGCCCGAGCTTAGGGGCAAGAGTGCTTTCCCGCTGGGCTGAGAGGTCGACTACCGGGGCGCATTCCAGCCGATACACGTCAGACCATGCGGAATGGAGAGGCAACCCTCGAATACCCGAGGCATTGGTAGACCTAGGCGAACTCCGGACGACAGGGAGGCCATATACACACTACAGTTAATCGAAGCGGAGCCGCTCCAGCACAAAATGACTACCAAAATAAATTGCTAATTACGCTTATTAAATTAATCTAAGAATATAATTTCACATTAGTAAGAACGCAGAAGCCTTTTTTTAATGAAAAACTAGATGTACATGTGTGTCAGTATTCACCTTGAAAATAAAATTTCGGTTAAACTCTGATTAGTCCTATCAAAGTTTTCATTCCTTTAATTTCCAAAAACCGGCCTTTTCATTAAAAAGAACATCACAAAGCGCTTGAAATAATTGCTTAAATTGAGGAGAGACTTATTTTGGTGTGTCACGCGACAAAAGAATACAAGAGTCAGCATTAAGCCAACCTGAAATATACCCATCTTTAACCTATTTCAGAGGCAGAACTTTTTCTAAACACGACAGAATATACTCCCATACCATTTTCAACAGCGTTACTACCGACTATTATCTCCACCACATATATTTATGGCGATGCATGCACAAAACTTCATCTACAGCTACATGGAAAAATATTTTTATTTTTTTCGTCAATTCAAAAGAGAAAGAGATATCACTAAAAGTAGAAAGTTTTTATAAAACTGTGAAATGGAAATCTCGCTGTAGGAATGAAATATGTATTTGGAGCTTAAGGCCTAAGAGGGAATGAAGTTCACCTGCTAATAATATCAAACTGGAATTAAATATAATATCTTCACAAGGTATATAACAGCATTTCCTTGGGAATAAAAGGGAGTTTCTGAAATAAGGAAAAGGAGTGTTGATATTATGTCATACGAGAAACACAGCTGGTACTCAAGACTAGAGGGAGGGAATACTCGAGACCAAGCCGTATTTTTAGATTTAAAGAAAGGCCTCAGATAAGTTTTCGTAACAAATTAAAACAGCATTTTATCTTAAATAATTTTATCATAACGTTATTTACCAATTGAACGACTTTTTAATTCAACGCAAAACAGAAATGGCCAGTGATGACATAACTCAAAATATGCAGATTATTATTAAGTTGTATCCTAAGGATATGTAATGGAGCTGCTTTATTATGAACCATATGGATTACCGACATTAGTTTCAGAGCTGGCAGAAAGACCATTACATTTACAGTTCTAGTCAATGAAACTATTATTGCGGTTAAGGTAAGTCTTGGATTGACAGAAACTATCAAACGGTATATGAACAATTCTCTTATCTCTCTCGACAAAATACATCCTGACACCAAACGTCAAAGTAAGTCCCTCTTACATTCCGAACACTTCCTTATTCCTTTCATTCCGTCCAACACCCCTATCCTATTCCTACCCCTTCCTCAATTGCCTAACATTTACCCTTCCATCAAAGTCTCCAACTTCCCACTGCCAATCAAAAGGTTCTAGATCCATCTTCCATGCCACCTTTGGAGTTCTCCCTAAAACCCTTTCCCCTCCCCCATCATGCCCAGCATTTATTCGATTGTTTTCTTTTTGTTCGCTTCATCTTTTCCATCCTTATAAGCAGCTAAATTTCAAAAGCAGTCAATCCATTCCTATCATTCTGCTTCAATGACTGTGTTTCCGCGTCGTACAAAGCCACGCTCCACATCAAAGTTTTTTCTTAACAGCCTTACTCAACGTTCCTGTCATCAATTCTCTACTCCTCCTGAAAGCTTATTTCCCTAACGCAATTCTTAGCTTTTTTGCCCTGCCACTTTCAACGAGAACACTTCCTATACAGGTAAACTCCCAAATGAAATTATAATTAGAGATAAATAAGTCCAGATGATTACTACTGCTCTATTTTTACATTACTTTGGATTGATATAACAAATATGGGGTTGTATTAAAACTGACCGAATTCGCTGTAAAATTTATTTGAAGCCAATTATGTGAAGCACTCGAGTTTACACATAAAGAAGATGGAACTGAATGGTGGCATTCCGGAAGTTCTGGAGGATCTCAAAATGCATGGATCATTCATACCTCCAGGCACTCACGGGGGAACACTTATTTGAAAATATTAAGTGGATTCACCTCAAATAAAGTTGGCTGCATTGGAAGGGTAGCTTGTCAATGGATTTCGAAAGTAAAGGTTGAGTAAGACATATCTACATATTTCAATCTCTAAAGTTTTTGTATTTTTCCCCAACCTACTAAATCTCCTGATGAGCTAGAAAACTTAAAATTTTCAGGGATCGCGAGGATCGAGATGGTGCGGTGGCTAACGTACATGTTTCCCAACGAGATGGAAGGCTTCGAATCCCTGAGATGGCATGATATTTTTCAGTAGTATCCCAATCTCTACTTGAGGTTCTTTGTGGAGGGCACTTTGAGGGAGTACGGCGTCAGTCGGATTAATTAAATCGGATTTAAGTCGGATTTCATTAAACTGTGGATCCCTTGGTGCCTTTCGACAAGAGTAGGCTAATGCCGACGCCCGGTTTGTCTCCACCCTTCCTTTCTCATCCATCCCTAATGGCGCAAATGACTTAAACTGTCGGTCGCCTACCATAAAAACTCTACAACTCGGATAATCATTTAATTTCAGTTTATTGGAAGATTGATGAAAGTATTAAGTAGTAGCAGAATATGCCTGATGTTTATTTCAAATTCCTAATAAAAATGTACAATATATACATATATATATATATATGTATATATATATATAAAGTATATGTATACACATAAATATATAAAGAAGAATTATGGTTGTTTTCATGATTTTTAAATGCTTTTATTCTTTAAAATTTTGAATCCGATTACAATTCAATCTTTACAAAAAAAGGATAAAGAGGGAAAAACAAATATTCTCCAAAACGAAATTCTAGAAACTTACTTGCTTCCACAGTTTCGCCACTTTGCTATTTACTTATCGTTTATAATTCAACTGGCAAGGAAAAATCCGTTTTCCGAATTTTCATTTTTTTCATTCGTTATTCGCGCATTCATGTTATCCATAAAATCATTCCGCCAGTCAGTAACAGGTTAAAATACCACTTTAATGCACTCTACATAGGTATGAAGAAATTTATAATTACGGATTCAAACCGATTCGAATGATAAATTCATTGAATTTTGATAAATTGTGGCGAAAATAAAATTTTTAAGGGTTATTAAAGGGACTACGGCCAATTATATAATGCAGAAGAAGGGAGCAGGGATAAATCTGTGGCGATGGTTCCCTTGATTTAACATTTGAAGTCGCAAAAGGAGTTGTTTAGGATTCGTAATACACGTATTCTGATGATTTAGGTCAGATAGAATTGAGAAATATTTCAAATTCTTCTATCATCAAACCCTTCGACCGGAACATTTTTTGATCGAGGCAAACCAACGTTATTAACTTTCCAGCAATTTCAATAAAAAGACATAATCATAATTATCCTTACATGCGTGATTAGAGGCATGCTCTAACACCCCCTACTATTCCCCATTGTGTCAGGATGTAAGGAATGAACTCGAGCTAGACTCGTTGTGTTGAACTTGACAGAGAATGTCGCTGACAGCCTAAAGCTTCCACAAGTCGATTGGCTGAATGGAGTGTACTCGCAGAAGACTGGTTTTCCACCACGCAGGATATTTCGAAGTGTTCCTGGAGTGTACGACGTGAATAAGCCAGAGCCGAAATTTAATGCCTTTCCTTTCACTCAATAAATTGTAGATTTAAAAAGTTGCCAATGGAGTTACTCCCGAGGTACTATGCATGTTAAATTTCTTTTTGCACTTAAATTTAAAGGCATACCTGTGTCAAAGGGGAATTTTCGATCGACTACGATAAAAATATAAGTAATATAACAAATCCTGGAGTGGATGAACGAGATTTGCATTACTAAAAGCAGTAATTAATTCATTTTTAGATTATTCGAATGGGGATTAACTTTGCTATTTCATAGGTTAGGCGACAAATATTGAAATAAACTTTTTAAAATTCTTATACAGGCGACAACTTTAAACATTATTAATGTGAATCATCGCTTTGAATACGTTTAGAATTCTCGAAGTTTGGGTAGCACTCCTCTAATAATAAGTGTGCTCCTTAATTGGTTTACATAACAATAATTTTGAAAATTATATCCGTAAATGGTTCCGATAATATTTAAGTTTTTATAGTTATATATTCATACGGATATACATGCTAATAAAGGGCGAATACCTCGTATTCGTCTTTTTATATACACACATACACGAGAGTGGGGTGAAAAGTTTCCGGTCTGACCTAGGGATGGCGCCAGCAGATCTAATTTTTGGCTTTTATTCTATCGTATTATATTTCATTAGATTGTGTATTAATTCTCAGGTCGATTGCTTTGTTGGTATACATTTTAGAGCCGAACTGTGAAGAGTGGATGCTTTTGAGTTGACAGAGAAGTGTTCTCAGTGGATCGGTTTATATCCAACTCGTGTTTATGATAATTTGGCGAAGCAGATGCGAATATATAAGCAGGGAAATGGATGCGCACGATAATGGAAAATCGCTACATAGAATACCTAACAGCGACTTACAGAAACACAACTATCAGAAAGCGATTAAGTTGCGTCACAATGTTGCTATAAATAAAATATGCGGACACAATAAGTTTTATTGGCTTCTGAAAATCAGAAGCTTTTATCTTCAATGCTTGTTTTCGAAAGGATTTAAAAACATCTCTCGTGCACTTGTGATGCATCGTACGTATGGTGTTATTTTCTAAACATTGTTGGATTTGAAAATATTTCACTACTTTTATTTAAACACCAAATTAAATTTATCGTGACATGTTAATGCATAACACCAATGACTGTATTTCTGGGGTAAAACCCACAGGTCAAGAGCCTTAGTCTGGCGCAGAGGCAGCCATTGCGTATCCGTGGCATCAATGACGCATGACAGGAAAACTACTTGCCGATGACGAAACCGCGTAATTCCATGGAATAAATATGCGTTGTCTCACGAGAACTCAGAAGGAATGTGAAAGCAGGGTTTCATTAAGGTAATTTCAGATGCCCGAGAATGAAAGAAATTATGTTGAAAGAGGTCAAATACGAAGAGAAATAATAAACCGAAGGTTTTTTGCTACCCATCCAAAAGATTGGATTTTCCGAGGCCACACGGTCCGATAGTGATTGGGGTCTAATCTAGTGATGGGTCTAATTATCGCAAGCACGTATTACAAGAGTATTTAGCACGAAAAATACTAATGGTTTTCATTCTATTGTGCATTCACTTTTCTTCGGGAGTAAAAGAATATTTATACTAGTTTTTATAGACACATAATCAAAATAAACAATACTTAAAAACTGCACAATATTAAAAATCATTATTGCGATATCAAAGAACTGGAACTGGATATTGGAACTGTTCACTGAACAGTTTCCAATGGTTTTAATTAATATATGTATAAAAGGTTAGTACAACATAAAATCTGTAAAAAAAACAAGTTTATCTAAGTTTCATTCGAAAGACTTGGCAAGACTATTTATAGCTGACATTTCGGAAAAAAACCCACCATAATTAAGAGTTACAAAGCCTGAAAAAACGAATATTCCTGTTTAAAAATACTTGAAAAACGAAGGTATCTCTTCTTCATCCAACTCGTATGTATTTAAAGAATCTGCAGAATACGTCATGAAAGTAACTTTTACCGAAGTCCTCCGCTAATATGCATTACAATCCAACAATTTCTAAGTGCAAAAATCATTCACCATGACTAGGATTCGAAACTGAATCCCTTGATAACCGGCCAAGTGCTGCAGCTAGTAAAGATTCTGAGTCTTATTTTTTGAAGTAATGGCAAATGTAACTCTGATTTATGTGGACCTCTCACATTCAATCCAAATTAAAATATTTTCCTCTTCCATTCACACCAACTACCCATGCAACTTTTAATTCTTACATCATACCCTTACATCTCAATAACCCCTCATTACACCTCTTCCTTCTAATTTACTACTCAGTACCTGCTTCATTATTTTCCTCTCCATCCAGCTGACTTTCTCAATCCTTATCCAAGTTCTCGGGAGTCTCCTTATCTTTTGCGTTTCCGAGTTTCTCTAAGTTGCACTCAACGGCAGCGCTTTGGGTAATAATTTCTATACCTCATTTCTCAGAAATATTATTCCCGATCATGGATTCTTTCTCTGTTTTCACTCTCCAATGTTAATGTCTACTCTGCTTATTACCTTCCCATATGTAAAAAATTGTAGGAGGTACCAAAGGAACAATATGAGTACGGTTCTTTCAATGTAATATTTCTTACACCGCAATATCCAACTTGTCTATCAAACTTCATAAAAATGTTAGTACCCTTGTTTTTAGCTTTTATAGTTTTCACTTCATATGGATATTCTCCTCGCCAATTTGAACATAAGCGCAATGATTCGACTCAATGGCACCCAAGGCCTTATAATTTGTCAGCCATTTTTACTTCATGCACCGCAAACATGGACCTTTAAACAACTCTTTGTTAGAGGCTTATTTAATCGAATACAAATATGTTAACTACATAAAAATGGTATAAATATGGCTCGAATCGCAGGTATAAGAGTTAGCATAAGGTAAAAATAATTAATTTAGTAAATATTCCTGTGAACTGTTTTCTACTTCAAACACAGAAAAATTAAAATAAGGGTATCACATACACGCATTTTGTAAATCAAAATTTTAAAGCAAATTATTTCCCTTGCTTACTTTTTATTGGACACCTTATTGTAGAATAAATATGGAATTTATCCAATTAAAGACAGGTTAAATATTTCTCTGCCGGCAGCCTAATTCCACTTCGCTCCATCTATCAAAATCATAATAATACATAAGTTTAACCTGAAGTTCATTCGATTAAAAGTTAATTGGAACGTAGTTTTGTCAGTGATACCCATTACAGAAATAAAAATACAAAAACCAACAATCGTAGAATAAGGTGATTACAGCAAGTGCAATGATTTTGAAAATATATAACCCTTTCTATGAATTATCTAGAGAGCTGTGAAGGCAAGTGTCACAAATTAGTATCCCGCATAACTCTAAAACACATGTGTGAGAATATTAAAAATGGAAGAAAAAAATATGTAAATCATTCTCTTAATCCCTAAGATTGCAATTAAAGTGGGCAATTTCTTTCTCCAAAGAGAGGATTCGTGGAAAATGTTCAAATACTCCTCAAAATATTAATGAAATTAACTATTTAAATGTACTCCTTGAAATATTAAATTTTTACAAATCCGGTATGCTAATGCATCAGGAGTTAGCCAAATGGATATGAAC
The DNA here is from genome assembly GCA_037158775.1 of Hetaerina titia. NCBI lineage: Eukaryota > Metazoa > Arthropoda > Insecta > Odonata > Calopterygidae > Hetaerina > Hetaerina titia. The sequence continues at coordinate 61,805,697 of CM073771.1, forward strand.
GTGGACTCAATATCTCATTGCAGAGAATTTTCAAAGCATACTATAGTATCTTTTGACGCCTCTAGAAAAATAAGAAACGCATAAACAATGGAGGATGCTAAAATAAACATTATTTCAGAAGATAATATTTTTGAAAAAGTAAGCCAGTGGTATAAATTAGGAAAGATGGATGCAAAAATTTGAAAACATGACATACCTCCTCAAAACAAGAGTCAACAGAACAAAGAAAAAATTTTATCCAAGCGATGAATGGGGAAGTTATATGAAGAAATATCGTAGGTATAATAAAGAATAATGGCCGCCCATGCAAGACTAGAGGTCGAGTTTTGGAAAGGAATATAGGTGTGTCAAGATAACTAATTCGTTAGTTAAAAAAAATTAAGCATTCGCTCTCACGCTCGTTAAGTGAGGTAAATACCATCGGCAGTGTTACCATTAAAGTTAGAACTGAAGACCTAGCTGGGTAGGAATTGTTTGGAGCTCATAAGTTGCTATGTGTATTATATAACGAAGGAAAAGTTATTGCAGACTGAAATAATCAAAAGTAAGGCATACTGTAGGCATTAGCAATAAACAGTAGGAACAGTGTTTTTATAAGGTTTCAATTTATTACTCAGTATAAGTAAAAATCAATATTGAATCGCTTTCAATACATAAATGCGTTCCTAAAATATGGTATACACCTATGGTATACACCCACCTCGTACTATTTAACCATATAGAGCGTAAAAATAGCATCAAATATATTTTTGTTCCATGCAACACTCTTAAGCATTGGACTGACACTAGGAAATGAATAATAAAAAGGATTGCAAAAGGCTTCCTTTTCTGCGGCAGCGGGATATATTTGATGATAGTAGAGTGAAGATAAATAACACATTAGCGATGAAAAGGTGGTTCTGCAGGCAAATTATTATAATAAATGCATAGGCCAAGTGGCTTATGCTGAAGGCCTTATTAGAGTGCTTGCAGGGAATGGAAGAGGGGCACTGGATAGACGAAGAGGAAAATTAATCAGAAAAATTCCGCACAAACTTACTGTAAAAACTTACAGCAAGAAAACAGGGACAAAGAGATATAGAATGAGATAAGGGATGAAATACGGGTATTACGCAAGGAGCTCTGAAGGTTAACACGTAGCAAATAATATAAGACATAAGATCTTCCATACATTAGCCCCAGAATACGTGACATCATGTTAATTTTGTTTATTATCGTTGTTTCAAGAACAAAGTTCTGGTTTGCCATTAGCTATGTTTTAATGAATGAAGTGGAAAGTTAACTCCGAAATTTCCGTGGTATATCGTTAAAGCTAGCAATAAGATATCGCCACTGCATCGTTATAGTTACTGAATCACGAAGTAATGCACGTTTTACTTATTATAATGCATTCACTAGAACTTGAACTGAGAGACATTGAAATATTTTTTGCATTTCATAAGAGGAGTTATAGAGTTAGTCAATGTTCAACAGAAAACAGTTTAAGTATTCGAAGCAGGGAGGGCGGTAACATTTTCCAGGAAGTTTTTCGGACATCTGAAATTCTTTTCTAAAATTAATAAGGAATGCCAAATAGAAAATATTCTTAAAATCTTTCCCCTTTCTGAGCCATTTCTGAGCTTATTTTCTCTCCTAATACCTACCCTATTCTTGTTTTTTCATTCTGAAACATATTGCTCGTTGAGCACGTCTTCCATTGTGGATGGCTTGTCTCAATTCATTGATCATTGGCTCCCATTGTATTACAAACAAAACGAGTAAATTACACTTTTAAAAATTTGTTTCCGACAAATTCCTTCAGTAGGGTATTGCAAAATTTTTTCCATAAATTTTAATTTTTAAGTTTTGCAATAGTTACAGGCAGTGATAAGGAAGAAAAGTAGTAGCCGTCTTTCCTTTCAGGCGACAAAATATTCAGCTGGATATTGAAAAAAAAACAATTTTCGTCATTTTATCCGCAGACCAAATTCAGAATCCAGAAGAAACATTACTAGACTATTTACTTAGCACGCCTATTACCTTTAAGATACTTTCATTAAAGTCTCTTTTCCCTCCCACTCGAGTCAGAATCCCATCGGGACCCGCATTTTGGCTCTAATGTTCCACCGGTTGCGTGACCGAAATGTACATCCACCCTCTCAAATGCCCATTACGGGTTCGGAACATAATAATTCGAGCAAACAAAAGTGGACGGACGAGTCTTTCATGTCTGCTCAGCCAACCACTAAGGGTGGGAGTAAAGGGAAAAAAAGTTAAGCTTCCTCCACGAAATTACTTTCGAACAAATTACGTTAATGAAGTGAAGATAGGGACGGCGGGACCGTTTGTTCGGAGTGGATTGAGCTTTCAAGCCGATTCGAGAATTCAAAACGCCGTGAGATTGAGGGATAGAAAGAGAAGGGACAAGATTAGGGTTGAGTGAAAAGGGAGGGAGAAGTGGCAAAGGAAGGAATCTGCGCTTTAAATACCCATCGAGCAATTAAATACTGTCGCTATATATTTTAATCTACCAAAAAAGAGAATAATTCAAGAGAAAAATACAGCTAAGTCTTCATTATGAGATTTTCCCATGGGTATTTTTTTACAGGGGAGGAAGAGTTAGAAAAATATAATTTCAATGAATTTCCATCAGATATAATTCCGGTTTCTGCGGAAGAAAATGTAACTGCTGTAAGGAAATTCATTTACATTTCGACATAAAATTGAAAGAAATTATAATTCCACTGAGAATTAATAGCTTTTCTACTTTACTATTACTGAACGTCTAGGAACTTGTAGCAAAGCTCGCATAAAGAGTACGAAATAAAAATTTTATCACCTTAAATTTTTTTAATACTATAATCAAGAAATCGTCGTGAAGGTTGGTTTGTAGAGCTCCGAAGACCTGCAGCGTGAGAAATTACAAGGTGTACTGGTGTCTTACGGATTACATTCTATAGTTTCCCAGGAAAATCTGGTAACCAGAAAATCACACACTTTTGGTTAAGAAGGGGTCGTATTTAATCTCGTATCCTTTTATTCTAGAGCTCTATACTGAGTTACCGCGTTGCCACGCTGATGCAAATAAATATTCAGCAAAATTTAAAGTGAACATTATTTTACCCCTCTTATTTACAGATTATGGATTGTTTCTACTTTTCAATATTACAACAGCGCTAAGTTCATTTACTTTACATTTTGGTCTATTTACGTTTTAAATTAAAGCCTGATATGTGGGAATGGCCTCTAAATATCTGATATCTTCTGACGAATTGGGGTAGAGATCTGTACGAGTATGATATACTACCACATGTTTGCGCCGGCGCGGCGGCCAGACATTAGGGGAGACCTACGACCTCGTAGAATATGAGACTACGTATATTCTATGAGACGACCCATGTCTTTGCAGAATAATATTGTTATTAAAAAATACTGGCCTCTATAAACATTGTTATCAACCCGAAGGTGGTTTGATATGTGAGGGAAGAGTTTCGTCTAATAAGATTGGTAGGCCCAATGGCGGGTAACATTTAAACTTCAGGGTAGGGAGGACAGTTCCAAGGGATGCCTACGGATTCCTAGGAAGATCCGGTACTCGAAAAAATTACACAACTTGAGCAAAGCTGAGTGCCCAATGGCGTCCCGAGACTCGAACCCGGGATCTCTGGTCTAATGCTCGCCTCACTAGACTACCACACACCAATGCTATACATTTTCAACTTTTATATATCTGGGTCGGCATATCGCTTATTATCGGCAATAGTATTAGTATTGTTTTAAAATATTAAGTTTTGTTTCCAGCTAATTAGGTTGCAAGTAATACTGAAGGATCTCTACCGTCGACGCACCCAAATAACTACTAATAACAAAACCCAAATACTACTAATTAAGGTACGTTTTCAGCGTGAAAACATCGTAATCGCTTGACCCCTCTGTATAAAACAAATTAGTCAAGGATACGGTAGTGCATGCCATTTAGTATGACCCATTGGTCTAATTTAAGTTAAACTTTCTTCTATCGTGTCCCATACACTCATGCACTCTGCTCTAATACAATAAGTGTATAACTCGTACTAGAGCGACCAAGACTTACTAGTACTTACCAATGGTCGCACAATATAAATGTCAATTTTTCCATACTTCGTGAAATGAATCGAAACGGATGACACTAGGATATTTTTGTCCTGCGCTAAAAAATATAAAGAACTGAAAATCACCGAACTTGAAAAACAAAACTAATAGTGCACTCCGCACAATGTAGTAATCCGTTAAGGGGGGAGTGTTAAAAAAGTAAAAAAAAGCATTCGAATTCAATACAGAGGAAAAGGTCAAAATAATACGCTTGGTGTAGCATTCCAGCTTGCTTAGCTTGGAAAAATGTTGGGCCGGCGTTTCTGTCCCGTAGCCACAAGTGTCTTTAGGATAGAAGAGAATGTAAGTATATAGGGAAACCAAGCCACTTTGAGAAAGCAATAAAATTTAAAATGAAAAAAACCGGTAACATCTTGAAGCGGGAGGTAAAAAACTCAATCTTCACCTGAAGGCGACAGCCGGAACCCCAGGGAAAGACTCCAGCACAAATCGCGACATAAACAGTCAACCTCGAACACCATTTCGAACCTCGGCACCAGTGAATTGATATGGAACCATACAATTAACAAAAACCGTCATGTCCGGATTTTCATGCACGGCGTGACTGAAACCAAAAAAACAACTCGTATGAAACTAGCCACTTTTTATGTTTTCCTATTCACTGGATGCGACTATTGCAAATCAGTTGAGGATGCCTTCTCCGTATGCATACATATTGCGCACGCTTAGATTTTGCGAAAAATCGGATATACGTTTGAACAATAATTACGCGGGTGAGTTGAAAGACCCACTTAAGGTTTAGTTACCGTACCGTAAAACAAAGGATGAGAACTTAAAAGACTAATGCTAATGATTAATAACGATGATCGCCTGACACTAAACTGACTTATTCCCGGGGCAACGCATCTGCTGAGCTGCGCTTTTTTGGTCCTTGATTTCAATCGCGTCACAGAACGGACTCCAGTTTATTATATGGAAATTTTGTTTTTGCAACCGATCTTTTGTGCGGCATTGATTTCTTCTTTTCAGTCGCGCCAATGGACGAAAGGATTTAAACGGAAAAAATAGTTAGTTGAAAGTATCGACTCAATGCGAATATTATGAAGCATCTACGGAAATCCTGATACCTTCCATGAGTATTCACGCATGTCTCATTCCTAAGCAGTTTCATATGACCACCAAACAACAATCATACATGTAAAGTCACCATCGAGGAATTAGCAATTTTGCAACGACTCTCATTCAAAACACGAACACAAAAATTACAATAAGGTGCCAGAAGAAGAGATAATCCTGCATAAAAGATTTTTTTTCAAGTAAATGAGGCATGGAAAGCAAAAATGGCTGAAAAGGGCAGGGAAATTTGGAAATTCAGTGCTATGAAAAATTATGAAGATTAAGTGGATTAAGCGGATAGTTAATGAAGACGTTAAATAAATATTTGGTAAAGAAAGAATTGAAGAAAACGAAACCCCATAAGGAGAACACTACAAGAAAACTTAATACGAAGACTTGTAAGAGATTGCATGATGTAGGCGATGAGAAATGAAGTTCATCATCAGAGAAGGGATAAAAGATGCAACGAAGGAAGGTCTCCTGGAGATTTACAGCAAACCAAAGCCGTAATTGTTAAATGGCAATGATAATGGCTGTAAATGTGCGGAAAATTAGTTCTTTTGACCAATAAATTACATCAGGGCATTCTATTTTTGAAATCCCCAGTATCTACCGCTATTCTGAAATTTAACCAATTATAAATTAGTGAAATGGTCTTCAAATCAAAAATATTTTCATTGATCATACGCAGTTCTAATATTGACTTATTTCTTTGTGCGTAACTACCCACGACAACCGACGGCGAGGAAAGTTAATGAAGCAAATATGAGAAAATTTCACACAATCTGAAAGAGTTATTGTTAAAATTCGAAGAAACTGCGGGAGATGCAGCGATAGTAACTTTTTACGGCTGAAAGTGCATTTTTATTTATTTTTATTTCTACAATTTGAAATTTTTACGTTGAGTTGTTGCTTGGTGTATCTCTAAAGTAAAGTATTTTAATGGTAAATTTTAACTCTTCTCAATATTCAGGGATTATTTCTCTTCGAATTTACCCACGTGCGCCTCAAATTGATAATCACTACTCATCTGAAGCTGAATCTGTTTCATTTAATTTCATACGGGCCGAAATTGCTTCTGCTTAGTCGGACGCTAAGCTTTCGCTCCCCTAAATCCGTTGGTTATAAATTTCCAGGCTTTATATCAATCGCAACTGCCACTCCCAGGGTATATATAATACCATATTTCAGAACATACATAATCAATAGATGTTAATTGATGAAGAAAAGCTTTATAATAAACCCACAAATTACAAATAAATTAAAAAGTTAAGTATACACTCTCTCCCTTTTCCTTTGCAAGATAATCAATACCTTGGAACAACCTCGTACGTGAAGAGCTGTTGCGTTATATTCAATAGTGTAAAAATAGTGCTATCATAACAATGACTGTATGAAATAAATACATGAATGAAATCTGTTTGAGATAAATAGTCAACGATACATTCATAAAGTCATTCAATTCCCTTCCATTTCATTTATACGTATAAAAACTCGCTAATAATAATACGTAGTTGTTACTAGTAGGTATGAGATTTTTTTATACTAAGATTTCGATTTACACGCGATTTTTTATGTAAAAGTCCCTCACAAGAGGAGTGAGGATAACAGTAAATAAACTGCATATAATAAGGCCAAAAAATGAAGCAGGACATTTTTTTAAAAATTAATGTTTTCGGCAAAATTAGGACGCTTTAAATTTACGACGCAATTGGCCTCATGTTCAAAAACTCATTAAAAAGATTCATTACCGACCAAGCGCTGGTGTTATACTCACAAAGATAAAGAAAAACCGGGAAATTTAAAACTAAATGCGGCAAGCAGTGAATAAAACAGTCACATACGTTCTTTTTCTCCCAATATTTTTAAATGCTGGAGCAGAAACCTTTCGGAAGCTCCTTTTCACTTCATAGAAATTTACCGTGCAGAGAAGGGGAAAGATGGGTTTTCTTCGCCTCCATCCAAGCGAATACTAACGGAAACAGTGGCTGGCATCAGAGGTTTCCCCTTTGATCCATGATGCACGACCCGCTTGGGAATGCTTTCGCCAGTTGCGTCTCAACTTCTTTGATGTTATAGTCACGGAGTTTGTAGTGCCCGAGTGATATGTGCGGAAAGTTTGGTTGTACTCGTTTAAGATTCCTCGAAAAAAATATATTTCATCTCATCTGAGGATTCTTCAAAACTTATATGCTACCCCATATTACGGACATCCTCCAAATTCAGATCCTTAAAGGGACTCTTGTGGGTGTGGAGACTGACACATGACTACTACCTATGGGTTTTCATTTAAGTTTTTTTAGGGACTATAGGGACGGGTAACATCCAGAACTTATCAAGAATTCTTCAATTTTAACTATGTACAAAACCGCAGTCTACATTTTGAGCAAAACTAACAGTTATCAACCCATCATGATATAGTGCATTGAGATTTGAGCAATGAGTAGAGTATTTATACATTTTTTTCATTTTAAAAACTAATTTTCAGCATTATTTTAACGAATAACGTAAAGAAACCATGGAGTATTTAGGTAATATTACACATACGATAACCACGTTTGCATCCTAGAGTACACTGCACAATGATATTTTACTCCCTATCGGTTTTATGTGAATATCACCAGCTAAATAAGCCTAAAAAGGCGTGTCCTGAGAGAGCCCCAATGCAATATGATCAGGGCCACGAAGCTGAAAATTAATTTACAAGTCCTTGTTATTTTCTCATGCCTTTAATTACTTTAAATCTATCCCAGCATTTATCATGTTACAGGTTCACATGATACAATTCAGAATTCTTTATGCTCTATTTACGACTGTGTTTAGACTGACTGTAAATTTACTTGGGGCTTTGATAAATGGGACTCAGTTGGCACTTTTCATTTAGATTGAACCAGCGATGCCTCCCTGTGTCTCCATTCCTTTCATCTTTTTCTCATCTCATCCTTGGCCTCATCACTCATTTAACCTTACACATGTTTACTAGCATAAGTAGGTCACCATTTGACAAAGTGTGAAATCGACCCCCATCTTAATACGCCGTCATTTGGGCCGGACGTTACTTATCCCCAAGATATCTGCCACTTTTCAGGCGGGACCTTATTAATTCCAAGGTTTCTTTTTGTTTAAGGAAAACAGTTAATTTTAATTCTAAGAGAAAGGAGACCCAATTTACCAAGCTCTAAAAAAAATGGTCGGAGAGGTAATTAAGTCTCAAGTAGAAGTCAGTGAAAGTGATAACGGATGTGGAAGTATCGTATCGTAGACGGTGGATGAGAGAATGGGACTTCACGGATGGAAGAAGTAAATGAGGATCACAATAAAACAGAAGTTAAAAGAGAGTAATTTTTCACAACAACCACGTAGGGAATCGGCACAATGAAAGCCAGTGCACTTACACAGAAAAAAACTTTTCTCGAGCTCTTAAGAAGATTGGTAAAGTAATTTTAAGCATTGAATTATCCACGCAAATTTAAGTAGTCACAGAAAAATCAGCAGACAGAAGGAGAATGGAGATTTTCATCGGAAACGCTTCCAATCAATAAGGATTAGACTGTTATAGAACTCCAAATGTGAATAATTTTATTCTTACTCTGAGACTTCGGATTATTTTTAAAATTACATTTACGTTATAATGCAACAATTTCAGAGAGTAAAAATCATTCGCCTTGACCGGGATTCGAACCCGGATCCCTCGATATCCGGCCGAGTGCTTTAACTACTTAAGCTACCGAGGACATTGTATGTACGGTATTTCGTCATAACATCTTGTTCCTTTAAAAGCCCCCAAAATTTCAGAGTGTAAGAGGACGTCTCGGTAGCTTAAGTGGTTAAAGCACTCGGCCGGATATCGAGGGATCCGGGTTCGAATCCCGGTCAAGGCGAATGATTTTTACTCTCTGAAATGGTTGCATTATAATGCACACATAGCGGGTGACTCCGTTAAAGTTACTATTACAGTTTCTTGAAATTTTACATTTACGTTAGTATTTTCATTTGTCAAAAAAATTCTATTTAATGGGGTAACATTTGGCGCATCACGCACATTATCTTCAATATCTCAAAAAATCCCCAAACCAGTCATCAAGTTAGTCTCTTAAGGAATAAAGGTTGATAAAACAAGGCTAAGCAGTATTTATTGGGAAAGGGTCCCCAAAAACGTATTTGGGAAGGATTACTTTCAGCAAACCTTTTCGAAGAGATACCCAAATATTACTTGTAGTCATCAGAATAAGACGATGAATGCACCAGAAAAAATGTGATTCCAGTCTTTTAACCGTTATAAATAATTGGAAACGTGATCTCAATTCTGGTAAGTTTATCTAGTTTTCATGTTAATATTTCAGATCTGCAATTTACCCAGAATTTATTGAAATTAACCACATATTTTGAAATGGGTAACGTTTGCCCACGAGTTGAAGAAAAGTAAACTCATTTCGCCCTCATAGTTCATAACCGTGCCTATACTGACTTTAAACAACGGTGTTCAGAGCCAATACTGTACCCATCGTCGATCAAAACTTAGTTTAACATTTGCCGTTTAAGCTTTTTAGATTTATGGTAAGGATGCTCATTTCCTTCCCTCTACACTACCGACTTCCCTTTTAACCTTCTATTTAGAGGTATTTACATGTATAATATCAGTACATTCTAATTCAACGAAAAGTTTTGTTTCAAGCGGAACTTATGGTGTTTGAGTGAATGAGCTTTCGTTATATGGCAATAAATTTCAATTCCTTATCGTTAAAATCCTCTATCCAAAATTTGATTACAGATAATAATTATTAGTTCATCTAATTAACATTAGCTATTAATGATAATAATGTTAAGAAGTGCACTTAGCATGTTCAGTATTCCGATGATCATGCTTAAATGACTATGCATGAAATTTAATAAGAAATCTATCGCCCGTAATTGAAAGCATAGCTTCAATAGCAGCATACTCATTGAGCATGTACGATATGAGGAGATTTTTGGCAAGCATAGGAGTATTGAGAGAATAAACTTTGCCAATATTCTTTCAGGATAACGCTAATGAGACGGCATCTTTCTATTTAATCAGTAGTACATACCTAGAGCAAAAAAAGTGGAATCGATTAAGCTTGTTTGTTATCATAGCATATTTTTACTACTGATATGTTCACATTTTGAACCCTACAATCAAAATAATAACTTTTAAGTCTCTGGGTGGAAAAAACCTATCCCAGCCGCATTGTAGCAGTTGCTGGCTGAGATAAATTAATTCCAAAACCCAAATACAAATTCATAGGTTGGTCAGTGCTTACGTCTTTTTGTGCGTCAATTATAACAAGGAAATTGGCAATAATTCCATTAAGCTCCTCGACCCAATTCAGGAGAACGTGTGTTTACTTAATCGATCGTGTAATTCTCGTGCATATGCATTCATCAGGTCATTACTTACGCTACCAATGTTCAGGCAGGAAAACTTGGCGAATGTTAGTGAAACTGCAAACCTTTAATGACCGCACGTAACATTGTGTTGATCCATACGTATGCTATGCATACCCCAATTAATCGACGTTGAAATTTTAGCCAAATAAATGAATGGAGTGCAAAATGAACTGAGAAGGTAGTGCAAATCAAGTTTTCCCATAGAAGGCAGAGTTACTAATAATTAATAAATAGTTAGTTTGCTCATCAGGGAAAACATTACACAAGGAAAATGGTGTTATTGCGGTGTTCTTTTATCAACAAAGAGTCAGGCAAGATTGCTTAGAAGCAAATTAGTTACATAAAGTATTGATTTTATGGTCCAATGTTTGATTGAATGAGCTATGCGTTTTAATATCTAGGGTTTATCATTGTGCACATACTATTGTTGCACACATTAGCCCTGGATATTTATTTGGTATTAGTGAGCACATACAACCATATTTAAACTAGCGTAGCGGTGTCCCAGAAAATGATACTTAAGAAAGGCATAATCATGGGAACAGGAAGTAGGCCGTAAAACTGATGACTTAACCAAAAGCTCAACAGTTTTCTTCGCGTGAATTTTTCGGTAAGAAGGTGGTAAAAAAATGTCTAAGAATAAGTGAAAAAAGTTAACACTAAATGAATATGCGGGAGCAAAAATGCTGCATTTACTTGTCCATAAATTCGACATTAATTAAATAGGAATAATATGTCAAAATTTTCTACAAATTTCTTTACATCTTTCCTCCAATTCACCCCAATCGCCTTTCCTCAATTAACAAGTTTCCGAGTCATAAAAGGCCCCATATCAAAGTTTTAATTAACATTTTATTTATTTCTTTACTTAGTTTTCAATTCATCAATTCCCTTTTCTTAGTAAAATTCTTATTTTTAAAACTCAACCCTCCCCCTAATACTGTTACTGCACCATTCGAATTTTTCCGTCCACTAGGACCGGGGTTCCGGTCAGATCAGCGAATGACTGGTTAATCTGATAACATATTTTTTGCTCCGGACGCCTCTGATGGTCCCTGTGCCCCTTGAAATCCGGATAAGCCTTACGCTTGCCATCAGGTTTTCCTTGGGCTGAACCACCAAAGTAGACAAGACGCCCATGCACAAGGTAGACCTCAAACCCATGACCTTTTTAATTTACTTTTAGAAGGTTAGTAGGTGGGTGCGTTACCCACATGAATAAACCGGGTGGTAGGTTAAAATATCATTTCACAGCTGTGTATAAATTTAAAAACATATTCCATATGTTTGACATATTTATTATAAGAGAAGAAATATGAATGAAAACTATTGTTTTAATGTATGTATTAAATCTGTTTAATGTAATGTGATGAAACTCGGACCTGTCGAACTTCGGAAAAATGTTATCTCAGCGACCAAAATTCACTGGATTATCGTAATCATAGGTTATTTTATATCTAACTTACATCCATTAGTTACCTTATTCACCTTAATCAAGGTAAATTCATCTGTAATTAAGGTCGGTCTGGCTTTTAACCTGAAGACCCTATTGCCTATCAATTACCCCATTCTTATCTTCTAGACGGGTCCGTGGCTAAGAAGCATGTGTAATAGAACAGGATTGTTAGAAAGTAAATACACGGTGTCTTAAAGAAACAAAGGAATAATATTTGTGAGGTTTTTCAAAATTGTAGCACTCCGCGTACTCCACCTATCAACAACACGATCAGCCACGTGTACAATGATACACAATTGATAATAGGCTCCGGTTCATAATGGTATATTCCCAATTAAAAATTGCGTAATCTACGTGCAGCCCCGATCTTGCCAACGTTACGAATGAAGTTTTTTTACTTTCCTAAATTACTATACTGGTTCGATGTTAACCATTAAGTCAACATCTAAGTGACGAGTCAGCTAAAACAAAAGGTGGTAGGTTTCTATGTATCTATCAATCTCGACTATATAGTATAATAATTTGTGCTAAAATTACTACAAAAATACCAACGGTGCTTCACCTACTAAAATTTATGCTTTACTAATTTTTTCTTTAGCCTAGCCTTAATTAACTGTCTATTCCTTAATTATCTTACTACATAATTTTCTTTGGGTTTGTTTATTTATATTTATCTCAAACATTGACCAAGTAATGATTGTAAAATTATCTTGTCGTGGCTACACCTTAAAAGGTAAGCATTCATAAATGCCTTCACATTACGTAAATGCCTTAACTATACTAATATCATATATATCTTCACATTTGAGTGATTACTACAGTCCAATCTCAAAATGACTTTTAGCCGTATTTCTGGCTTTCAACTTAGTAAGAGATTTTTTAAATTTATGACTCCATCCATAATACATGTAAAACCTAACTATGGCCCTAAGAAATGAAAGGAATTCCCTAATATAATGGGGTGCCCTTCGGCAATATAATCCCATCTCCCCCCGGGATGAAAAACCTTGGGCCCATATACGATATAAGCGTGTTCGTATTTACATATATGTATATATAAGTGTGTGTATATAAATACATATATATGTATATATAAGTGTGTGTGTGTATATATATATATATATATACACACACATAAACACACACACAGGAAGAAGAAATAAAACACGTTTACGATTCCTGAGTGGTGGTAGTGAGAAGCTGAACAACTCAGTGAGATGAGATCTGATCGCCAAACCGGCGTCAGATTCCACTCCCCTGTGGCGCCTCAGAGCGAAGAAGAAAGAAAACATGAATAATTGATTTTCTATGTTGAACAGAGCTTCAAATCATGGATATCTATGGATCAATGCGACGTGAATCCATTCTAACACTTCTAGCATCGCGATGAACACCACTATTTCACGCGTGAGAGTAATGGGAAACGTTCCTTCACCTCGGTGAGTGGAAAAAAATTCACGTAATCAAGATAGACTGAGGGGCTGACGAATCCTTCGGATGAAAAAAAAAGTTTCTCCAGCTGGGGGCTCTTTTTTTTCTTAGCAATATCTCGCAGTTCGGGGGTCTCCCTCATCTATCTTCCCTTAAGTTTATTACATCTCCCTACATCCCATGGAATGGTGTTACAGAGCGGAGGACCTTGGAAGAAGCCCAAACTGTGGGTTCAAGTCCCGCCGTTAAGGCCGAATGGCTAAAAAATTAATGGAAAGTTTCCCATCCTGATAAATTCTTCATCACGGAAATAAAGAAGAGCTGGCATACGTTTCCGCATCAGCAAGGTCCCCGAAGACGAGCAATTTCTTTCGGGAGAGGGTTTGAGAGGGTGGAGTGAAAGGACTATACAAAAATGCGATGATGATTCAGTAACGTACGAAGAATTCAGGAAGAATTTTCTTAAAGGACTCGACATCGGGGATACGATAGCACAACGGAGAGAGGAAGTGAGAAAAGGAGAGACAATGATGAAGGACGGCCTTGGAGTAGAAGAGGATCCTGGGCTCCAGTCTTGTGATCGAGCGCGTGTGTGCGCGCGCGAGTGTGCGAAAAATATTAAATTTCTAAGGAATACAGCTTTAAAGGGCATCCTTAAAGGTTTTTGTGCCCGGCGCTTATCACAGCAAAAGGCCCATGATTTCCAAGAGCGCCAACTCCCGGGACGGCGGCAAGGATTCCAGCCAGATCCTGCGCGAACGAGCGCGCTTAAGAGGGGAAGGAGCGGAGAGGAGAGGTAGCCGCTTGCAAGGGGGTTGTGTGTGAGGGGGATGATGCGCGGAGAGGGGAGGAAGGGGAAGGGCAGAGGGAAGGATGAAGGGAGGGGTGGGCGAGGAAGGAAGGGAAGGGATGGAAAGGAAGAGGGAATATGCGGAAAAAAATTAGAGAAACAGAAAATATGAGGAGACGAAATAGGGGTAGTAGAGGCGGGAGGAAATGGGCGATAGGAATACGGGGTTGGAGAAGGAGATAATAATGGATGCAGGCTGGGGGTATACGGTGTGGGAGAATAAGATAAGGAGGGTAGCGGAGAATGGTGGGGGGGAGCTGAAAGGGAGGAGGCGGAAGATCTCGAGGATGAGGCGGAAACATGATATGAGACGAAGTAAGAAAGAGATATTGGGAAAGAGATATAACGGATGAACTCATTACACTCAAGATACACACTTTTTAACTCAAAAGAAAATGTTAAGGTGACGCATAGAATTTCAACCAAGTCAGACTTCCACTTCTCTACATATAGAGCATTGGTGAACTAGAAAGATTAAATTTCTAAAGTAGATAAGATGGAGGAGAAACCTTCCAGTACATTAAAACTTGCTATGAACACGCTGAATGTCACGCAAATGTTGGAAAAACGAGAATGGAAACCACTCACGGCAAGAAGATTACGTGAAGAATTTTAATCATCGGAATAATCCAAATCGCGAGAGATAAACAAGCTAGTGAAAGATAAGAATCGTCGAAATAACAGACCAAGGGCGAATATGTACTGCTCCCCAAAACCTGGATTTTGACACAGATGGTGAAGATAAAACAGCCAAATAACCTATTAAATGAGAAAGTGCAGAAATGGAGAAAGCCACGTGGATAACTATTCAAAAAAATATCTGAATAAGCTTGGCCCGCTCAGACAACGGATTTTATAATAATATAAAGAAGAGTAGATCGCAAAAGAAGATCCACGTGACAAAGACGAAGACCAAATAAAGAGGGTTGAAGCATGGTGGATAAATTATCAGGACATGAGAGGATTCACATTGGATAGAGAATGACGATGGCTGCAACCGACCAATCTTCTGATTGATAGACTACTAATAAATAACCGAGGGAATAAATCCAACCCATATCTTTTGTAGGGAGCAATGAAAAGTTAAGGAAAACATTTTGATCCTTCAAGCCTTATGGTGAAACCCTAGTATTTACACGGACAGCAGCGATTACTTACACACTAATAGTAAATCTGTTCAAATGGTTTTCCTACTGACTTATATTACCTTACACTTTTAAGATTATTATTATGGACCCCAATTTAGTACAACTTCATAGAATGAATAAATCACAAGGAAGCATTCCGTGACTCATATGACACTTTATTTCTCCATATTCTATTGCGTAGAAGGAGAAAAGAGTTACGGCGCTTTCCGTTTTTACATTGATATAACTTTGTATTCAAAATTAACTAGTTCACACGTCTCCGAGGGTGCATCGTTTATGCCTAATTTAAACGTGAATCCTACATTAAGATTTATCATTCGTCGTTAAAAGAAAGTCGTGAATGCAGCACTTAATATTTTTTTTCTTATATTCCGAAATATGTAGTTGTTTATGTATTACATTCTTGTGCGGCATACAATTATCTTGTACTTGTATCTCTAATTGTATCATCAAAAGCTTTCCCAATACACAAAATGATATCTAATGGACTATTATTCCGCCGATTAATTATGATACTTGTTTTACTTATTTATAATATCATTTATAAAACGATAGTCTTTGAGGCAAGAGAACGATTATTGGTTAAAGGTTTTTAAAATGTGGGTGTGGCGGAGAATGGAAATAAAATATGTTGGACAGAGGGGGAGAAAAAAACTGAAGTTTTAAACAGGGTGGGTAGCAGGGTTGGGTGAAGCTAACAGTTTCAGGCTTAACTTTGTGGAATTCCTTCATGATGAGGGCAAAAAATAAGAGAAACTTTACACTTCCACACACTTTCAATGTTCTACGACCATGGTTTCGATCTGCGCATCATCGTCAAGTGATGATCATGCGCAGCATCGAAACCATGGTCGTATTGTATTAAAAGTGTGTGTAAGTGTAAAGTTTTCTTTTTTTTGGCCTCATCAAGGGGTTGGTGGATAAAGAGAGGAAGTTTTTAGCGTAATCCGAAAAAGACTGAGGAATTATTGAAAGGGAGCGAGATTCTGAAGGTTGTGTTAGGAAAAAGAAAGTAAGGTAAGCGAGAATAAGGAAGGAAGACTTTCTAGACTGCATGACGGCAGACAAGTTATAAAGAAATGAAGAAAGAAATTATGTAGGCCAAAGAAAGAGAATGTTCCGGTGATACGCTAAAGTAAATAGAATTCATAGATCGCCCAAACTCTCTTTAAATAAGTAGAATACTGTGAATGAAATAAACACGAGAGACCGTATAAAGGGACCAAACAATGTTTTCCTAAATCCTTCCTGGTTTTCTTCGAGAGGTAGGTGGCGATGACTACTCTTACCGTATTTTTCAATCCTTATGAACGGCAATAATATTAGCTTCACGTTATCTATCTTCCCAATGTTGAGGAAGTATAGCTAATGAGATCGACTCAAAAGACATTCGCTCAAGAAACGGTGCAACATAGGGTAAGAGTTCTTTGAGGAGGCCCGCCAGATTTTCCTCCAAACCGAGACAGTTGTTTTAATTCGACAGAGCTGCTGAATTATTCATTTACTCTAACTAATAACGTTATTTAATTGCGCTTTACGTACGCGGGCTCTTGATTTGCTTTACTCTGACAGCGAATCTATACGCCTCGGATGAAAATTAATGCAAAGCGAACTTAGGGTTACTAAATGGGATACCAACACTGTTAACGAGCTAAGGAGAAGGGAAGGAAGAGAAAGGGAGGATGGGAGGAAGTTCGGCCGGGGTGAAATTGAGGACTCTGGACACCCACACGCTGCAAACATATACGCACACAAACACTACCCTCTAGAAGACAAGGGTACGTACAAGAGATCGGAATCGACGAACGTGAGGGAGCCAGGCGAAGCAGGGAATGGGGGACCGGAGGGAAGGGACACAGGGGAACGGGTAATGAAGGAGTGTGGGAAATTCGGGAAGGAGTATGGGGTTGGTCGGACCCCGCCATCGGAAAGGGTGCAGAGGCTGAAAAAAAAACGCTTCGAAGAGCGGGCTGGGAAGAGGGAAAAGGGAGGTGGCTGTGGCAAAATGACGGAGGGGGGCGAAGGAAGAAGGGAAGGTGGAGCAGGCAGACAAGAAGTGGTCGAGGGAAGGGGGTCAGGAGAGGTTTGCTCTGCGGGAAAGGGTGCTGAGGATCGCGCCGAGAGTGGGGGGAGGGCTAGAGGGAGGAGGAGGGTATGGGAGGGGGGTATGAGAGAGGAGGAGAGGGGTGGTGAGACTTAAGGGATGGTGGGAAAGCAGCGTCAGTAAAGTTGAGCTGTTGATGTGAAAGGGACACGCGGTCCGGAGGAAGAAGATGCTACCACACTCAGGGAGTCAGTGTGGGAAACGCTATCGCTTTTACCCTGGCGGCGGCCCTTTCCTCTATCATTCCGTCCCTCTCCGCCCATCCTGCCGACCGAACCTCTGCCGCCCAACTGAGCTGCCTTTTGCCTCTGACTTGGACGCGTGGCGAGTTATCGACGGGACTAAATAAGAAATTTCTTCCCGATAAAGTCGCCAACCGCCGGGCTAAGCGTTGAATGAATCGCCGACTGGAAATAAACCATGTACGAAAATCATCTGACGACGTATTCTTAAGTAAGTTCAGGCCCAGAGAGTTAGCAAGAAAAGTGAAAAGTTTCAAATCTAGATGATTTTATTAGTGCAATATTTGTAATTGTAATAGACATTGCTTTAAACGATAAAGTACAAAATTAATGGTATAAAGCCAATGTTTTCACAATGACCTGGTCCATATTAATATAATCATTCGAAGATAAAGGTGTTTCTAATGAAGATCGATAACTCAAACTGTGTTATACGAACGAAGGACCAAGACGCAGCTAAAATAATAGCTTCCAGTGTACTGTGCATTGGTGTCTAGCCTATATGTTTTTGCTCATGCTCCCTGAAAATCACAAAAAGAAACGATTCAAACAATATTATAACGTCGTACCGTTTTACCCTAACATACGAAACCCTAAAAAATTATTTATTCGATGTTTATATTTTCAGTATTTATTATTTATCCCTACAAAAATCAATAACCGAGGAAAATATTCTTCTAAAACGAAAATAAGTGCTTTTACACTATAGCCAATGAGGTAAAATGTGTTTAATTGACCACAAAAACTTAAGACCGTGTAATGTTTAAGTATTCCCACCAAAAGTGAATTTCGTGCCGACGTTTGAGACCAACTGGTATTGAAATATGATTCAGCATGGTTAACATTTATGCCTAATTAATGATTAACTTTCCCATTAAAATTTTATGTTCTCAAAGCACAACTCGAAGTACAAAAAGTCAAAAAATAACTCATGAATTTAACAGGAATTGGAATGGGTTCTTTCGTTGTATTCAACTTTAGGAGCAAAGTAGAAACCTAAACAGAGTTAGAAAAATTGCAAGAAACTGTAACAGTAACTTTAACGGAATCACCCGCTATGTGTGCATTATAATGCAACCAACGTCTCGGTAGCTTAAGTGGTTAAAGCACTCGGCCGGATATCGAGGGATCCGGGTTCGAATCCCGGTCAAGGCGAATGATTTTTACTCTCTGAAATAGAGTTAGAAAAGTAGAAAAAACTTGGAAGATTTTATTCATGATTTTAAATGTTCGGTAAGATAATGCCATTTCGACCAGAAAATATTATTAAGTGCCAGTGATAACATATTTTTAAGCACTTTTATGTATGAACGAGAAATGCAATTCAAGCCCAAAAAAATTAAGACACACGTTTTCCAGAAACAATGGCAAAAAAATAAATTCAAATCCTGCGGTCCCGTAATTACGGTGAATCATATGAATTATCTCAACTAAACAACGCCCTGTGGTTATCTGAGTACCAGAGTTCAAAGCCTGCCATAGATTATTAACAAAAATCTTTTTCAGGCGAAAACCTACATACAGAATTACATGTTTCGTATGTTTTCATTTCATTTAACTCTGTTACCATTCCATGAACATGCGAACATATCATTTCATTTAACTCTGTAAAATTGTAGTGATAGAAAATTTCTTAATGTATTCAACCCATTAGAAAACTTTAAGATGGGTATTTAAACAAATAATTATGAAAATCATGGTGTATCTTTGCAGTTTTATTTATTTATGGTGATCTTTTAGTTTCATTAATTTATTTTGTGTTTCATAAAGTTAAGTTAAATGGGTAAAGTAGGAAAATTAAATTCAGACTACAAAAATCGATGCAAAGTTTTCCGAGAGTTCCATAATATTTATGGGAAAGATCGCAGGAATGCCCTTAAATGCACCAAAGTTAAAATCGGTTTGGCTACTGCCCAAATATGAAGAAATATAGTATTCCTACCGTATCCTGCAAGTAGAAAAAATATTCTTTTGCGTTTATAGGAGTTTTTTCCCCTTTCGGATCCGTTAATCAAGTTTTTCAATATAAGATTACATATTTTGTCTCAATTTTTACAAATGGAATGGCAGTAATTTACTAATATAGAACACTATTTTCTGAGAGGAGTTCATTTTCCTAGATCTTGAGAATCGATCAAACGCCAATGTTGTAACCCGACAAAGAAAAAAAGAGCGTCATGTCCTCACACCCTACCAGCCTCATCGCAACGGATTAACGCTTAACCCTGCACCCAATCGAAGTACGTATTAATGGGCTAAATGGAACGCAGGTGGAAATGAATTTTCAAACATTCCTTAACTTAAGAAATCATTTAGCATTATCATTTCCACATTTTGTTGATAAATTATGAATGGAGGATTATTTTTAATTTAATTAATATGATTTTTTTAATGTGAGCCGTGTCGTCTGTGAATTTATGAAAGGCTGCGATGCCTATAAATGTTCATCGCCTCCGGATGCATATGTTTAAACTAGCCGAAAATCATCGGCTTTCAGGCTTTCTGGGAAATATTTTCAAATAGGGCATTTCGTAAAATACGACCTTTTGTAAAATACGACGCGTGGTACATGTGCTTTTAATTTGCTTAAATTTGCTTTGTGTTTTTAATTTGCATTGAACCGTTTGAAATATGGTCTCGGCGACTGAATTCTATTTGGTCCATTTTTTGTCTGCTGAAATTTCTTTCCCAGCTGCCATATTAAAGAAAAAGCTTGAGCGTTTCTTCATCTTAATAGATAATTAAAGAAAAAATGAGTCCCATGGAGTAAATAAAATCTTCAGACGAGAATTGATTAAAACACTCTTCATTTCAACGAGCATTACCTCTTTAAACAGGCGATACGCCGCTTTGCTATTTTCATCTATGTATGTCACGGTGTATGCATTGGTCTCCAATAAATAGTTAACATTTCACATATCCTCGGTGGGAAATTAATCCGGCATTAACAGCTAAACACACTTCCGAGCGCGTGAAGGAAAATGAAGACGTCCCCTTTACGCCAGACCAAAAATATACGAAAACGCCAAGCAGAGAAGTCTGTAATGCAGGATACTCCACCTTCAATATGGCAACCCTGATATTCTTTGATACGTACATGAGCCACACCCCTGTGATGACATTATCAACAAACATGCATTTCATTGCAACAATTTCAGAGCGTAAAAATCATTCGCCTTGACCGGGATTCGATCCCGGATCCCTTGATATCCGGCCGAGTGCTTTAGCCAGTTAAGCTATCGCGGCGTCCTCTTAAACTCTGAAATTTTTTCCCGGTCAAGGCGAATGATTTTTACGCTCTGAAATTGTTGCAAAGTAAGTTAATCTGCTTTTAGAGTTTGAAATGGATGAAAACGTTGTGTATTGTTCCTAAAACCACAGGTAAACAATTTCTAATCAATATACGTATTAGGGAATGCTAATTATTATGACAGTCTCTGAACTCATACTGATAGGGAGTCGACTAAAGTTGATGAGAAATGTGAACAAGATATAAGAAGTCAATGAAGAAAATCAAGTTTTAATTCTCAACTGAATTTTAGCCAAGAAAATAACTTAGGCCCACTAATTTTAAGCCCAATCAGAAGACGATTTTGATGCTGTATGACTTTAAATTTCCGAATCTTTCGTTGTAAACGGCCAAGTGTTGTAGCAAACCGTTTCATCAGAGGTCGCAAGCCTCAACCAACCAACCGACTGGTGGCGGGGATATGAACTTTTAATTTTGCAGTCAAACAATTGTCAATTCCGTAAGTATTTCGCTAGTACCAAATTCTGGCAAAAGAGGTTCCAACGCTTGTAAAACATCGAGTGAGAGAAGGAACCTTGGGTGAAAGTGGAGTTAAAATATCCGTCGTCAAATTTCACCGATATCCCTCCTAGGAAACGAAGGCGAATATTTACGTTCAGAAAACATTTGGTGAAGTAGGAATCATAAGTGTGTGTTCATATCCTACTCCTTTTGAGCTGTCTTTCGCATTGACAGGGAAGTTGTCCATCCTAGTGGCCAATCGCTATCGTTAAAGTACGAGGAAGCTAGAGTATTACACACACAATCGTTCACCCTCTTCTCAGATTACTTCCTTTTCATGGTCCAGGCCACCTTATACCAGTCCCCTAGGCGTGTACCGTCTTTTGTTTCATTCGTAATTGGCCAACACCACTCTTTCGCCCCACTCCCTCATCCATCCCACGTCCGTTGTCAAACCCTCAACTTTTCGCACCCACACTCCCTAGCTAAACGAATCACATTTCTCTTCTTAAGTAACCTCAACGGCCAGTACAAGGTTTGTAAAGCAATCACCTTCCTCAACATTGGACCGACTGCATTCGACCAACTAGTTAATAACCCTCAAGAAGCCAGAATTCTGTTCACTTCACAAAATTACTTACTCAGAGCAAAGTTTTATTTGAATCACATCTTGGAATATGAGTATACGAATATGATTAACAATTTCCTACTCTGGAAAAGATCGACATCTGTTATGTGTTTATGAAAGCACTAACAATCTAATCTTCTAAAGATGAGCCTTTCTTCACACATTCAGTTTTTATGGTTGCGGTAGAAATTTTACCCATGTCAGTAACAAGCATAAGCGTAGCTAAAACCAGGCTATGATCTGAAATATGAAAGAACTTCTCATTCGAGAAAAACAATTTAAAGAACTAAATGCACTAATAAAATGTATTATTTCAAATGAATTGTTTATAAACAAACTGAGTAGTTTCAAGCGTGATGTGGTGGAAATCAAACTTGATGAATCCAGTGGAAAAGTACTACTATCAGTTATTCATGAATTGTTTACGTTTAAACATATTACATCGAAACCAGTAGTTCATTTAAGTTTTATTGAAATCACATTTCAAATCAACACAATGATTAATTCTCGAGGAGAATTATGAATTCACAATATGAATTATGAGGAGTATATGGAAATATAATAACTTCCAGTGTGCTCATTCTCTTTAATCTCTAAGTGTTCATTGAATCAAACTCTAAATTTCACTGTTTATTCTCTTCTCTCAATTATTTTTTAAAGTAGTTTTCTACCTGAGAGTACCGTAACAAATAGGCATTCTGTGAAACATGTGACTCTCTCCTCACAATGGGATACTCCTGAACTACTAATAGCTATGTCTATGAGCAGCAGGAACCGTATTCTAAATATTCTGGCGACTATTCCATAGTCCGTTTGCACCGAACATAACATTTTTCCCCGAGAACTACTACATGGCGTTCTGGTGAGATGTGCGCTTCATATACCTACAATTGATGGATCGACGGAAATGGTAAGCAGTCTAGCACGCCAGTTTCCACAGAAGTGATACTAGCTTATTTAGAATAGGAAAAGCGGGCCTGAATTGTTAGGCTTCCGTTTTACCTCTGGAAAACTGGCGGAAATGCGTAAAAACTGACCAGAAGAGTTCCATAACTGCTAGCAAGGAATTCGGTGCTCTAGGAACGGATACTCTATAGGCTAGTTCCTTTGTGTACTTTATCTAACCTTAATCGTAACAATCGAGTATAAGTCTCGGACGACGGAAGCCTTTTTGTGCGTCATGGATTGTACGTTGGTCGGTCAAGAAAACGGACCTAGACGTGGAATATTGGTGTCTGGTATTTGAATGATGTGCATAAAAAGGAACATGAGCATGTGAATGTGAGTGATTACGTGAGTGATTGAGAGAAGACTTAATACGTTGTGCTTATATTGAAATAAACCACTAAAGTCGAGATAGTGTTTAAATTAATGGCTATAGTATTAATGGCATCATGATCAGAAGATAATGGTGGCATTTGCGGCAGTCAGGGTATAGGCTTGATAAATGATGATATGAGATGGCTGGGAAGAATGTATGCAAGGAAATACAAATTAATGTCAAAAGGATTTTCCTGTGTTTGTATAAAAGTTGCCATCCGAAAAGTTGTTATGGCAGCTTGCTATGTACCAATGATATCATTAAGCGTGATGGACGAGTTCTGAGATATGTTAAGAAAAAATTTGAATGAGAGCGGTCTTGAAGGAAAAAACATTGTATTTAGAGAGATGAAAGAATGTAAGAAGGAATCCCTCTGAAATATTTACAAAGCCATATCCTAAGACTTTAGAGAAAGATTAGAGACAAGTTGTTGTGAATGAAAAAAAGAAAGGGAAGAAAAAATGTAATTGATTTGTAAAGTGAATGAATAAATAGAAAGAATTAAAAGTACGTAAGCATGAATTTCAATAAAATGCAGTGGGTGTGGGATACTTGAGGGTTCTTTGCTGCAAAATAGGAGCTATAAGGTGTGGATGGTAGGGTCATAGATAACGTGAAATGGACGTTCAAGTAACACTAGTAGAAAAAAAGTATTCGACGCCAGTTTGGTGCTATGGATAAAATGAATAAGAGTTAAGCCACCAAAAAATTATGTGCAAAAAGAGCAAATTGTTCGAGAGATGGGGTTGATCTAGAAATCCATTGCTGAGTTTGGTCAAAGAGTCACTCAAGACGAGTAATATTAACCTAATTAGGAACAGAATAACATGTATGACACAATATACGAACGTGACAGTTGTGAAAGCCTAGATAAGTATACAAGATAGAATTGTATAGAAAAAATTAGTACGATTGAGTAATTTTGCTTTGGTAAATTACCACCAGCCCGTAAACGACAATCACTGCCCCGAAAGAGAAAGTATTGAAAAGGGTTTTATGCGCCACCACAATAATAAATAACGGTTATTTCAAACCTAAATTCGAAACTGCCACTCAAATGAGTTTCTAGGTGGAATAATTTAGGTTTTACTTGTCATCCTGTTCCTTGGTTGGGCTTTTGATTGCGCGAAAATACACAATGATAAGAAGTAATTATTTAATACTTGGTCTTTTCCCCTTCGAAATATTTCAGTGAGAGGAAGAAAAAAGTTACTAATTCATGCAACGAAACCTATCGCCGACCTTTCAGTACAGAAGTTCTTTCCTATGTCTCACTCAACGATATTCAACTTGCCGTTTCCCCCAGCATGATCAAAGAATAATTAAAAAAATAAAAGTGGATCCCAAGCTGAGAAAAAGACAGCTAAATATGGGGCTCATTCAGAGTAGGATGAGGAAGAGTCGGTACTTTCCTCGACACAACTTCTACGAATTAAATCTCAGCCGTCATCGTCTTCACTGAACTGACATTTTGTTATTGGGATGGCTTGAAGCCGTGCAACGGAGAGACCTTGAAACGGTGAAACTCATTTGAATACTTGAAATGAAATTCGAAAACCGGATTAGAATTACCTCTCTTTATATGGCGTCACCTCTGCCAGCAACGTTTTCTTATTTAACTCACAAAAGAACTTGGATTTTAGGCCACAGATGATGTAGGTATTTTCAGCGAAAACTCAGACATCCAAACGCCATCCTTCCAGAATTATAACACCTACGCAGCAATGGATGAATAAGTTATCCATATAATATTTTATCAAAACTTTTGCGACACGATAGTAGTTTACTATGTTAAATCAATTGTTTACCATAAGAATCCATTTGAAAACTTAATAAAACCCGTCATATATATCATCTAAACCAAATTAGAATACACATCCAGAAGAAGCATATCATGTGTTATCGTGAATCCGTAATAAAACCGATACTTTTATTCGATGAAACGGTCAATACTCATGAGTAGATATGAAATGTTCGTTTAATGTCGTTTTAGCGAATTTCTATTGTCTAAACAACAAAAATGCAACAACAAAGCGGCGGGGGATTTGAATTTTGGTCACTGCACATGTACACAAACGCCAATAAAGGCCTTTACAATACACGCCATAAAGGAAGTGTGCCGTGGGGTGCCGTGATATAATACGAGAGCGCGTAGTGTTGCCCCGGATATGATTATGAGGAGGGATTGGAAGGTAGGTAGGAATTGCGTGGGGTACCATAGTTATACTAGTCCGAAATGCAAGTGAATATATGAAGGCACAGATTGATAGCTTAATTAATTATTTAACAAGGAAATTAAATTCTAAAGCATTTAACTTAGCAGTTTTTCGTCCTAAATTACGCATGCAAGTCCACAATAAAATTAATATTAAATTTATAATAAGATAAATGTTGCGGATGCTACTACGAATAATACTTTTCTACGTAATATGAATAATAATTCTTTTATAATAATACTTGGTTGAAGAGATTTTGAAGTGTCTCCAGCCAGATGCAGTGAAATACTATGTGTAAAAATCTTTCAGTTTTTACATGAAAATCAGTTCCTCATACATAGCAATGTTCTTGTCGCCTTTCTTATTATATTATATTCGAATTCTCCATTTATATTTTAATATTTTCGTTTCAATTAAAAAAACACACATATACATATTATTTCATTTAGTAAATCATTAAAATTAAAATAAATTTTCTTTTGCCTCTACATTCCTGTTTATAGAATGAGTCACCACATGCCACATGCAATACAATGAATGTTGGAAAATAGATTTTTTTAAGCTTACATTAAAAACCCGAAATAAGGACGAGGTGGATACATTTCAAACACATAAAGATGACAGCATCACAAGACCAACAATTCCATTTCTTCTACCCCTATCTAATACACATAAAGTATGCCTAAGACATTAAATTTGTAGTCATTAGGGGATAATGAAATATTCTTTCCGACAAATATTCCAAATTTTAATGATGGACATGAAACTCACAAAATAAAATTATTTTCTATTTTTATTTTGCCTTCATTGCCGCCTTCTCTCCTTTCCTTTAATTTAAAGAAATTTGAAAAGTAATCTCTTTAATCAGCACGAATTTCAACCCTTCTCTTTTATCGATAATTGTTCTATAAAAGTTATTTTTTCATTTAACCTGACTTTCTTACTTGGTTGAAGCTTTTTTCCATTATTTTCCCCTTAGCATACTCCCCTTGCTAATTACATCCTCATTTAGCTCCACTTGGATATTTGAAATTTATTTGGTGAAACATTTTTTTCTTTCTGCTTCATCTCTGGGGAAAAAAGAGAGAAACTTGTGGAATGATGGAGTTAATTAATTCTCGCCTTTTAGTGTTCATATATCTCGCGAAGTTAAGCTTATTCTGGCATGAATTCCTTCGCATACTTGAGCCGTTCTCACACCGTTAACAATATGCACTAAGGTAAATCGTATTATAAAGGTGTTTTGGTCGCAACTTATATAAGTAAATAAGGGACATGTCTCATTTTTAATGAAATTTGGTTACTTTAATCGTATTTAATATTCAAGAACAAACAGCAATGGAGACCAGTTCCCAACAAATTATTTTATACAAAATTAGGTAGCATGTGCAAAAGAAAATCAAAATTGCGATTAATGACTCATTTCTGAAAAAATTAACGCAAATAAAATAATCATACAAACAATTTACTACCGGTTACTGACGAAGGCTATCCCGGCATTCAAATAAAATAAATAAATTTTACATGGTTCCTTTACATTGGAATCCTGTAACTATGACTATGCCTACGGCTAGGATACCGACGCGAAGAAAATTCGTAAATCCACCTAATTAATTTTTGCCTCTTGATTTTCAGTATATTTGTCGACTTTACTTTTATCACAAAAAAGACACTTTCCTCATCAGCGACAGGAGAACATAGTTTCGTGCAGGTACGATATGTTGTCATCATTTGTGTGTTGTATGTTGTTTGTGTGTGCATCGATCGTTTTATGGAAAGAGAGGAATTGAAAAGCATCAATTGTACATAAAAGGAAACGCACCTTCGAGGAAGTGCGTCATGTAGTAATAATGATATTTTTGTGAAATATTTGACCATAAGACCTACAAGATATAAATGACAATTTATATATATATATAATATTGAGGATCCTCAGAAATGACTTAGATTGAATCAAATGACGCTTCTATCACGAATAAAAAGACCTATATACCACCGTGAGGAATGTAACGCATTAGAAGGATTAGCTACGTAAAAATTGGTAGGAAAAGAAAGAATGGCAATATTAGGTTACAAAACATGGGGACGAGGACTGTTGATAAAATCAAATTTACCGCTAATATTAGGAAAAAGGTATTAGAGATTAAAACTCATCACAAATACATGAAAAATTAGAAATTTATAATTAAACAATCATGAGAGAGAGAGGAAAACAATAACGATACAAATATAAGGACTGCAGGAGAAAGATGAAAAGACCAAGACATTTGGCAATATTGAGCTAAGTGAGCTTACAGGTATTATTCGAGAAAAGGACGTTAAATCTTTCTATCTGATCTTCGAAGTAAAAGCTAATTATTACGAAGGACTACGCAACATTAAGCACGTCAACTTCGCTTAATGCTTGCGTTTTCGGAGAGAATACCCTCGTTAAAAAAATCTTTATTTTAAAAAGATCTCGCTTTAAAATTCTCTCCCTACCTACGCTGTCTAATCATCTGTTATACCGAATGCATTATTCAAAATGTAGTCGACCCTGAATAATGTATTCGACATATTCAGTAGATTACATAAATTTGCATTGATCTCAATTTTTCATTCTAGCGTGTTACCTTCCTTTCACAAAAGATTTACAGGCTGAATTTAAATCTACATATCTTCAATTTTTAACACCATTTGTCATCGACTTATATCACATAATCATTGAATACATTGCCATCTTTTGTAATTTTCCGGTAAGCAAAACCCACTGGTTACTCGATTAGATTATCAGTCCATTTTAACAAGTTTAAAAAATAATACCATCAGATTACCCAGTATACATTCATTAGGTAAACTACCGATTAAGGTAGGATTTGGAAGGACACAACTACCAAATTAACATTTGTTTCTCCTAACAAAACACAATCCAACATCTTCATTTACAACATACCCCTCTTCATCTCTGTATATTTCTATCCTCCCTTCATCCCGTCCAGCATCCCTATCCTATCCCTTCCCTTTCCTCGTTTGCCCAACATTCTCCCCTAAATCACAGTCTTCAACATCCCATTGCCGATCAGTATGTTTTTTATCCATTTTTCCTGCCTCCTTATGATTTTTCCCCACAATCTTCTCCCCTCGACCACCATACGTAGCACTTCCTGATTTGTTTTCCTTTCTGTCCCCTTAGCTTCTCCACATTTCAAAAGTCTCCAATCTACATCTATCATCCTGCTTTAGTGACCAGTGACCATGTTTCCTTGTCGTCCATAACTGCGCTCCACATCAGTATATGTATTTATATATATATGTATACATAAGTACATATATAACCACATTCTCTCAGGCTACATATTCTCTCCAGCCAAAAGTTAAAACTATCTGTTCAGTCAATAACCCTTTAAGTATTTTCCACGAATATTTTTGGTGATCTGTTGCGCCGTTCAAGTGATACAAGGTCTCTCGTGAATACTTCTACACCATCGATTGATTTATATAGTTTGAAGTAAGTTATACATACTCGTATATTGGTCCCAGCCACATTCATCAGGGTATAACAAGTCACTGACGAGAAAATGAGGAAGCGAGGAAATACTGGTGGGGACGATTAAATAGGAGGCCACATGTAATCGGTGATTGGTAACCAAGAGAAAGATGTCAGTTAACGGGAACAATTCAATCCGGGGTTGTGGCAGGATTTGTAAAGATAGATGATAGATACAAGCTAACTCTAGAGTCCTTAATTGTATTGGTGTGGCTGTTGGAGGGAGGGAGGCAATAATGGATCATTTTTAGCAGTTGTCGAAATTTTCGTCATGGGTATTTGTGTGCCTGGGAACTGGCACCCAGTTACCCCCGGGAGACCTAGCAGATGGGAAGGATGGGTTACAGGATGCTCTGTGGTCGTTGATTCTAATATTAAGGGGTTTGGTGCATTGGCCAATATATAAAGCTGGACAGAGTGTACACTGTAGGAGGTATATCATATTTTTATAAATGCATGAAGAAGTCGGGAGAGACGGAAGATATTTGAGAAGGCGTTGTTGCGGGAGGGAATTTGTTACAAGGATGGAGCAAGTTTGATGCATGATTCACAAGGAGTCGGAGGGGTTTTGTGAATTGGAGTGGATTTAGAAAGGGGCATGGTGGATATATATAGATGATTTCGTAGAGGTAACACGGAAGTGTTGAGTAAGGAAACTTAAACAGCAAAAAAGAATATAAGAGCACGTAAAAAGAACACTCACAGTTTATTAATTAATAATTTCGACGGAATTTAGCTCCATCTTTCTAAGAAGAAACAGTAGAACTCCTGTGAGAACCACTGTTTCTTCTTAGGAAGATGGAGCTAAATTCCGTCGAAATATATATATATATATAGTCATAAAAGATATAGAAGAAGATAGCTTAGGTCCAGGCATACTCGACGATGAAATAGAAAGGGCATTAAAGGAGATGAAAGCAAATAAGGCTGTGGGGGTGGACAATATTCCCGTAGAAATGTTGAAATGGTTAGGGAAAGGTGGTAAGAAGACCATATATGGACTGATTCGTAGTGCCTATGAGGAAGGAATCTTGCCGGAAGATTTTGTGAGATCGGTGTTAGTTCCTATTCCAAAAAAGGCAAAGGCTACGTCATGTGAGGATTACAGAACAATAAGTTTGATATCCCACGCAGCTAAAGTTATTCTCAGGATCATCAACAAAAGGATAGAGAGTAAGGCAAATGATTACTTAGGGGATGATCAGATTGGGTTCAGGAAGGGAAGAGGTACGCGTGATGCCATTGCAGCAATGAGATCACTCTCGAGAGGAATATAGAATACAATCAGGACGTTTTTGCCTGTTTTGTAGATTTCGAAAAAGCGTTTGATAGAGTGAATTGGGAAAAATTAATGCGTGTATTGCAGAAAATAGGAATGGATTGGAGGGACAGGAGACTGATCCGCAACCTGTACATGTCTCAGACTGCTCAGGTGCGAGTGGGGAACGGAGAGTCCGGATGGGCAGTGTTAGGAAGAGGGGTAAGGCAGGGTTGCCCATTGTCACCGGTACTGTTCAACGTATATGTAGAGGAAATGATTAAAGAGGCATGGGAAGAACTGGAGGTAGGAATGAAAGTCGGAGGGGAATTCGTAAAATCGGTTAGGTTTGCTGATGACCAAGTATTAGTTGCTCAGTCAGCCAAGGGGTTGCAAGCATTGCTGAGTGAATTGGAGGTTCAGTGCGATAAATATGGGATGAGAATCAACATTAATAAAACAAAGGTTATGCGATTTTCCAGAAAGAAAAAGGCTAAGCTAAATATTAAAATAGGAGGGGAAAAAATAGAGCAGGTAGAGCAATTTACATATCTCGAAAGTGTTTTGGACCAATACGGTCAAAGTGGTAGGGACGTAAGGAGAAGAATTGCGCTAGGCAAGGAAGCTTTCTCAAGGAGGAGGGAGTTGATGACGGGGACGTTGAGTAGGGATGTTAAGACAAGACTCGTAAAAACTCTGATATGGAGCGTAGCTATGTACGGCGCGGAAACGTGGTCACTGAAGCAGGAGGATAGACGTAGATTGGAGGCTTTTGAAATGTGGGTGTGGAGAAGAGTGGAGAAGGTGAAATGGACCGAAAGGAAAACAAATGAGGAAGTACTAGAGATGGTGGGTGAGGAGAGGGGTTGGTTGAGAGAAATCCTATGGAGGCAGGAAAAATGGATGAAAGGCGTATTGAGCGGAAGTGGAATGTTGAAGAGGGTAATAGAGGGGAGAATGTTGGGCAAGCGTGGTAAGGGCAGGAACAGGATAGGGATGTTGGACGGGATGAAGGGAGGAACGAAGTACACCGAGATGAAGAGGGAGCTGATATAGATTAGTTTGCTAGGTGGGGAGTCACAAAATGTTTATTTGATAGTTGTGTCCATCCAAAAACCTACCTTAAACGGTAGATTACCTAAAAATAATATATATAGTCATTCACAGGAAAATAGATACAAGGAAAAGGGATAGGAGCACATATAAAGGACGAACGCAGGAGAGGTGCGGAATCGAGCAGCTCACAAATGCAAAAATACTTTATTGATCAGGACTTGAAAACAGGATCTTTCGAATTACCGGACCGATGCTTTAACCACTTGATCTATCGAGGAAACGTAATTTACAATGAAATATGCCGGGGATTTATGAAACCAAGTGCCCCGATTCTTCGGCCAGGAGATGGCGTTAGGAAGCTGTTTCAAAAACCAAAGGAGAAATAGGCGACCCAAGAGGAAAGGACAGTAGGAAAGCAATCATGTAAGGTCATAAATGATCGGGACAGTGCGTTTCGTGGTACGCATAGCCGGAAGAAGGAGACGAGTCACATTGACCAAGTGACTCTTAGGTACTTTGGTAAATGAATTTAAAGAGAAAAAAGAAGCACTGTTTGATATTAAATCCACAGCGGGTAATTATGTGCAACTATCACACAGATTTCAATAAATAAAGAAAGAAAAACTTTCAACTACTAATACCTTAGTTTTGGGACAAAAAACCATTATCAACAAACGGATAAATATGTAGATAGTAAAATGTTATGCATATTTTCTATTGTCAATTTAATGACTTTTTCAGCTAAATCAGTGAGTAAATTGTTGTACTGGGTCCGATTATTATTAATGGGAAGCTTTAAAGACTTGAATATGTATTTTTTAAGTGATTTGATTCAGTTCAATTCTCATCGGTTTCCAAACTTCGGTGCGTAAACCTTTAGGGACACGAGACATAACGCTCGGAAGTGAGCGAAATTAAATTGAGTAAAGATGGCAACAGATATACGAGATGTACTCGTATCTATGTGCACAGTGTATGAGCCGGAGATACATTTGGAAAATAAATTTAAGGTTAGGAGATGGAAGATGTGAGATAGCTTAGGCGTTTGAGAGTGAGAACAAGTTTCCTATGCTTATATAAACCATATTGTCTTACAAACAATCTGCGGTACTTGTAAATGTTTTACAACTAATAAACCGAATTCGAAACTTTAGGTCAGCTCCGAAATCCTCAAAAATATATACGATAAAATTGAATCCGTTCAGGAAAAATACATTTTGGAGGTGATTAAATGAAGAACCCTGAGTTGTCTATTTAAAATTTACCTTCCAGGGCACTGAAGTGCCGTGCCTCTGTCTTATAAAAAAAAGGAAAGGCTTCAGGGATAATCATTATACGCTTGAAAGAGCTAAAATCATCATTCAATAATTTTTTCCTAGTAGCCTGGGAACATGTGCTGGGAACAACAACTAAGTCGATTGCAAATCCTTTTGGGGAAGATTTTTTCCATGCAGCCAGATTATCAGTCGACATAAGAGCGAATTGACCTTTCGAATACCACTACTTTAAGATCTAAATTCAACGTAAAATATTTATTACCTTTTGGGAATAGATACGCAGGTGATACAAACGGCTGGTCGAAAGGGTGCAAGACTTCATCCTGTTTTTGATTAATACGGACCTTAGAGATATACAATCACCTCTTATATGTTTGTAATACATTAATTTAAATTAATTAGTTACATTATGATCCAGATTCAAATAGCACGTCATAAAGTACTATGCACATTAAGACCAAACAACGTGTGCCGTTTCTTTCACAATTTAAAATCTCTTAAAATAACTATGTTTATGATTTCTATTAAATTAAAATAATAAATTAATGTGTTAATTTCATTCAAAATAATAAATAAAATTAGTTTTAAAAATTAAATTTCTCAGCTTTTGTGTTATCCTTTTTTCTTAAAATGATTGCCGTTTATTCTACCATTCGTTTCGGTTTTCAACATTAAATTTTTAAATACCAGAACATGTAGTTACGTTGCTTAGATGCATTACTGAAACCAAGGATGAATTTCGTCAATAATGCTGAAAATGTGGACGAATATATGGAAATCACATATCTGATACACTCATTTTGGATTTGTATTCCATTTTTTACCGGATAAATCACGTTATTCGCTATTTTAAGTATCTCAATATTTGTGATATCTCACCAACACTGAATATATGTCATTGAGAGAAATCAAAAAGCCATATTTCTATAAATATTTTAAAGGTATTCTTAAGATAAATAATCTGTAAACACTTCTGTGATTTTTGTACTCCGTTTTAATTTATTTTCAAAATTGTATTCATCCCGAAAGTTCTCTCTACATGAACCAAAAATATTTTTCAGACGTAAATAAATGCAACCTTCCGTACTTCCTCAGTAATTTATAATGGGGAACCAGGTACCGGCTTAGTTCAATTCCTAAATATTCCGAGAACTTAATCGGCTTATGGTCCACAAGTTGCTGTTTGTGGAAATGCCCAGTTTTTTATTTTCTAAAAATTAATGGTTCATCAATTAGGACCACGCTCGTTAGTTTATAATAGGCTGATTTAATAAATCCACATGCAAAATCATAACTTTCTTTCATGTTTCCAATTATTTTCTCGACACATATCGGCTATTTTAATAAATTTAAGGCACGCCAGAGAAAAAAGGTTGTAAGCTCACTTTTAAGTTTTCATAATGTATCCAGAAAAACTAGGATTGTATTTTATTTGAAATATCATTAGATGCAAGTAAAATACTACGTAAAATATAACATAAATACACGTAAAATCTGCATGGAACATTGAAGTTATGCAAAAGATTGGTGTGAAGTGTACGTAAGTATCTCATTCCATGTTGTGACAAATTCTTCAAACTTTCTTTCAAAACCTCAAACCCACGAAACTGTACGAAATATTTGTGTGGGGGAGGAAGTAGACCCTTACTTACGGTAGTTTTATTTTAAGGTGATTAAAAAATTACCCTAGGCCAATTTTATTATTAGTAGCAATAGTCCACCAGATTCGGGTAGGTTTTGAATAGATTCTGACACTAAACCCTACCGTTCTCGTAACTCCAAACTAATATGAAACAAACAATCTTTAACCACACACTACAAATAATTTCACTTATTCATTAGCTGAGCATACTTTTTACCCCCTTAACTATACCCAAAATTTCTATTCTTTTCCTCTTTCTACCTCTCTTTCCAAGTATTCTGCCCTCTATCACCATGTACCTCTAAAGTGTCCCATTGCTTCCCAGTATCCCTAATGAGATTGGCATACGAAACAATAACAGCGGTAAAAAGTTAAAGGATTAGAAATCCATAGGTTACAAAAGATATAATTTTGGAAATAATTACAGATGGAAAAGGAAGAACGTGAACATAGAATTGGAAAAGGGCAAATTAGTAAACTATTAATCGAAGAAGAAGACTTTACAGCAAATTCGAAACAATATACAGAGGAACTAACTCTTTAGGAAAATTATTAGGTCAGAGCGCGTAGACATAGAAAGGGAATATGATGTCGCTAAAGATAGCTTTGGATTTGGAATTGTTCACTGTGAGATGAAAAACACATAAATTTAACGAAAAAAATTGAATAATTGTGTGGAAATTGATAAATAAAATAATTTAGTTATTTGTTAGCATTTATATTTGAAACTTCAGAGATAATTTCTTTTAAAGTAAATAATACTTGATATTTTAGAACAGTTAGATGACTCTAATTCAACTAAAACCTAATGTAAATATTATTTCTATTGTTCAATAAATATTCTTTCGGTTTGGTGTGCTACTGAGAGCAATTACTATCTACTTTTCCAGTTAAATTCCATTAGTTTGATCAAAAACAAAATCTCCCATTTATTTTCATTAAAGACTGATTTTCCAGTTTCTGTCAAATCTGGGTGACAAATCTTTAGCGGTTGTGAAACCAATGCGTGACAATCAACAGCCAACGCATGACGGCCAAAATATCGACATGCAATGAAAGTCGGCACTTTAACAAAGTTGAGTCAGATAAAGTAAATATGTATCCCTCTTTATAATTTTAAACGGCACGCCTCTACACAGGGAAATATCCCTGGGTAACCATCTCCATCCATAGACCGGGTGTTATTTTTTTATGCAAAACGAACGCACTTAAGCTTCCATACCACGTTCCATTCGATCCGTCTTTCTAGATCAGACAAAAATAAAGCCGTTGGTCCCCTCTACCCTTCCCCGCCCCCAGGCAAGGCCTTTGAAAATCCAACGAAAGCGCTAACTGGCGCCCGTTCCACACGTTAGACACCGGGATGCAAAGAGAACCATGAATGGCAGTGAATGACGAGGGTAAGGCTGCGGAGGCTAAGGTGAGAGATAGAGAGAGAGGGGGTGAGATAGGGGGAGATGGGGGGATGGAGGAGTGAGAAAGAGAGATAGAGTTAGGAGGATAGTGCGGTGGGAATAGGGATCTACCTCATAATCATTCCCAGGAGGACAGAGGTGGATTCGGGACCCGGCGGTGAGGTCTGGGTGACGGGGCGCAGGCAGTCCGGGGAGTGATACATGCGCAGAGAGGGGAGGAGGAGTGTTGGAGGGTGAAAATGAAAAAGGTGAGGTGAGAGCGGAGAGGCAGTGGGAATGGGGATCGAGAGCACGAGGGGAGGTCGGCGGGGTAAAAGGGATGATATCAGTATTATCGCTTTAAAACCATTACGCCGGGCGATCGATATCTTTCCCTGCTTGAAGAGGCCCCAGAGAGAGAGAGATGGTCGAAGAGATGCGGAGAGATGAAAAGCGGAAGGAAGAGAGGAGTGAGAAATGGAGAATGGGGAACTGAGGGAGGGGAGGCCTTAATGGAAATTGGGCTCTGGAATAATAAGTTGTCAATCTGTCGAAAGAGGGAGAAAAAGAGTGGAAAAGAAGGCCGAGACGGGAGGGACGGTGGAAAGTGGTGGTGGAATGTGAAAGAAGAGCGATGGGATGGAATTGGGCGTCGCAAGGGAGTGAATGGCAATAGAGAGAGCTCCGCGGGAAGAAGGGTAGAAAATGTGGATGGTGGAAATGTTTTCCTCCCATTCTTCTCGCATTCTTCTGTGACGATTCTTCCCCTCAGGTTTCCTTCTCTTGGTGTCTTCACTTATTTTTTTAGGGGGAATTTCGGTTGAGACCCCTGAATGCGCCGAGTAAAAAAATTGAGGGAACGAGAAAAAAATTTAAAAATATCACGGATATTCGTTCAAATATCGCTACGCAGTCTACTATCAAAATATTTTTCTTCGCAATTCCTGTTATTTTCTTTTTCGCTCTCTGGCTTCAAGCCAATACAATTTATTGGCTTGAGAGAGGAGGGTTGAGAACACTTTCAGCAAAAAATAACGATTCACTTGTTCAAAAGATAGCATCCCTATCTCCTTCTGGGATTTTATTTAATAAACAATGATTAAATCAAATGCAACATCCCTACGTGCAGATGAAACTTCAACCTTCTATCGCAGATGAAAGTCTACTACTACATAGTTTTTTTCAATTTGTAATTGAAAAATCTCTGCCTTTTTACGTATCTTTGCACAGAAAAAGTATCATTACTACACTTTACTTCCTGCTACTTACTTACAACGAAGTTACGATTGATGTGCGGAATTGAAGAGTAATAATTAAGATATGATTCATCTCAAATTAATATGAACTTCTTTTCTTAAAAAACAAGATTCTTATTTACCAACCTTTATTTAAGTGAAATAAGCATTGTAAGGGACTTATGTACTTAGAAAAAAGATCAAATCAACTAAAATGTCCATACATTTTCCCAATGCCTTTTCAAGCAATGCCATTCCTTTGTCCGCATGGAATGAGAATGAATATATTTTATGATAAATTATGCTTAAAACTTCTTTGTTTTGATTAATCAAACTTTTCTTTTAAAACCTTATTGTTCTTATGGGCATTTCAATTTCGCAGTGTTTCAGTTTCGCGGTGTCAGGTTCTTTTTTAAATGTAATTAGGTTTCTTTTCCCTCCTTTCTCAATTTATAGGAACGATAATGATCTATTTTAATCTGCTGATATGAACACATACTTTTTCGTAAAACAACAATGTGCGATACTGTTGAGCAAGTGGATGTTTTTATCGATGAAGTCAGGAATAGCTATAAATAAACATGGTTTTAAAAACACCTCCAATTCCTCATTTCCAAAGGTGTTTTTTTGGTTAAAAAATTTATTTTTTCATCAACTCTACTTGAAGGAGTGAATTATAAAGTGAAACAGCCTGAAATATAGTGCTCTCGTGGCACAAACAAATTATATTTTGTATTATCCGGTGTAAAGAAATGAGTCATTTATGGAGTGCCGCGAGCATCAAAAATGAAGCACATAGCTGCGGGAGGAGGAGAATACGGTTCGTGGGACGGCATGAAATATGTGTCTTTGGAAATTTATGGCCAAGAGAGGAGTTCAGATGCTGATGTGCAAATTTAAGGGCGGTTTGAATGATTGGACAGCAGTGAAAGATCTCATAAGTTTTTTCACGATGTCGTATAGTATATCGATTTCAGGAAGGTAAATGGAACTGTATATGGGGTCATAAATGTCCCCTCACGTACTCCCTAAGTCCTCCGACAAGTTGACATTTTTATTTTGAAACTTAAGATTTGCAACTTCCTTCCAAATAATTCCGAAAATAATAACATCACCTTTAAATGGAGGCGATATCGTATATAAAAAGGTGATATGATAACGTATTGCTAAATTTCAAGGGTGACGCTAATTATTTTATCACATAACCTAATTATATTTACGAGTACTTATCAAAACCATATTTACTTACAATTCCCTAGTTCTACGCGATTAGAATGAATTAAAATCGTATTCTTCTTATTAACTCATTGCATAGTATTCCCTATGAATATAACTAACTTTTTCATGTAATATTCTATTTTCTTAAGGCTAAAGACTAGAGCTTCACTCTAAGCCATTGGGAGAAATGAACGATTGGACTGGGCATTCCATTTATTGGGAACATGATGGCACAATCTCATCAAAAAGGCAATCAGAAATGGAAATATAAACCGGCTTATTTGTTACGGCTGGAATGAATAGGAAGTTGTAATATATTTAATACCAGGAACATTCATTTTGGCATGATAAATAAGTTATATACTTGGTTTAGACTGTTTTTCAATGCGTGACTTCACGGTTTGCAAATTTTGCAAACTCTGAACTCATGCAATGAGAACTGGTCTTAACCAAGTACATAACTACTATATTTCCCTTTCAAAAAATAACCATTCTAAGATTTTTCAGCAGTGTTTATTCTTCCTTTAATAGCTTTAAGCAGTTATCGTATGAACATTTAGTCCGATTAAAATTGTGATTCACGACTATTTAAACACCAGAAAATTGGATATTTTGCATAACCTATCTGAGAAATGGACACAACAATTCCGGATCCTGCTGTGGCATAACTGACTAAAACAATTCAAAGTTGATTATTTTAAAAGGGAAAGGAAAAAGTATTTTTATTGAATAATAATAAGTGGAGCATAAATCAAATATTCATACTCTCCACAGTTACATTTGTAATAAGATTGATACTAGCTATAAGGATAATAGGCCGTAGAATATTTACATAATTTCGTAAATATGTGGAGATAAGTTGAAAACAAGCATATACGGTTATTGGGGTAAACTACGTGAGAGCCTATACAGCGTATACAGTACCTGTATAATAAAAACTGGGGTGAAACGAGAACACAGTGAAATAAATTAACAAGCACCTAAAGATGAAAAAGGTTTGGCATATTTTTTAAATAGCTATTAAAGATATTTACTAATACCTGTTATATTTTCAGAAATTAGTAAAAGTGAACGATTACAATGATAATAGAGCCGAAAAACAGGGCCAAATCTCCAGAAAATGTTCTGAATATAAAAACAATTAGGCTAACAAAACTAATTCTTAGAAGCAGGCTGAGGAAATTGACAGTCAGGAATTCAGTCAGTCACAATAATTCAGTCAGGAAAAACCTGACTTAAGAACTTACAGAGAGGACGTGTGAGAAAATTGAGTTTCCGAGTCTAAAATGCACAATATATGCTTAGTAATAACACACAATAGCATATACTTAGCTAATTTTGGGAGATAGTTTTGGTTTTTTGAACTTTTGGCTACTTTGTAATTAAGTGCCCTAAAATTTTCACATTTACTCAATTATCGCACATAACGGTTTATGCCCAACTAAATGGAAACTGCAAATAATTTTCTACATCAGAATTTCCTTTAAATTCCAATGTAACCACTCCATGCAACTCGTTTTGCTCTTTTTGACAAAAGGGTGTGCCTTTTCCTGAAAATGATCCATGAAGTGAAATATCTTGATAATGGCGTCGTCGTATGTTCTGAAATTCGTACGCATCTATCATCACCTTCACAGGGTTTTTTTTCCCTTTTCCCTCATTTCACCTTTTTAAGCTTCCTACTTATTATTCTCAAGTTTTTTTCCTTCTACAAGTGTTTTCGATTGTCCAGATTTTCTGATATCGACAATGACTTCGCTATTAGTCCGTGCAAATTCAGTTAGTGCTGGTATTTCAATTGAAACTACTGATTGTCAAAGTAATAACTAGAGAATTAGTTAAAACTAAAAAATAGTATGCTGAGTTATAAC
Organism: Hetaerina titia; assembly: GCA_037158775.1. Classification (NCBI taxonomy): domain Eukaryota; kingdom Metazoa; phylum Arthropoda; class Insecta; order Odonata; family Calopterygidae; genus Hetaerina; species Hetaerina titia. The sequence continues at coordinate 61,845,917 of CM073771.1, forward strand.
CCGTACGTAGTATTTGGCATGGGCAAATGACATTAATGGATCATTTATAGGGCGGTACATTATAATATACGTTACACTATTGTTCATTAAAGGAAGTTCCCAGCCAAACGAACACATTAATGAGTCATTTTAATTGATTTTCAGATGCTAAGTGCTCAGGGTGGACTTTTCAGAGATAATAAAACACCAACAATTCTACAAATAATTACATTTTTTTTATTAGGTAATCTACCGGTTAAGGTAGTTTTTTTTTGATGGACACAACTATCAAATAAACATTTTGTGACTCCCCACCTAGCAAACTAATCTATATCAGGTCCCTCTTCATCTCGGTGTACTTCTTTCCTCCCTTCATCCCGTCCAACATCCCTATCCTGTTCCTGCCCTTACCTCGCTTGCCCAACATTCTCCCCTCTATTACCCTCTTCAACATTCCACTACCGCTCAATACGCCTTTCATCCATTTTTCCTGCCTCCATAGGATTTCTCTCAACAAACCCCTCTCCTCCCCCACCATTTCTAGTACTTCCTCATTTGATTTCCTTTCAAATAATTACATAAAATCGTTAAAATACTTTCATAAATTAAAATTGAGGAAATAATAAGTAGAAGTAAATTAAATTTGAAATGAAATTTAAAACGAAATATCAAATTATCTTTTAGACTTGGAACTTTAATTTTAACTGCATTACAATCAGCGTTCCACGAGTATTAACATAACCTTACACTTGATTTCTCGTTTTGTACATGATTTAACTCCATTGTTTTTTATATTTTCATTCTTATGAACTTATTCAAAACAACCTCTAACGTGTTTCGTGTTAAAAACACGAAAATATCATTACAACCTCCAATACTCCGTGAGCCCGTAGTTGCTTCCTTAAAGCAATAATAATTGTAGCTGTGCCATTTTCAAGTTGGTAATGTTTGACGGAAACTTAAAGATTAATGAGGATGTAAGACACCATCTAGTTGAAAACAAAATGATGAAAGATATATCTATGAGATGTCATGCCGTGTCATGGAGAATCCTCGTAAATCATTGAGAATGGATCCCTTTAGCATTTTATGTGTATTAGCATGATTGTATCATATATCACTACACAACTGATATGTTTCCTATCATAAAATTTTCAACATAGCCACTAAATGAAAAATATTTCTCAGTAGTTACCATCATTAGGTATCTTTCAATTGGATTGGTCTAAAGTTAATCCTCGGTTCTTATTTAGATCTACATCCCGAATACTTAAAGAGTAAACGTATTTAATTTGACAGTACACTTGTACACTACGCGTACGATCAAATAACGGAAGTGATTGTGGATGATACCTCAGGGAAACATTTGATAATGCTGGGGGACTGGAACGTGGCGGCGGGAGAAGGAAAAATTGGGAGCACGGCAGGAGAGTATGGTTAAAGAAATGATCTCGGTAAGAAAACACTAATTGTTCTGCAGGAAATATGGCTTAGTCAAAAATAAGTCCTGGTGAAATCACAATAACAGACGAACGTATACGGGGTCAATGCCGGTGGATCATGGGTATATCAGTTTAATTAAATATATTAAGGTTTTTATTTCATTTACTTCACAGGATGACGCTGAGATTGTGCAGTCTTTTCTTCTACCTAACCCCTAAACATAACGTTGAAGACGATTACAAACACCCATGCTCTAGGGGGAGGAAAACCCAACTAGGAGGGAATCGAACCAGCAAACTTGAGTTGATAGGCAAGAACGTTTCCCTGCCGCCACCGGAACCGTCAATAGTTAATTTATCAAAATTGGGTATAGTTAAGGAACCGTTTAGTTGATGGAAACAGTTAACCAAAATCATTACACAGGACACTATATAAATTCACAAAAAAGTACATACTACAAAATCAATTCCACGGGTGTAAGATTATATCAATATGCATAAGTCAAAAATTAAAATTGGAGGTCATTAAATAGAGCACAAATAATAGTTTCACCATCTAGGAAATGTTTTATACGCGGATTGACAAGGGATTCAAAGGACACAGGAGGGAAAATTCCGCTTGGTTATAAAGCTTTTACAAAGACGAGGAGGGTACCTTATGTATTGACTTTCCACCCCGAGTGTCTGGGTTCAAAACCGGGAGGTGGCAAGATTTTTAGCCGTATCCCTATCCCTAATTAAGGTTCTCTATGCAGAGCACTTTAAGTGAAATACGCCGTCCGTAGGATTAGACGTTAAACTGTGGACCCCTCGGCTCCCTTCATTAACAGTCGGAGTCGGCATTTCACTAATGCCAACTCCGAGTTTCTCGGTATCCTTCCTCCCCTATTTCCTGAAAATTCGACCTCTAACAAATTACCCACCAGGGTTATACCGGCCCAAATAACCTCGGATGTCGGTCACCTCCTCTAATAACTACTACAACTACGAAGAAGAGGGAGTGTATGATAATGACCTTGAATAAAGGTGTAAGGAAAATATTAGTGAAAATTGTTGTATGGAGCGCAGTTTTATCCGGTAAGGAAATTTGGTGGTTTTATAAAGAGGATAAAGGTGGATTGAATGCCTTTGAATTGATGCTGCAGGGAAGAATGAGAAAAGTAAAATGGATAGAAAGGAAAATAAACAAAGAGGCGCTTGGCATGTCATGGAAGAAGAGGAAGCTGCTGCGAGAAATTCAAATAAGGCAGGAAAAGTGGATGCAAGGCACTCTGAATGGCGATGGGATGTTGACGACTGTAATGAAAGGGGGAATGTTATGCAAGCAAGGTAGGGGGTTAAGAAGAATCAGCATTGTGAACGAAATGAAGGGAGGCACAAGTAAGAACTGAAGAAGAGTTAAGTGTAGTGAGTGAAGCATATTTTTTTCGTGTTAGCTGAAGCCTCGAAATGTAGTGGCGGTTAGTCTTTTGTGCATTCATAACTAACAAAAACAACAAACTAATATCAGCAAATATACTTTTGTTACACATGAACCTATTATTTAAAGTTATCGAGGATTAATTCCCTACCATTAAGAAGCGTAGGATATCCACAAATTCTGTGCAATTATGATTGGAAATGTCTGAAATTTGAAATAGAGGTTATTTTATTCCTTTCACGTCAATGATGAGAAAACCTTCTGCAAAGTAAACAATGTTTCGTTTGAAAATTCAATATAATATTGCGCAGCGTGCATCAAAACCTTTCGGTGGTCTATTTTTTCAAATTCAAATACGGACACAATAATAATTTCGCATGGTAAAATTTTTACCACTCAGTTAAATTATATGGAAAATCAAGTGACAAATAAGTCCTTTTCCGTAAAAAAATATGATTTTAATTAGCAGTAATTTTAATTAGTAATCATGCATTCACTCATTGATTGACTGTTCCCAACCGCACTTGTGTAAACAGAGCCCGTGCGTCGATTATAAATCAATAGTTTAGTATATTCCGTTATTAGTCACCCATAAAGTATATCAAGATTAACTTTACATGTCTCATTATTTTCCTTAAATTCTGGGGCTATAATATTAGGTGAACCTCATTGAATGGTAATGTGAAGTTATTTATTCAGTGTGAAAGTCAAACCACAACGTATATAGGATTATCCCCCAGTGTAAATGAACACCTGAAAGGCTTCCCGTAGGTATTTACAAATCAAAAATATAAAGGAAACTTAAACCTCGACAAAAGGGAAACAGTATCAATATAATGGCAGAATGAGAGTAGGAGAATAGGATAATAATGCCAGGATTCTCCTTTGCTTCCGAGGAAACTTCCAATAGCTCGTCGATTCCTTTTGATGTTAGCTCCTCTCATCTCATTAGTTATTCTGTCTCCTTTTAACCTTAAAATACCACTATTTCAATCTTTTCTGTCACCGGCAAACCTCAGAAGTGTGTTGTCAATAATTTTGCGCTACGTATTCCTAGTTCTCCTTTTCATATGAGAGTATGATCAATAATGATCGACTTTAGAGGAGCCGATTATTTGGAAATATTGAGTAATTATTTGCAAAATAATTTTGGTATTGTTTTCCTGGCGTATTACTATCAAACTTTTTTTCAGAATTGATTAATTTTCCAAGTATTTTTCTCGCTTTGAATAAAACTATATTCGAAGAACGGTCGTACTTTTAAAATATCTAAAATCAAGTTCGTTAAATTTTTAGGTAAAAGCCTTTATATTGGTCTATCTCCTCCTCCTCATCTATAAGATTGCCTTCAGTAAATATGCGCATGAGTGCTGACTGATATTTATACGGATGCCTTGCATACCCGATCCTCTTCGTCTAATTCACTCCCGAAATAAAAATATAACATAATTTGAAACTCATACAATCACACGGTACCAGGAAATCTGACTCTTCAACTCTAACAGCCAAAGCAAAATTACGAATCAACAAAACGCGAACCATGCTCAAGTATAAATAGTGAATAGGCACAATAACGCTGTACTACGTACGATAGCCTGTCACTAGCACGTGCTCTGGGTCTTATTGTGCGGTACTGAAGAGTTTTCGATCTGATCCTCGGCAATTCACTTGGCCAGGCAAAAATAGAGTTGAGTGGCGGCTAGGTTGTCATGGCAACGGCGCTTGTGACTGCAGAAGATTGCGTCATTTGGTTTTGGCTCTTCCCTTCTTGAAATACGACCGATGATTTCTGAATACCGCCAAACTGAAGCAATTTTTAGAACACATTTTGATGCACGCACGCTTAATGTACACTGTTGCCCTAAAATAAATTGTAGACCCAGTGAATTCAACTCTTTTTAAGATAATGTGTTCATGCAAATATACCCGTTTTTTTTCTCAACTCAAGATTAAGGCTGAAGGGGCAGAATTAACCGTTGCATTAATATTTGAAAGAGAAGCAGGGAAAGCTTTCACTTATGTAAGTGATCATTTAATAATATGTAAAAGTGTTTTTAAATATGTGTGATTAGTAAAGGAATAATACCTATTATGCGAGCAAAATTATTTAACCAAAAATTGGGGTTAAATATGAAATCCTAAACTTCAATTCCGTACATAAATATTTCCATGAACATAAATAATTATGACCAACGTTCGTTAAAATCTAAGAATTTCTATACTCTTACTCTGCGCCAGCAATTAATTTCCTTAAGAGCAACAATTATTGGCATTTAAAGTAAACACGACAACTTCAGCATAGAGTTTGAAAGACTTTGAATAAGCAAGAAGAATAGCCAAATCAAAATTTTAATCTAATACATAATAATCTACAAGTATTACAGCTGACAGATTCTTATTGATTTTAATTTTTGTATAGGAACCACTATATTGAATTTAAATGTTATCATTCTTAACCTTATTCCCAAGTGTTCCTTCTAGTAAATCAGTTCCTAACTGTTTTGTACTGAAACTCGAGTATTTAAAGGGTTAGCTTAACTACCCTACCATTGAAATTTGAACCAAAGTAAAAACTAAACAGAATGAGCATTCAGTAGAACAACTGACGGCGTAAGGAAAATATGGACATGCCAGGTAAATTAAAGGAGAAGATACTTGATGATTTTCCCCATTGTTCAAAATGATGCTTTGGTAAGACTTTTCTAACCTTGTAAGTACGTGCTAAAGTTCTTAGAATTCGGTTATTTTTTGCCAAAGATAAACTTCCGACAAAAGTTAACACTCACGAACTTCGACAAGCAAGCATATCCGTCAATATTTCTCTCGCCCCAGTAACTCAATTCGGTCTCAGTAGTTTACTCGGTAACTGTGGGCCTCGTAATTGAATGAGATGTGCGAGGGAGCATTTTATAATCGGAATATCATTAACTACCCTCCGCTTCCCGTCATCTTAAAGACGCCGTGTCCTTCATAGGACTTGTTTTTGATTGCCGCCGTTCCTGGAGGAATTAATCGAAGCAAGGAAGTGCGAAGAAGACAGGCAAGAAACCTTCAAAGGATGAATGAGCAAAGCTGTCACTCGAGCTTTATGTGTTGGAATTTTTCAATAAGGCCATAATCACTTTTCCTTATGAAATGAAAGCCGTCTTCGAACGGCTCGACAAATACATGTGCTGCCTTGAAGAAATTTGGCTTGAATGTTTAATTTCTCTTAGTTTGAAATAAATTGCTCAACACTCGATAAAAATAAACCAGCGCATTTACGTTCTCTGACTCCTTGAAATTCAAAAATTCCAAAAATAAATATTTTATGCAAGAGGAGAGAGACGGTCTGAAAATGTTATCAGGAAAATTTTGAAACTGGATTTGAAGTTACATTATTGCCAAAAAAAACTCTAAATGACAGGTCAATTTTTAGGTTAATTTTTATACAAATAATTAATAAATATGGTTACAATCTTAGCTAATTAGAACGAAGAATTTACGAATAGCGTAGATCATGGAAGTTCGTCAAGGTACATTTTATAAAGCCCTATTTTTATGTTTTCTCTGCACTTCGCTCCGCCTGACTCATCCCCGATTGCGATCCGTCACAAATGCTACAATGAAAATTTTTCAAAATCCCAAAACCGATATAGAGAATAAAAATATCAGATGTGAGCAGACGGAGCATGAACAGATTCACTCAACAGACTAAATGTGTATGGAGTGAATCGAAGTTCGGTGAGCAAGAGGGCTGGTTGGGATTCCAACAAAATCAATCCCATTCTTCACAAGATTCCCCGCTAAATAAAAGACCCGCATCATGAGCTTCCAATGACTCCCCCACGCATTCTCCAGAGCGCAGATCCGGGGGATTAAAGCGTGTCAAATAATCATTTGCATGTGGGCCACTTGAGGCGAGGACATCGCCAGGCGCCGGCGTTTAGGCTCGTTGGATTCGATCCGGGGAAAAGGGCTTCGCAATATACGGGAGGGAGTAAGGGAATCCAGGACACGAAAGAGGTAGGGAGAGAGAGAGAAAGTGATCCCCTTTTTCTGGCTCCCGCCGGCTTAAAAAGATATTTTACGCTGTAAACGTTCCTCTTGGAATATTTCCCCTTAGTTTCCGTAAATATGGTGTTTTCATTGTCAATTGGCTCTAGCAATTCGCGCACTCAGTGGAGTTGGGCGGACGCAAAAGAGATTTTCGTCTCAAAATCTTACGTGAACATCCTTACGCGTATTAGGTTTCATACCATATGCTCCTCTTTTGCAATGAAAGCTGATTAAAATTAATGGCCAAAGCCGAAGGAATAACAAATACGTTTGACCTAGTTCATAACTGCGATATTCTTATCAAAGGGCAGTGCGCTTCACTGGCACCTGGCTATCACCATAAAGTGGTCTGATCACCTAAAGAAAACTGAGAGTGACGACAACCATTCTTTGTAAGGCATTCGAAGCGGGCATAAGGCATTATTTATAAATTTAATCTCATGAAACAAATCCGTTTCCGACAGATATAGGTTTATGTATGAGGTATATGCGGTAAATATTATAATATTATTATTAGGTAATCTATCGGTTAAGGTAGGTTTTGGATGGACACAACTATCAAATAAATATTTTGTAACTCCAAACAAAACCCAATCCAGCAACCTACTCTACATCAGGTCTCTCTTCATCTCTGTGCATTTCTTTCCTCCCTTCATCCCTTCTATAATCCCTATCCTGTTGCTGCACTTTCCTCGTTCACCTAACATTCTCCCCTCTGTTACCTTCTTCAACATCCCACTGCCGCTGAATACGCCTTTCATCCATTTTTCCTGCCTCCATAGGATATCTCCTAACTAACCCCTCTCCTCACCCACCATCTTTAGTACTTCCTCATTTGTTTCCCTTTCGGTCCATTTCACCTTCTCCATTTTTATAATATACGTTAGTGATATTATAAATATTCTATTAGATATTGAAGCAATGGTCCTATTTTTTCGCAATTCATTACTGTGATGAATTGATGTAATGGGTGAGGATTATTGCCAGGAGGTTGAGAAAATATTTCTGAACCTTTCTTAAAAGTCACTATCGAAAAATGGGCATGAGAGTAGAGAGTTTGGGCATCAATATTTTTTAGAACACCGCATGGCTTAAAACAATTGTAGCTGTTTATTTCAGTAGCATTCTAAACTATTTCCCAAATTAACTATAAGTGAAACTATTTAGGGCATATATTTTTATTTTCCCAAAATAATACAAAAATGCATAAAGGCACTCTTTTTCAGTGGTGATGCAAGCTAAAGATATTGACTCACATCTAGTAGAGAAGTTAGAATATTGAATCCAAAACCCAATAAGGTATAGAAGAAAACAAACCCCGGAAACTATTTCGTCAGCAGTGCGAAAACACGCAACAAACAATCAATGGGGGATCTGACAGAAGATGAGCTTAGATACCGTCCATTGTCAAATGAATGTCTGACTTCGGCGGGGATGAGCGGATTAGAGGGGAGAAAAGTGGTGTGAAAAACGAGGGTGAAAAAGGGGAGGAGGTGAAAGACGTCCGCCTCCGATTCATGTTTGAGTTTGTTGACCTCGAATTGCTACGAATGTTGATCGAATGCTATGTAAAGTGTGTGTCCCAGATAATACCAAGGTCGTGCTTTATTTTTTGGCCTTGTATGTGTATCTGCAGGCACCCGCTGGTAATGAGTTGGAAATTTTCAGTTAGTCCTCTTTAGGTCCCGATATGTGATGAGGTGGCCACGTATTGGCGAGTACGAATTGACCAACACAGCGGTTTTGAAGGCAAGGATGCCCTACGTCCTCGCGAAGTATTGCTGACATCTTAATCTGAAAATTCTAAAAAATTTTCTAAAGGCAGTGTTTTGTCTTTTGGGCTTCCCCTGAATTTAATTCAGAGTTGTGTGATTTCCAAAAGTCATGTTGCTGTCCACTTATATATTTTCATAATAACTATGTCTACAAGACGGCATGATAGAATAAATTCTTTTTGGAGGTATTTTTTCATTCATTCATTGTTGTGATAACTGATGGTGAATTTTCATCAGATTTTTTTGCGATAGCATTTTCTTTATGCTTTTTGGGTGCAATGCTCTCTGCTATTGGCTAATTTTTGCGTATTTTTGCATTAATTTGCCGTTGAGCACAGAGTAATACGGTGAAGAACCCTTTTCGTTATAAAATTGAAGACAAGCATTCTGCATGGATTTTTCTGAAATAATTTTCCTATCAGGCTAGTATGCATTTTTCTGAAAATATAAAATCTAAAATTGCTTTGTGTCCACTACCCATTTCATCGCACAAAATTTTAAATAATCTGGATTAAAGCGGTCTTGGTGTTGCATAGTTTATCACTTGTACGGCTTCATCCATAACATTTTTTAAATTTGTGGAAATTTATTTAGTCACTAGGCTTGCCATACGAAATACAATGACTGCTAGCGGCTATTGTAACTACTTCCTCGATACGTGATACAACCCCTTTCATATTTCCTACCATAGCTCGAGCACCATCCGTAAAAAATCTATACACTTCTCCCAACCTACATCTTGATTCGTAATGTAATAATTAATACCTTTAAACATATTTTACCCTATAGTTTTTCTACGTAAATATTGACGCATGAGTAAATCTTCTACAAAACCTTTATCATATGGATAACGAACAAATACTAATAGTACAGCTAGTCCTACGACATTTGTAGATTCATCCATTTGCAATGCATATTCACTGCAAAGTCCAAAGTGACGAATGAGTTCTATCCCTATGCCAATAGAAAGATCTTTGATGTGTCGTGAAACAATATTATTTGATAGTTGTAATGCATTAATTTTTTCATCAGCCAGTTTGTTAATAATAAATGACACCATGTCCTTCATACATGGCTTAATGAATGTCTCCCGAATCGTATGAGCATAAACATTAGGTGCAATGCGATAAGAAGCCTCTGTCCCATTTTCAGTTTTAGCCATTGCAATCAATTGAAGTTTTGATTTTTGTAGTGAGCCACGCTGTCTCTTAGAAAATGCCATGTCTTTTCTTTATAATCACTGTGTATCGTTTCAAAGTGCCCGCGAAGTTTTGCTGGAGTCAAAAAACTGATTGTATTTTATGACATAAAACACAAATTGCATCAGGAGCACCCGAATTACCAATACACGTAAATCCCAATGTTTAAATAACTTTTATCGTACTACCATCTTGTTCTGTTTACATATGACACTTGTTCTATAATACTAGATTTTGAATAAACCACAGGTTTTCGATGATTTTCTTTTCCTTCAATGATATACGCATTTGGACGTATCAATGAAATTACTTGTCATTCCTTCTTTCAAAGTTCCAGTTTTTAACCAAAAATCCATGAATAGTTTTTAAATAATTTTTTAAAAATGCAATAAGGACAAACTTATCAACAAAAATTTCAATTCAAAGCCAACCAAATTTTAAAGCTAAAAAACAATACGGACTTAGCAATGCAAATTTCCCGCAGACCTTTCTTTCCCTCCAGACGTTATGCACTGCTTCCGAAGACGGTCTTTTGATGAAGAGTGGAGAAGATCTGTGATTTCAATTTTAAGACACTTCCAAATACATAAAGATGAAAAGTGCTCTTAATTTCTAGTAAAATATCCAAGACTAGATGCATTTGTTATTAGTTTAACCAGCATCCTAAGGAAAGCAACACTGAATTACAAAGGTAATATAACTTGGAGAACGCGCGAGTGGTTGGTACGAAGGTCCGTCCATTGGTAGTGGGAATAAGCATTATTCACACGGCTCCACTTTTGCTTAAAATATCCACACGCAAATATACATGAAGCAGTAAATTTAGAATAACTTTTCATGTATTACTTGGTGTAGATAATAACTGACCTTTAAATGTATTGCAGCGTATAAAATCTTTCCAAATTGTCGCGGAAAATAGTTTGGGAATCTCTGCTCTATGGAATTATTAATTTTGGACCTCTAAACTAGGGATGGAATCCAAGGAAAAATTATAGAGAAAAATTAAAAGTTATGGACCACATAAAAAAACTAAAATAGATGCGTCAAATAGTATTTTGTATTACTTCGATACCATGGTTGAAAAATTATTCCTTTGCCAAAAATCTCTTGTATTCGATTGAAGTCGATTAATTTTATCACGGACCCCCTTTGTACACATCTGTTATTCTCCCACAGCACCATTTCTACAATATAAAACTAACAATCTACTTTGTCTACTTAAGGTTTTAAAATCACAAAACATTTTTAAAACTATAATATATTCCTAAATAAATTTTATACTCAGCTTTCTATTAGACAAGGCTCCATTTCCAGTGAATTCGTAATATATATTTTGCCATTACTGACCTCTCTTTGCTTGATTATTCTAATTTTTTTTCAATTCTAAGATAACACCAGTAAAACAGAGAAAAAAACTATCTCTATGTCCGTATCAAAAAGGAAAAATACTTTCTAAGAAAAATAAAGAATTATACATCCTTCAAAGAGTCCTTTTGCGTGAAACGGCAACAAAAAATCGATAACTTTTTCCTGCTTAGAAATGGTTGATAGTTTCTGAAGGGCATTTTTGTATTGACGTTTCCGAGTCGATCCGCCATGCGACTCAGTCACCGTTAATGACAGCGACGGTTAGACATAGCGTAACGGAATTAGAGGATGTTTACTCGGTGCTATAATTTTGTCGAGCAGCGTCGAAGTGCGCTTCAATTAAAGGATTCGTTGGAGCGTACAATTACCTAGCTCGGAAGTAGATATGTAGAAAGTATTAATGTGCTCTTAGAGGACGAGGGAAGCCGAAATCACCTTCGAAGAGAGAGGGTATAGTCGTCAAGGCTTGAGAAACATCGGTTATCTCAAAGAGGAAAACTTATTTCATTCAAAACTCCAAGGTAATGAAGTTCTCATTAAACAACTTCTGAATTTCATACACTAAATTGATGGCTAGAGGAGACAATTTAAATAAATAATAATTTGTAAAGTGATTTCCAAACGCTGCTAATACAGTATGTTTACTGTCAATGGAGGTCCTTCATCTTTAGTTCAAACGCTTCATAGAAATGTCATCGGCCATTTTTGTCCCTGCACTTAAGCAGAATTTGAAAAAATTATTTTTCAGTAGAAAATATTTTTCGATGTCAGTCACCCCACTTTAGGCTATGAGTCAAATAGAAATTGGCTAGAATGTAGGTTTTCATCAACTATTTGTCTTGTTGATTTTTACCGGGAGAAGGTTGACTATGCTTTAAAAAAATGTCCGAATACGTTAAAATGGTCTGAAAAATACCAATTGCAAATTAAATATAATAACTCACCTAGGGGTTTAAAACAAATGCCGTTTGCCGCCTCACAGAAAATCATTGTAAGTAGAAGCATTAAGGCGGTCTGAGTGAGGTTTCTCCGGGTTCCCTCATTCACCCGGGAAAATGCCAGACCTATTGCCACGCCGGAATGAAACAATCATAACCATAAATGACGACATGCTACTGCACATTTTAATCATTTAAATCGGTCCTTCTCACACCCGAAGAGGATTCGGCCTGTAACGGACTTGCAAAGCTTCTCTCACTATTCTTTTGTATTATCCTTGCAATATCATGTACAATCCGAAAGGAAAACAAATGAGAAAGTACTAGGGATGGTGGGCGAGGAGAGGGGTTTGTTGGGAGCAATCCTATGGAGGCAGGAAAAATGGATGAAAGGCGCATTGAGCGGCAATGGGATGTCGAAGACGGTAATAGAGGGGAGAATGTTGGGCAAACGAGGAAAGGGCAGGAACAGGATAAGGATGTTGGACGGGATGAAGGAAGCACACAAAGATGAAGAGAGACCTGATGTAGAGTAGGTTGCAGGATTTGGTTTTGTTTGGGGTCGCAAATTATTTATTTGATGGTTTTGTCCATCCAGAAATCTACCTTCACCGGTAGATTACCTTACAAGAATAATCATGTACAATAGCTTGGCAAATAAACGCATTTTTGACTTAGATATGACTTTTTGAACAAATAAAGCATCTATAAAATTGGGATGTTCATTTAATAAGTATACCAGAACCCTGGTCAAGGCGAAAGATTTTTACACTTTAAAAAAGTTGTATAATAATGTACTTTGGCGGGTGACTTCATTAAAGTTATTGTCGTGGCATCTTCCGCAGTTTCTTTGAATTAGCAATATTGCATACTAGCATGCTGAGGTTGAATAAGAAAAGGACGCTTCGGTGAAATACACTGGGAATGCCACTACGTAATAAATCTTGGGACAAATAGGCGTATAATTTGGGGTCCTGCAAACCGAGTGTTAACCTTTTTGTTGACAGATTATGCAGTGTACCTATCAACATATAACTTCCTATTTTCAAATGATTTTCCACTATGCGACAGTATATGAGCCCTGGCCAATGAAAGCTTTGCTCAAAATATATTGGCTCAACGCACAAAAATCCAGTTTTCTAAAGATGTGTCACCAAAATCATTCGGGAGTGGGTGGAAATCAAATTGAGTGAGAAATCATTAGAGATTACAATACTAGCCATTAGAGTGAATGTATTCGATCAAATTTGGAGATGATGGGTTCAAACTGAAATTTAATTTACTACGATATTCTACCAAAAGTTATTTCTTTTGAGTAAAAATATATGTATCTGAAACATTTATTAAAATATCGAAATTCTTTATAAGAAATATTTCATCAGGCACAATTTGGAAATTATATGAGCACATTGGTTTACTTCACACATATCTGTAATTCAAGATTTGTTCAGAAGTCATTCCAATTTTCGAATCTGCGCGAAAATGGAGAGCTATAGTGAAATACAATTAGTATCCTTGGCTATCAGTAACCTTGAGGAGTAATCTCGTTTGCTGCTCAATGCAATTTTGCTGTGCCATCGCTTCCCACACTTCTAACTCGAACGCATCTAAACAGTTTAGCTCGTGACTCCGACCTAATAAGAAACCAGGGGAATAAATGCCAAGTTCCAGGTTACAGGAATATAATTTTCTTCAGCGAAGTACAAATACAACATTAAATGTAGGCATGGAAACGATTTTTCCGTTTCCTATTTCGCTAATAAAAAGAATGGCTGACTTTTTGCAACAACACTCCCATTTTAATTAGTTTTAGCCTTCAAATACGATCCGCAAGAGAGTAATTTCATTACAGTTGCGTCGAAAACCAGCCTGAAGACGGCTTGGCTTCACAATGGAAATGTAATGCCGCTCTTGTAACATATGCCAGTTAGGCTACAGAGACCTAATATATTGCAAAAAATACTCAAAATAATAACAGACCATGAACATAAAAAAAGGTGACAAATGTTTTGCTTTAAAAATCATGGCACTGATATTGGCGATGCAAAAAGGCCACAAAAAAAGCAAAAATAGCACGTTTCCTTCGCAGTAGATTGTTGGTGACAGAAATTTCCATCACAAAACAGAAAATGATGGAAATGAAAGTGAAAATTGGGAGAAAATCACGTACAAATTTAAAATCTTGTTGCTTGCAAAGATGCGCTTCTTTCTCCTTTTCACCTCAAATTATTAATTATCAAACAATTCGCTAAACCGTGTTTTGCCATATTTTTATCGTCATGTCATATAATATTTAAATTATTCCAGGTTAGGTTAGGGAATTGTCCCCACCAAAATTCTATAAACAGAGACACATAGCCCAGTTAGTTGGAAGAAGGGACAACAAGATGATAATAATTTTGAACAATGGATACAGAAACAGGATGAGCAAGCTATAATAGGAATAGGAAATATACGGAATTGGTAGATAGAGTAATTTCATACCATCATTTAGGATGCAAAATGTACATACACTTTTCAAGTACACTTTCAAAGTTCCAACAAGCATATTTCCTAGATTATATTGTACACACATTAAATATGTGTCTTACCTTCCAGATAGATAGATATCTCTGACGAGAATGGTAAAATGTATCATCAGGAGAAAATCACTGTGGACAAGCCCATTGAAGAGAAGTTGATTTCTATCATGATATATGCTGCGACATCACTCTAAATAGAAAGGAAAGAGGAGAATATAAATAGATTTTAATTCAGCGCAATATTCTACAATAATCAAGACTTTTCTTCAAATAAGAAAAAATCAATACTTTTTGCACACTTTTTTGTATGTAGTGTATCGCCCCTTCCAACAGGACTAAGAACGTGAACTTACAGCACACATACCAGGACCGAAAGATGAAGCAATAACTACAGGTCGCGCAAATATGTGATAACAAAGACCAAATACAATAACTGAAATGAACTTACAATCCAGAATTTTTTTCTATTGGTGTCTTGTTGTTAGTGTAACTTTAAGACTGGAAAACATTACCCACAAAACCAGTGTGTACAAAAGAATACGAGCGATTCTGTCAAAAAATTATCTTAATCCAAATAAACAGGTTTTCCTGGAGGGTAAAGAGGCTAATTCAAAAGCCGCATGCCCGAATCTCTCCTAAGGAATGGGTGCTGTACAGCCCCTGGTGGTTTGGGTCCTGGGAAACGTGACGTGAAGACAAATAGTCTTATCTGGATGCACCAAAACTCATGGGTCTCCAATGAAGTCTTAATTGAAGCAACAAAAAACTGTCGTTGAGTGCCATGAGGTGAAATCATTGTCAGAATGTAGCCAAGGTATGTAAACTTTGAGGCCCATTTAACCCAACTCCAAACTATGCCATGGGTTCTGTATCATGTAATCCGCGCGAGAAAGCTTTAACAATCTTTGTTTCATTTGGTTTTGAACTATGCATCATTAATGAAGCAATTTCTAACTTTCCGGGTGGGTTCCTAGCATGAATTCTTAACGCATTTTATCGCAAAACTTCTTGTTAAAACACTTACTTCAACCATGTTCTTTCTAACCTATTAAGGAATCGCTTAAAATCGGAAAAATTCATTAGAGATAAAATATTTTGTGATCAATTAACAAGTGCAGGACTAGGGGTACCATTAATGACACAAATTAGCTCTTTACGACCACACTCTTCATTAGTGCTGGTCAACAATCTCTAAATGTTAGTGCAGTTTTATATGACCATCCATTAGCTCTTCATCATCATCATCGGTATTTCAATCCTAGGATTGGTTTACTGCAGCTGCTATATCCTACTCTCATTAGTATGCAAGGCAAGGCCGTTTTCCTTTGCCTTCCACATCGGAGCAGTGCGGCCGATACCGTGAAATTCATTCTGATACCGGGCCAACCCACTCGGTCTTGAACCTAAGCCTAAGCCGGTCCTGCACCAGTGCCTAATGGTGAAAGCACCATTGGTTCAGGGTAGCTTTTTTTTTAGTAGAGGTCTATTTTTCTCGTTGTCTCGTTCCGAAATACCATAACGTATTTTTTTCTAAGCTGAAAAATGTTCGCCGATCACGGAAATCGTACCAGCAACCTTCGGCTCCACAGGCAGACGCGCTACCACTAGTCTAATCTCGCTCCCTGCCATTTGCTGTGGATGGTAATTCCGTAAACATGGATATAATTAGAAAGATTCATTTTATATCCTTCACATTTTATACTTTTAACAAAGACAAACGTGTCACACAATACGTAACTTCCCTGCTTTTACTTTTATAATAATTAAATTAACATCTCAAAAGTATTTTTATATGAACTCTTGTCGAAGTACCTGCTTCAAACGCGATTCGTGAAAATTCATTAAAGATATCCTGAAAAATTCTATTTAATTCATTACCCGAGTTCAAATTTAAAACTTCACTAACACACTTGACTAATGGCTAGCTGTTACTCCATCGCATTTTTTTGATAAGAGGCTCAATATAGATTTTCACTACATAGAATAAACACTTTTCAAGGCCATATTACTCCCTTACTATCATATCCAACAACTGAAGAAATAAATGCTCCGTAAAATTTCAACTAAAGTAATCAAGGTTTATTGCAACTCTAGTTCACAAAGAACTCCTTTAATGGTAAATGGAGTTGGAACTTTTATCACACCATTGTCTTGTCATTTAATGTTTTGCGCTTACGAGCATTGCCTATAATTCTGCTTGATGTTAACGATAATTAAACGACAAAGTAAACCGAGGTAGGAAGTAAGTTCAAAATATGATGTAATTGTAATGAGTCACATGTAGAAATGTAAGGTCACATTTGGCGGGGCGTAGGAGGAGGCAGCGCTTTCTAAGCTCGGGCATCCTTCTTATATACTAACCTCTAGTAATGTCCAGGATCCCTGAAAACTCTTTCATAGCCGGTTGACTGCCTTAATATATGTATGTACCTTATACCTTGTAATAATCGCAGATATTGTAGCATACACAATAAATACCTGTAGCATATGCAATAAATTACACCATAAGACAACTCAAAAATTTACATCTCATGAACAACATGAGGAAAATAACGGTTCTTCAAAAACCATAATAAAATACAAATCCACAAAGATAGAAACCAATGAAAGAAATGTATGTCTAATTACGTAGGAGGACAATCGAACAACATAAAATACTCATTTAATAAGATAGTATAAGCCTCGTGATGTTTCCGCCTTAGTTCAACGCGTTTTTTACGGCTATTGGGTCAATAAATGTCACATTTCAAATCCATATTACATTACTAAGTGAATGTAACGTTTACACCCATCACCAATATTTCAAATTGATCAAGTATACATGACGCATTTAATTGGTAAATACGACATTTCGGTTTTTTATAAAGCGTCAACCACATTAATGTGAGCAATATGATAGCGTAAACTCTATTCTCGTTCATATATATATACATCTATATAAATACCTTGCAATCCACCAAAACGGTCTGTGACAGGGGGTGCAAACACCAGGTAGGATAGGTTTGAAATAAGAGAATTGATGGGTGTTAAAATGGTTAGGAGAAGTGAAAAAACATTCACTGAAAACTCTAAAAAGACTTGCTATCTATCAGAATACCTAGTTCCGAACAAGTGCTAATTTCACTCGCTATAAAATTTCTTTCTCATACAAAAAGAGAGGACTAAAAATATAGTTTATCACAACCACTTTCTAAGATGGAATTCCCCTATACTAAGAGAAGTCATACGGAATTGGAAAGTAAAAAAGGAAAAGGTTCTATTAATCCATGGCCATGCAACTTAAAAGTCCCAGCCCTAACGTCAGGGGTAGTAAATGTGACAGCGGACGGCGTGAGGCATCATCCCCACGGAGAGGGACGAGGGATGGAAGGGGGAGCTTAAAAGTACAACAAAAAAGGGTAGGATATTTTGAAACATTCACTACGTTATCAGTGGAGTCTTAAGTTCCTTTTCAAACAATATCACTTTCTAAATTGATTCTTACTAAAATACGATCAAGGGACTAGGTAGAAAAGGAAATGTTCACAAAGTGTTAATATGGGGAATAATGATAAAATATCCTATCAACAATCTAGGAAAACCAGATCATACGCTTAAATCTCATACATTTAATAGAAAATTAAGTGCGGAACTTAATAATGTGGTAATTCAATTCCGATGCTTTGATGAAACAGAAATGGGTTTCCAATCCCAAGCGAGAAATCTGTTTATCTAATATCGCCACCAAAAACGGAGTGGGGACAAATTTTGTCTTGGGAATTAACTCATCTTCGTTATCTCCACAGATGTCATCCCGGGCCGAAGATGGAGAGGTGGCGGTGATACGGATCGAGGAGGACGCGGAGAGGAACGGGAGGGGCGGCGAAAAGGGAGACACGTGCCTTTGCATTCCTAAAAGGAAGGTAAGTGGTCTTTGAGTGCATGAGCTTGCATAATATGATCAAGATGAACTCAACCCCAAGTGGTGAAAAGCATTGACTCCAATAACGAACGCTACTGATGTAAATTAGTCTGTTGTAAGGAGTGGAAGGATTTGGTGCATTCGAAAAAAAGACTCCCCAAGATGGCTTTCAAGTCATGTACCTTTACTTTCATTCAAAATTTTTCGTAATATCACAGTTCACAGCACAAAAATTGAGCGATTCTATCACAAAACTTTAAAAAAATACATCGTCTCACTAGGTTTGCAAGTTCTAATTACAACTACCACGAGTCATACCTTAACGTACGGCAGCAGCCGTCAAAGGAGTGAATAAACTTGAAAATCCCTATGAAAGCATAGTATTCCATCACTTCATATAGGGGTGGTTAAATTCAAATGAATGACTTTTGAACGCTATAACATTATTTTTACATTGAATAGCACTATCACCAATTCATTAAATGGTAATGATCTGTAATGAGTAAAAAACAGTGCATCTTTACAAGAAACTGCGGGAGATTCCGCAACAGTAACCATTTTTGGACGAAGTCATCGGCTAATATGCATTACAATGCAACAATTGCAGAGTGTAAAAATCATTCCCGGTCAAGGCGAATGATTTTTACACTCTGCAATTGTTGCATTGCAAAGCACCATAATTTCGTTTGGGGAACACGAGAGCGTATCCAATAAAAATATATCCACACGGTGAAGAAATGGCGACAGAAAGTATAGGGAATAGTTAATGAAATACTCCTCATTACGTTTCCCTCCAGGGCAGGCAAAATCAAAAAGTCTTGCTGTCTCAACTACCTCTAAGTTATTTCAGGAAACCTTTTTACTTTTTACACATATCTTCCGCACGACTCCATACTGGAACATTTCTTTCACCTTCATTCATACATTGCTTCTTACATGGTATGTTCCAGACACTGCTATTATTGCGCATCTTTGAGTCTATTTGACCACACTCACCAAAGACTTCCTCGGACCACTCCATCTCACAAACTAGTTGCTACCCTCCCATATATCTATTTGGGGATTCGACTATCAACAATTTAATCGATATTCACTAATCGACATAGAACACTTATTTAATAAGTAGTAGCCTATTTCCGATTAATCAATTCCACGTTTTATGGTTCCCATTGATTTACGAGTAGCTTTTGGTACAATAAATAACTTTGTACCGATGTAATAGCTTTTCAAAAACAAAAGAATGCCACATGTCTTCCAGATTCATAAAACCTGTAGTTTTTATGATGTAAATGTATAACAGTAATATGAAACAAATTCAAAATGTTCAATACATAAAAACGATATTAAGTATTATGAAGAAAATAGAGACATAATAAATTGCAACTTTATCAGAAATTTGCAAAACAACAAAAAGAAAATTAGAAAAAACGTCCTATTGATATTGTATACCGTTACGACAGTCCCTATATGGCTATGGATACTGAAGACGGTTCGGGAACTTAGTCGTGGAAACAACAGGATAAGGATTGGATGCAATTTGGGAGATGGTGTCGATAAGAATAGAAAAAGTTGTAATTAGGATGGAAAACAAAGAAATTAGTGCTCGATATGTAAAGGGGAAGAGAGTTATTGAGATAAATTCAATTAAGCCGGGAATGTGAATACAGTGTATTTGAGTGGCGATGGAATGCTGAAGGCTCTAATAAAAAGGAAATTGTTAGGAAAGTGGCGTAGAGAGAGAAAAAGAATAGGCATGTAAGATAGAATGAAGAGAGACAAAAAATATAAAGAATTGAATATTATATGTTACTGCGTAGGGTTGTTGTTAGCAACGTATCACGTGAAGGTTAGAGGTGTAGCAGCGACTAGTCTGTGTGTCCATCCAAAACCTATGTTAACGAGCGGACTACCATCAATTCTCGTGTCTTCGCTATAAACTATTCAATGAATATAAAATATTAATATATTCGCAGACTACTACGCAATCATAATAATCAATGAATCGTAATTAATAGTATTCTGACTTAAATATTCTTACTCTAAAGGAAACAACATACGAGGGTAATTAGAAAAGTTCTCGGGATAGAATTGAAATTTTCAGCCTTTTCTGCTTTTTGGTTCCCTCTTCCATCCCTCGCCTCTCTCCATGGGAGAACCCTCCCGCTTCCTACAGCGTTGGATCACATTCCCTACCTGTGTTCTTGGGAAGGAGACCGTTGTATGTTGCGTGCCCATGTTGAAAGTCGGCATGAATTTCCTTTTCTTCCATACCTTTCTTTACGAAGTGTTTAATCACTGCTCGAATCTCAAATTTTTCCATCTTTACAAATCAGTACGCGGGAACAATAACAGAGGGACGTCCGCACAACAGACCTCTACCCAGAGCCCTGATGCGTGATGTGTATACTCACAAAGGAGTACAAATTACTATGCGGGAACCTCGTTGCGCTAGCGTTGACATCTGGTGGTGGTTCCGAGAGCATTTCTAACAACTCTCATAAAATTGATCAATCATCTATTTTTTGGCCCTTAAATCTTAATTTGCCTCTATTTTATCCTAATTTATTCGGTTCGATGATTTCGTGTTACTATGATTACGAAATAGCATAGCATTTTAAATTTTTTAGAGAGAGTGAATTTTACAATCAGCCCCCTTCTTCAGTCCGAGTAATACCAATGATAAATATATTATACTGTAGTAAAATATTTTTTAAATAACCATAGTAACTTAAAGTGGCCTTAAAAGAGTAAAACAAATAAAATACTATATTTTTACGATCACACGCATTCTCATAGAACGTCATTCCGTTTTTCAAAGTAGGCATATATTGTTTATTCCTGTTTATAATGCTACACATTCCAATGAATGTCAGAAAAATATGACTGTAGAACCCATCCTTACAATTATTAGGTATTGCGTGCAATTGATGAAAAGCTAACAATGTTATGGGAATAGCAGAAATTGAAGAGATAAAAATAGTTTAAAGTTTATGTTATCCATTTACGTATTGATCAATAACTAAGTGGCAGCTAAAATTATCGACATGACACCACATTTTTTCCGTTTCTTCAGGATTTATCCTTGACCTGATATCAGGTAGCTTATAAAAGCGACCTTTAAAGGTACGATCTTAGCAGTTATTTATTTAGCCTTCAAAGTTGCAACGACAGCTAAAATATGTCCAAAAGCGATAGTATCAACGAAAGATAGAACAATGGAGAAAGGCTTTCCCCAGTTAAACACAGGATGGAAGAACGGAGGGCTATAGAAAAGTCGATTGAAATGAAATCATCGAGTAGTCAAATAGAGAAATGCACCAATGAATTAATACTGCGCACAAATAGGTTCAAGCAAATAATTATTATGTCCCTTATGATATTCCTCGGGGAGCCAAAAAAAAACAAGTAGAAATGAGAAAAGTGAACTCATTCATTATCAAAAGGGATACGATAGAAAAAAGGCTATTCAAAAATATTTTTTTAAGTTTTAGAGATGAAATTCAAATCGTTATGTAACCACCATCAATATCCAGGTATTCTCAATAAGGGCAGATAAGTACAAGATATTACGCAAGCTAATAAAAAAATTATCAATAAAACATTAATATAATTTTGTCATCATCAAAAAAATAAATCTCTGCCCATCATCCTTCATTTCAAATCATTGACACAAAAATGAGAATCATGATTTTCTTCTCTTAAAAATATAACCCTATTTTAAATTGGTTCTCCTATAAACACAGTCACTAACTGTAACTGGCACTCCAGTCCAAGTAGTAGGATGCCTGGAGGAAATCTACACCAAGGAAGGTGTAGGTGGTTCCTCCAGCTGGGAAGGTTATGGTGACAGTTTATTAAGATTCGCAAGGAATAATATTCATTGAATGCTTGCAAAAGGGCCAATATGGAATAGGTGCGGAATCTGCTTCTCTATTAACCCTTTTGTTAAGCGAACTGCAAGATAAACGACTGCGATCGGCACACAAAGAAGTCATTTTCCATTATGAAGACCCGCCGGCTCACGCTGCAGCTTTGGCCGCAAAATGTATGGTGTAACGATTTTAACTCGTTTTCCATCGTCTCTACTCTCCAGATTTGGCACTTTGACTATTACACGTTATTCACTATGGAGAATGTCCGGCAGAAAGGTTATTTTAATCAACCGAGGATGTGGGTGCGGAAAAAGTGCCTGTGTTGCAGAATTGGGACAAACGGATTATTTGGAAGGCATCATCAAACTGGAGCATCGTTGAATGAAATGAACAAGCCTAAAAGTTGAAAAATGAAAATGACTTATCTCGAAATATTAAATAGTTAAGTTCATTTTCAAACGGACTTTTCAAACCAATCTAGTTTTCCTTAATTAGTCACCAGGTTTGATATTCCACACATAACAATAAATTACACTTTGCAATCAGCCACTATAGTTTGTGGTAAAGGTTATTAAAGAACGTCATTCATTACATTATGCAGCAAATTCTACTGAACCAGTGATCTAGACATGTGTTATCTGTTCGAGTTTTAGTCAAAGCTTTGGACCACCCGTCGGCATATAAAGTGTGTTCTGTCCGATAGACTTCTTTTCTGTGGTTATGTGGAATCTACATCGTCCCTTTGGTAAGAAGACCTTACAAACGTAATCCTTTCTACTAATTTAATATTGGATATTATAGAAATAAGCTTCCCGGTATGCTTAAAAGAAAATGGATAAACGAAAGCAAAGCTGTTATGGCTGAAAATATATCTTAGCTTATACACTATAACTGTGACCTATGATTATAGATTATTGCTAAGAAATTCGCGAGTAACATTCATAACTCTTCTACATCTGACATCGCTTCTAATTTTTCAGTTTCCTCCACTCATTTCTTCATAAAGATTTAGAGAGTTGTAATGATTACATTAATTCATTTACTTATAAAGTTTTAAGCTTCCATGATCTCTTTCACAATGGTCTAGACATTGGTGCTCGAATTTTTTTGTGCTAAATAATCTTAATGATCTTCGAAATAGTATGTAGAGGTTCATGACTACAGAGTTACTTAGGTATGGATTTTTTTTCAATTCATCAAATATAAAATTTAATTAGTTATTTTGTTAAAAGTTGTCCCTGGTAATAAAGTCCTACTATTACGCTATTTAGACATCCTTTTTCTGGACTGAAAAATATCCCATATATCGTACTATATAGCGGGGCGTCGGCTGGACCAAACGAAATTCGCAACTCTTTAGAGGTAATGGATTAGAAATATACGTTAAGGTCCATTGAATTTTCTAAGAGAACATGATATTCAATTGAAATACGAAGGAATAGTCTTTTCGCACTGGAGAGGATATCTTATCCTAAAAGTCGGACAGAATTCTGAAATGGGAATAAAATTTAAGTCATGAGACTTTTTTTATGTACTCTACAATTTAATATAGTTTGAAATTTCCTATATATAATATTATGGAGAGTTTTTCTTAATTTGGCAGTACCGTAATCACACCCACTATTGTTTTAACAAGCCCACTGATAAATGTACCTCTTTGACCCGTTTTGAAGAAATACTGGCACCTGCAGGCAAAGGAATCGCAAATCGAAAATGCTGAGTAATTGCCTACGTCTTTCACGATGGTCATCTTTGTGCGTAGAATGAATTCAGCCATAGTTTAGGTGATTTTTTTAAATGCAGTCCCGAAGCTCGGCATTCCTCCCGAATCAAAGAGAGCCGGAATCACACCCTCACACTCCATTAACCCCCTTCCGAGCCACGAACGTGCTTTAAGATGCGGGCATTGAAGCGAGCACTGATTTCAGTGGTCACAAATTCTCTCTGCAATCGACCAGCATTGAGCGCCTGGCCTAGTGATTCATTCAGACAAGAAGCTTAATCCATTTCGTGAGTAAGAATTGCAGAATAGGGGGAAAAGGCACTGGAGTGGAATCGCGATTATGTATTTTATCTAAGTCAAAGAGGATCGTCCGTGCTTAAAATATCAATTGACTTTAATGTAAGTTCGTATTGTTTAAAGTAGGATTCTCATTTCACCTTTAGCATTTTAATTGATTACATGTTATATGCACTGTAACTTCCTCTACTCGAGCACATGAGCTGCAAATGGTATCAAATTTCTTCAAAATACACAGAAGTTACTAAATATGTACTTATTTCTGCAATCGACCACGTCTTTTGATAGATATTTATATTTTGATACGCATCCAACAAAAAATTACGTGCCGAGTGTTTGATCCTTTCTCCTGGTCAAGGGTACTTATCTTTCTTTCATTACTATAAGATAACGCCTTAAGAGTACATATTTCTTCTATTTATTTTCACTTTTACATTTCGGTAAACCCCTCCCATGGACTACAACCTTGTCGTGGTGGAAGGGCTTGTGTGTTCCGATGACCCCTAGAGTTGTGCTGGCGGGAGTAATAATAATTACTCCTGGAAGGGTCACCCATGCCAGATAGATCGAAGGTTAGGAGCCAGACGAAAGGTAGTCCACGCAGCGTCTGTTCCTCAGTGAGGCGGCTGCAATGGCGTCTGACCCCAGTGGGGCGGCCATTAAGTGATGGTGTCACGTTAAAAACACTATTGAGGAAGGCAACGGGAAACCACCTCAATTATGATTCACAAGAATATTATGATGGGCACTATAGATAATATGAGTCCTGGCAACTACGGGACACGGCCCAAGAGGCCGTGTGTCGTGCCCGGCAGCGGGAGAGGCAAGGCTTCCGCGGTCGTCATCCCACAAAACCCTTGCAGGGAAGAAATAACTTCAGCAGGAAAAAAGACTCAGAAGAAGGCGAAAGTAGTTAGAATAGGAACCTGGAACGTCAGGACAATGTTGAGGAGAGGCAAATTAGAAAATATTAAGCGAGAGATGGAAAGAGGTAACATAGATGTTTTAGGCCTCTGCGAGGTGAGATGGAAGGATAGCGGGGATTACTGGAGTGACAATTATAGAGTAATATACAGCGGCGGGGATGAGAGCCAACGAGGGGTTGCCGTAATTTTAAATAAAGGGGTAGGAAGAAGCGTAGTCAACATAGAGCAAGCGACAGATAGAATTTTACTCGTAGAGATTAAAGCAGAGCCGACGAACTTGGTCATTATTCAGGTATACATGCCACCGAGCAACCACAAGGAGGAAGAAGTCGATAGGATGTATGATGAGTTAGAGGATATCATCGCGAGTGTTCCTGCAGGGAAACATTTGATAGTGATGGGGGATTGGAATGCGACGGTAGGCGAAGGAAGAGATGGTGGTGAGGTGGGGGACTATGGGTTAGGCACGAGGAATGAACGCGGGGAGAAAGCAATTGAATTCTGCAGGAGACAGGGGTTAGTCATCACTAACACATGGTTTAGACACCACAAAAGGCGTAGGTATACATGGAAAATGCCAGGTGACTCAGAAAGGTATCAGTTAGATTATATTATGGTTAGGCACAGGTTTAGGAACAGTGTGATAAATTCGCACAGTTTCCCAGGAGCGGATGCGGACTCTGACCACAATTTAGTTGTTATGAAATGTAATGTTCGTTTCAAGAAGATAAGGCAAGGGCGGCGGGTTAAAAAATGGAATTTAGAAGCAGTAAATGAATTAACGAGGAAGGAGTATCAGGAGGCTGTAGAGAAAATGATGGATGACGGTAAAGAACTGAGTGCTATCGAAGAAAAATGGGAATGTATCAAGAAAGGGATATTGGAAGCCGCTAAAGACACTATAGGAACCGTTAACGGGAAAAGAATAAGGAAACCATGGGTAACGGATGAGATGATTGCGAAGATGGATGAGAGAAGAAGATGGAAAAATGTAAACACAGAGTTAGGCAAAATGAAGTACAAAGAGTTAAACAATAAATTGAGAAGGGCCACAAATAAAGCAAAAGAAGAATGGTGGAAAACGCAATGCGAGGATATGGAAAGCTTACAGAAGAAGGGTGAAATTGGTGCTCTATACAGCAAGGTTAAGTTATTATCGGGAAGTAAGAAGGCAAGAGCTGTGCTAACAGTTAAAGATAAATGGGGTAAGATAATAGTTGAACCAGGAAAAATCCAAGAGAGATGGAAGGAATATATAGAAACACTGTATGGTAAAGAACTTAGGCCGACAAGGTTAGACATAGAAAAGGAACATGACGTAGAAGAAGATAGCTTAGGTCCAGGCATACTCGACGATGAAATAGAAAGGGCATTAAAGGAGATGAAAGCAAATAAGGCTGTGGGGGTGGACAATATTCCTGTAGAAATGTTGAAATGGTTAGGGAAAGGTGGGAAAAAGGCCATATATGGACTGATTCGTAGTATCTATGAGGAAGGAATCTGGCCGGAAGATTTTGTGAGATCGGTGTTAGTTCCTATTCCAAAAAAGGCAAAGGCTTCGTCATGTGAGGATTACAGAACAATAAGTTTGATATCCCACGCAGCTAAAGTTATTCTCAGGATCATCAACAAAAGGATAGAGAGTAAGGCAAATGATTACTTAGGGGATGATCAATTTGGGTTCAGGAAAGGCAGAGGTACGCGTGATGCCATTGCAGTAATGAGATCACTAGTCGAGAGGAATATAGAATACAATCAGGACTTTTTGCCTGTTTTGTAGATTTCGAAAAAGCGTTTGATAGAGTGAATTGGGAAAAATTAATGCGTGTATTGCAGAAAATAGGAATGGATTTGAGGGACAGGAGACTGATCCGCAACCTGTACATGTCTCAGACTGCTCAGGTGCGAGTGGGGAACGGAGAGTCCGGATGGGCAGCGTTAGGAAGAGGTGTTAGGCAGGGTTGCCCATTGTCACCGGTACTGTTCAATGTATATGTAGAGGAAATGATTAAAGAGGCATGGGAAGAACTGGAGGTAGGAATGAAAGTCGGAGGGGAACTCGTAAAATCGGTTAGGTTTGCTGATGACCAAGCATTAGTTGCTCAGTCAGCCAAGGGGTTGCAAGCATTGTTGAGTGAATTGGAGGTTCAGTGCGATAAATATGGGATGAGAATCAATATTAATAAAACAAAGGTTATGCGATTTTCCAGAAAGAAAAAGGCTAAGCTAAATATTAAAATAGGCGGGGAAAGAATAGAGCAGGTAGAGCAGTTTACATATCTCGGAAGTGTTTTGGACCAATACGGTCAAAGTGGTAGGGACGTAAGGAGAAGAATTGCGCTAGGCAAGGAGGCTTTCTCAAGGAGGAGGGAGTTGATGACGGGGACGTTGAGTAGGGATGTTAAGAGTGGAGCGTAGCTATGTACGGCGCGGAAACGTGGTCGCTGAAGCAGGAGGATAGACGTAGATTGGAGGCTTTTGAAATGTGGGTGTGGAGAAGAATGGAGAAGGTGAAATGGACCGAAAGGAAAACAAATGAGGAAGTACTGGAAATGGTGGGTGAGGAGAGGGGTTTGTTGAGAGAAATCCTATGGAGGCAGGAAAAATGGATGAAAGGCGTATGGAGCGGTAGTGGAATGTTGAAGAGGGTAATAGAGGGGAGAATGTTGGGCAAGCGAGGTAAGGGTAGGAACAGGATAGGGATGTTGGACGGGATGAAGGGAGGAAAGAAGTACACCGAGATGAAGAGGGACCTGATATAGATTAGTTTGCTAGGTGGGGAGTCACAAAATGTTTATTTGATAGTTGTGTCCATCCAAAAACCTACCTTAACCGGTAGATTACCTAATAATAATTTCGGTAAACATAACAGTGTCTATCCAATTTTCAGAACTTTTAAAATAAGGACGGTCCAGTTAATTATTTACTGTTTTGAAGTTTTTACAGGTTTACCATCTCAGAGGTTTGCGGACATTCCTCAATACAATATACGTGTACCGAAGTATTAAACTTTCTGAAATGCGATTTTTGCACACATTAAATTTGTTTCTTTGTGTATTTAGCAGACGCTATTTCAGTTATAAACTCAATCAACCACTCATATATATATATATATATATATATATATATATATATATATATATATATATATATATATATAAGGAAAACAAATGAGGAAGTACTGGAGATGGTGGGTGAGGAGAGGGGTTTGTTGAGAGAAATCCTATGGAGGCAGGAAAAATGGATGAAAGGCGTATTGAGCGGTAGTGGAATGTTGAAGAAGGTAATAGAGGGGAGAATGTTGGGGAAGCGAGGAAAGGGCAGGAACAGGATAGGGATGTTGGATGGGATGAAGGGAGGAAAGAAGTACGCAGAGATTAAGAGGGACCTGATGTAGATTAGGTTGCTCGATTGGGTTTTTGTTCGGAGTTACAAAATATTTATTTGATAGTTGTGTCCATCCAAACAACCTACCTTAACCGGTAGATTACCTAATAAAATTATATATATATATATATATATATACTATATATATATTATTATTAGGTAATCTACCTACCTTAACCGGTAGATTACCTAATAAAATTATATATATATATACTATATATATATATATTATTATTAGGTAATCTACCGGTTAAGGTAGGTTTTTGGATGGACACAACTATCAAATAAACATTTTGTAACTCCCCACCTAGCAACCTAATCTACATCAGGTCCCTCTTCATCTCTGTGTACTTCTTTCCTCCCTTCATCCCGTCCAACATCCCTATCCTGTTCCTGCCCTTACCACGCTTGCCCAACATTCTCCCCTCTATTACCTTCTTCAACATGCCACTACCGCTCAATACGTCTTTCATCCATTTTCCTGCCTTCTAATATATATATTTATAGGAAATATAAAATAAATAAATATTCTAAATTATATATATATATATAATACATACGTGGTTGCCTGAAATATACATGAATGCTTCCAACCGTAAAATAGGCCGACTTCAAGAAAGGGTTTTTCAGCAAAACACCTCAAAGTTCTTCGCATTATCGATGGGACGCGTCCAGTATTAATGGTCTTTTGACGACCCAAAGCGTCAATTCAATTAAAACTCTGCACAAACAGGATATAGAGATTTGCTCACAATGTTTCTGCCTTTGATCAACAAATCTCCCTTTTCCTAACTGTGTTACGACATGGATTTTCATATTTACCTTCGGTTATTTACATCAAAATTACTCTCCAGTGTATCGGAGCTGAAAGTTGAAGTCGGCAAGGCGACTAACATAGAAATAATTTATCGACGCATATCGAGTAAAATGATCACCACTGCTATTGCTTCTGGTGTATAAACTGATCTCCACCTCGGCGACTGGAATATATTATATAATGCTCATGGATGCGAACGTATGAAATAACGTCAATGTGAAATTTGGCAGCCAACCGTACCTGTACTAGAAAGGAACAAATTAAATAAGTATATTCGGTTTTTCTATATAAATTTTTACCTTGTAGAGTGTCATAATTATAGTTTCAAGTTAAATTTTATCAAAATATTTTTCAATACGGTTGGACTTTACTTAATATTTTCAGCTGTGTCAACATGTCAGGCTAAATAAAAAAATCAGTTCAAATGCCTAACAAACTGAAGATGTTATCGTAAGTTATATCTAAACAATCGGTAGCTCATTTACCATAATAGGACGCTGAACTTACGGTCTTCACAATGAGTACTGGGAGATTTTTCTTCGTAAAATTGCTTATAAAATTGAATAAATAACTTGAATGATTTTGACTACATTTTGGCTTGATTACCTAGAGTTAATTAGTACGAAGACATGCTTGTACATTTTTATGCTATATTTTGAGTTATTGCAACATAAAATATCGTCACCCTTGTATTATTCCAATGATATCAAATAGGTATGAGGTCTGTTAAAATAGATCCGCAACTCCATAAAATGAACGCCAACCTGTCGTTGTAGCATTACCGAGAAAGTGGTGCTGTGCAGTAAGGTCCTTTAATAACCTTCTGTTTGCGTTTATTCATTAAACTACTGTTAAGCCATCGCAGAAAAGTTGCTTGTTCACGTGGAATTATAGTGAATTCTGGCTGATGGTAATGAGCAGAGAATTACTTTTCAATTGCTAACAACTTGGAAAAATATGTACTGGTAATGAAGAAATGAAGATACAAGTCTATGGTGATCAGCATATGAGCACTATGCACATCGCTAGAGGTGGTTCAAGGGGTTTAAGGAACGGCGTTCCTGAACGTTCCTCGGCAGCTTCTGACAACGCTTTTTTTCATGAGTTAGTAGTATCCTCCATTCGGACCGTCGTTTGGCAGTTCAAGAAACAGAAAAATAATACAAATTTTCAATAGATCCCTGCCATGGCATTGTAACCAGAAAATTACAAATGCATCGGGCAACTGAGAAGCTTGTATCATGACTTCTACTACAGAATCAAAGAGAAAATCACGGGCAAATTGCAAAAAACATTTAGACCGTGCTAAATAGAATGTAAAATATACGAAAGGAATTATAATAATCAATGAACCGAGGATGCATGCACTCGATAAGGAAGCAAAAGTTTATTTTTCCCAATGGGTTGGAAAAACTTCAGCGAGACGAGAAATGGCACAGCAGGCCAAGATGAAAGTGAAAGTCGCGTTGACATATTTTTGCATTGATGGTTTCCATGATCGATTCCTGCCCGTAGGAAAAACTATAAGCCGCTGGTGTATTGTGGAAGTTATGCAACTCCTGAAAGGAAATTCCAGGAGATCATGAGCTGCATTGTGTAGAAATAACTAGTTTCTCCATCACGACAATGCACAGGTCAAAGCTCCACCACTGATTCGTGACTTGTGAGCTTGAACACTAACGCAACTGTGCTCCTCAGCCACCCTAAACCTGAACGGACCCAGTAAACGCTTCATTATTTCCTACCTTGAAATCCATAGTAAAAGGACAACGATAATAAAAGACTGAAGAGACTAGGGGAAAATCCATTTGGACCGAACTATGACTTAGAAAGAAGCCTGCCGAGACTGTTCCCATTATTGACTAAGACGTCGGAAGCAATGCATCAATGCAGAAGGAAAGTAAGTTGAAGGAGATGAGGCAAGAGAGTTAGCAAGTATGTCGGGAAAATTTATATTTAAAATTTTTGGAAATGTTATGACATACCTCGAACTAATTACTAACCTACTTGTAGGTTGAAATAACTTACTTGGATTTAAAGTTATTTGCGCGTATAGTATCAAAATATCTTTATCGGAATTGAGGTGGATAAAAAATTCTTCAAAATAATAAGTTTCATTAAAAGTTTTAAGAATTCGAAGCGCACGATTTATCATCTTACGTACAACTTAAAGCCATGAATTTCAGTTAACTTGAGGACTACTACGCCGCAAAGAAACTTCTCTAATGATAACTTTGGGGCTTCACCCTTGTGATGGAGCTGAGAGTTTAAATTCCTTGGAAGCCCAGGGACCCAAAGGGTCGAAAATAAGCTGTAATTATAAGTCAACCTTAATAGCCTGGAACTGATGCCAAATTTCACGGACATTAGCCTCTTACTGTTGGAGAACAGAGAGTTAGAAACATACTCGCACTCAAAACCCTAGGTAGGCTCTTTGTCCTCCTAGTTTCACCCCGGCAATAAAATCTCACCAAGTTGCAGGTAACAATATTTACACGCCGAATTAAGGTTTTGTATGTGTCCTTAACAAAATCATATTTCAATGCTGCAAGGAACACCGATAATTCTCTCAATAAACTAGTAAAATATTAGTTTTTCATACAGCAATAACGGAGTACTTGGTCCAAGTTCCTAGAATAATCAATGTCTATTTTCTACAAAACGTCTTTTTGATACAACTGCGTAACTTTATTACAGGATAAAAAATATGATATCATATTAAAGAACCAATTAAGAAAAAGATATTTACTATGAATTCCCAAAGAAAAATGCGTTCGCTGAAAACGTGCAGGCTATATAAAATCAATTTTTATCAGCAATAGTATTTTAAAATTAATTCGAATGTAAATTGCAGCTACATTAATAAGGTCCATCTCGAGTCAGCTTTCTCCAATCCGCTTGGTCACTTATACCACGCTCCTGAAAATTTTACACTTTTTATCACCCTATATATAACACAGAGTAATCAAACCAATTATAGGGTCTGCTATAAGAGTAATACGTATTCTCTGGGCAAAATGGATTTAGTACTTGTACAAATACTTAATATTCTTCAAAATACTCTCCACTGCATCAATACACTTGCGGGAAAGTGTCTGCCACTCCTGGAAGACACCCTGAAACCTCTCGACCGGAATGTCTCTCTTTTGAATGTTTTCCATGGTCTCCTCATGCTTTCCTTTCAGCTCTCTCTTCACTCGACAAAACAAAAGATGGTCGCACGGAGCCAAGTCGAGACTGTAAGGGGGCTGGGGTACCACCGGGGTGGTGATCCGGGCCAGGAAGTTGGTAACGATGAAGGACGTGTGGCTGGGGGCATGTGGCGTGCGGATAGGCGCTCCATCGTGCCAAGCCATGAAGTTCAAAAATACACTTCACGCGGAGGGACGACTTTCCGTTCGGACAGCTCGTAGCTAACTAGCGACCGGCTGCGTTGGAAGGGTAGACCTCCCACCACATTTCCCGATCAGTTTTACCGCGTTGCCATGAATAGTCGCTTCACAATAAAGTCATACACTATATTTTCATAATTGACCATGTAGATCCATTAATACTTTGTACACACCATGCTCAATATTTGCAAGACAATCATTTTTAAAGGCCATTTCAAGGAGAGGATATGTGAGTGAACTATTTTCCATGCCAATAAATGATAAGAATACTAATATGGAATAAATTTACAAGCGGTAATCACTGAGGAAGTGTATTCGCAACAGCACTCGTGTGTAAAGAATTATCAACAAATTTCAAAATGAAAAATCAAGATGAAACATTGGATATGAGTCGGGATGATTTAATTTCCTGGATTTTCATTTATAATACTATGACGGTTATTATATAATACGGTTGAGCATAAACATAAATCTTAAAATTCGATGGTATACTCAATATTCTTACGTTGAAAAATATCAAATCAGACTGAGGTACAGAGTTAATATAATGCGAAGTATTATATTTGAACATGGATAAAATTTAAAAGTACGGAGTTATAAACCAGTTTTGCAATTTGTTTGTTTTGCAATAGTGAACAGTAAACAAAAGCAGGCGAGGTTTTAACCTTGATCTTTTTGTGTTACAAGTACGTAGGGGATAACAGAGAATTAACATTAATCAGCACCAATGTTTTTATCCATTTATTTCGGTATCATAATCTGTCGATTGCGCACCAACGCGCAATCGAACGAATGAACCCCAAACCCCCAACTTCGCGTTAATCGAAGTGTGCGCTACCCACCGCACTAGCCAGGTCGGTGCACTTTTCGGTACAAGCTAAAGAATTACGTCGAGTGCATCATATTTCAACGGTCTGAGTGAATACAGAACCATTAGGTACCGTAAGAAGATGGGAGGTCGGGGGAGGAGTCGGGAAGTGGGTGCGGACCTCCCGTTCGGTAAGCAGAGCTCGCTAGGCCACGGCCCCAGGAAAAACGCAGAGGTCAATAACCCAGCAATTTATCATTTTATCTGCTTTCTGGCACGCTCATGAAACTCCACTATCAATACAAAATTGAATCCCTGCATTGAAAACAACGCCCACACAATTCATTAATCAGTGATAAGTGGCGTAATGCGTTATTAAAAGCGCAACTTCGCTGAATTTGGTACATGTACATCGAATGGGCGGGAGAGGATGTAAGCATATCAGCTTGAATCATCTCAAATAAGATTTTTTTAAACAATAAAGGGGATTATTTTCCTAATCGGGATGGCTTTCTGATCCCTATGGGTAATCTGACAGCGGTAAATGTTATTTAAATAGCCGTGAGTGCGACGCAATTGATGCATAATGAAAAATTTAACATTATGATTTCCGCGCATAAATTGAATTTGTCTTTACAACGTTTCGTCAATATTATAATAAAATATAAAATTCTAAAAAAATACCAAAAACTCACAATTACCTACAGAAAAAAATTTCATAATTTAATGTAATTAGTAAATAGATTTAGGTAAACGTTTTCAATTACAACTCATCAAGTGTATCTATATTGCAAACATCAGTCGGTCAACTATGCTGTTCCTGAGGGAAAGTTACAATAATTTCGTATTAGAAAGGTATTTTCACTTCTTGTAAAGTTCATTGCTGGATTACCCCTAAGAACCTAGGGAACATATTATCAGTCTCCTCACAGTGCCAGCGGTTTGGCCAAAATAAGCTGCTTTTGTTGAAAAAGAACATCACTCCGCACAGTCATTGAACCCAAGAGATTTTCTTTTTCTTTCCCAAATTTCCTTTGACTTCATCCCTTACAATTTGACCTGCCGGGATCAAAATCTTTCCTCCCCGAAAGTTCAAGCTTCCATTTTCAGAAATTTTTTCCGATTTCTTCCACTTAGGTGTTCTGGATCTCAATTTTGAATCCTGCTGAGTCTCCCACAATTCAATAGTGACGTTAAAATTACTATAAGCTACCCAAAGAAAATTTCAAATCATCTAAAATCGATACCCAGAACAACCATGCGAAAAAAGTCGGACAACTTTTCCTGCAAAATCGAGTTTTTAGTAGGGAGACGATTTAATTCCCACAAAACGAATCCAAAAAGGACGAAATCAAAGGACATTCATGAAAAATTAATGTCGGATCAAAACAGTGACCCCACGGAGCAATTTGTTTTTATCGCCCGAGGCCATTTATCTCTTGTATTTTCTTTGGTGATCACTAGGATACTGGGTTAGAGGGCAAAGGTTCAATTCTGGGCGACCTCAACGCAACCAAGCAGCGTGATTTTTTTTCAGTTACCAGATCTTCCTGGGATTCAACGGGTTTTACAGCGAAATGACACCCCTCCCCCACTACCCTGATGTGATTTCACACGCCCTTGGGTTTGAAATACACCCTCACCTATCAAATCAACCTTGGATGAATTGTTGAGGTGGTCTAATATTTTAAGTTCTTCAGCAAATATGTATTTGTTCTAATAATTTAATTATTTTCTTGTACAATTACAGTTTAAAAAAATACAGATGACTCTTTTGATGATTCGTGGTTAAAGCCACGAATATCTCCCGTCTGCTACAAGATTAGATTACTGCGGAAAACCACTCATTTTATCATTAATCGATCAGTAAATGACATCGCGTTCAGCAAAAATACAAGCAAATAATTATTTAAATATACCTTCCACCGCTTATGGATGAATGTTAACAAAATTATAACTTCCCCGTGTTTAAAAAGCAACAATTTCTGAGAGTAAAAGCGCTTTAGCTAAGGCTCTCAGGCGGACATCGAGGAATCCGGGTTCGAATCCCGGTCAAGGTGATAGATTTTTACACCTTGAAATTGTTGTATTGTAATGCACATTTAGCGGATGGTTCCGTTAAAAGTTACTGTCGAGGCATCTGCCGTAGTCTCTTAGAATTTCACTTGAGAAATCGAGCAACCTTAAATGGAATATAATTGTAATTAGGATACCTGTGATACATGCTAATTCATGCTTCAAAATGCACAAGGTATCTACTGTGATAGCGTAAATGTCTCGTGTTATATAATAGAATTTATATCGTGGGTGTGTTCCCCAAGCTCACATTCTGCTTTATGTTGACGAACGAAAGACATTTAAAGATATGCATGGCGCTACAGGGTGCTACAATCATTATTATACTCGAAATTGGATCTCAGGATGGTGAAACCTCTGGAAAATTAATCTAAACCCAATTAAGTCCGATTCTATCTCTACTATATTTCCCTTAAAAATCCCGCCTTAACTTCAACTTCCCCATTAATTCCATGCCATTCCACCACGTGGTCTCAATCAAGGATCTTGGCACATTAGCAGTTAGTAAACTTAACTTCTCCGACTATATCCAGGCAGTTAAAAATAAATCCATGTCTATCCTAGGGCTTCTAAAAAGCTACACGGAAATTAGATATCCCGCGCACTAAAGTCGTACTTTTCAACTGTTGTTCCCCCAGTTATTTCGAAGTACTCTCCCATTTGATCAATGTTCGTTTCATCTAATCTCCAAATAATTTACAGAGTAACTGATTATTTTGGTAAAATACTAAAACAGAGTCCCTATTTTTGCATTATATCCACTAATGCCATTCTGACATTACTCTACATTTGAAATCTCCCCAATCACAGGTTTAACACATTTAAAGTGCAATTATAATACTATAATCTCCGTCACTGACAGCCCTAAACTACTTCCACTGATACACCATTGAGAGTACTATTTCGACCTACTCGTAAAGACTCCATACTCTATACGTATACAGTATAACTAGATTGTCAATAACAAAGCGCTCACTTTTCTTCCTTCTTTCTTCTCTACTAAATTTGCTTCCTGACAGCCTTGACCCTTCTTCTTAATCCTCAAAAACCTTTACCATCCAAGGATCATCTCTCCGATAAGTATCTTAATTAGTACCTTCTTTTTAAACCTTTTTTAATACTCTGTAGCACTTATTCTTGTCCATGTTTGCATGTATGTCTCTTAGTATATCTTTTATTGTGCGTCTCGCTAAAACCTACCAATATTGCTATGCGTGAACATTTTTTAGAAATAAATGAAATAAATAAACCGTGCGGGTGACTATCCTACTCGTAGTTCAGATGGCGGAGGATAATGAATGGGGTTCTCCTATAACAGGGATTTCAAAACGTGTTCTTAAGCGATACAACGAAATATCTTTTCAGAGCGGACGTTCGGATCGTTTATTAACTTCCCCAGTTACAAAGTGATTGCCCAAATTAGTCCCAATCCCTTTCACAACCATTACCACACGTTTCCGAAGAAATGAGAGAAAGAAAAAGTTTGAAAACAATTATGAGCATTTGCATTTGTGAAGAAAAGAGGCATTCTTCAATAAATTCGTTTAGTCAAACTCGGAGATCCTAACTCGGTAGTTAAGGATCAAATTTACAGAGAGGTGGGGACATTCCCTATGTGGTTGTAACTGCATGTTGACCTCAGGTTTGGCAGATGATTGTCAGGTGGATACCGTTGAGTAACCAGCTGTCTGGTGACATGCTGTCTACTGCGGGAATCAAAATGATGTGCCGCTGTACTTTGACAATGTGTGATTGTGTTTATGTGCATGCTACGAGGCGTATTCTTAAAGTCAGTACCGTTTGCTTATATTTAAATATTGGCGCTTCAGAACACAGTTTTGCTCCTGCAGCGCCATCTACTGATTCATTGAGAAGCTAGAGCAGCATTTTTTTGTTTCAGAAGTCTTTTGCTTGTCCGTGCATGCAAACAACAATGTCCGCGACAATCGTTGATCCCGCCAGCTGTGAAGTGCGTTCTGTCATACGATTCTTGTATGCAAAAGGATTGTCGGCTGCTGAAATTCATCGGGAATTATGCCTAGTTTATAAACCTACAGTTATAAGTGAAGGAAAGGTTAGACAATGGTGCTGTGATTTTAAAAATGGACGAACAAATGTCCATAACGAAGAGCGAAATGGTAGGCCCAGTATTCTGACCGATGAAATTGTTTCGCAAGTGGAACAAAAACTGCGATGTGATCGTCGATTGACAATTAATGGCCTGGCTGAACAATTTCCTCAACTTGGACGCACTACTCTCTATAATACTGTTACGGAAAACCTCGGATACCACACATTGCGTGCAAGGTGGGTACCGAAAATGCTCACCGACCACCACAAAGAGCAAAGAATGTCCAGTGGACGAGAGTTTTTGGGCCGTTGGGAACTCTAAACCACCCACCGTACAGTTCTGACCTTACACCCAGCGACTACTTCCTCTTCGTGCACTTGAAACAGTGGTTCGGTGGACAACGTTTCGAAACGGAAGAGGAACTCAAGAATGGCGTTGTCGATTGGTTCAACCTTCAGGCGGCGAGTTTCTATGCAGAGGGGTTAAAGAAGCTGGTGCAGCGGTACAAAAAATGCTTAGAAGTGAACGGCGATTATGTAGATAAGTGAAGTAGGTTTGTAGCTAACTAAAAGTGCTAATAAAATGTGTTTCATAAGAGTATGTTTTTTCCTATGACCAAACGGGCCTTACTTTATGAACACGCCTCGTAATTTAATATATAGTATGAATTGTTTAGAAGTAATTTATTGCCATAGCCATTTTCCAAAATACGTTACAAATATTAAAATGAAAACCTCAAAACGCAATAATTACATCCACACACTCTACAATTAGTGTTTTTCTCAACGTTGTGATCTTTGTAACTAATCCTAGGGGACTCGACATCAATTGACTTTGACCAAAAGTCGCAAGGATCAATAAGAATACATCTTAATACAAGATTACATTCATGAAATACATAGTATTTCCTTCCCCCTTTTATCATGATTTATTACTTCCACGCTGAGACTGCCAAGCTTCCATGCCACGAAACTTACCACGAAAACTCTCAACGACCCCTCCTTTGCACGATCTCTCCCCTTCTTCCTTCGGAATAGAGCGGGGAACATGGTCATGGGACAGGAATTCGATTATGTAATGGGTTTTAACATCCTCACGTGAGCCCCCAATTCCCCTCTTCCAGCCCAATTTGATATAGTCCTCGTCATCTTCCCTCTCCTCTTACTGTACGACGTCCACAAAAGGCAGCGTTATAAATATCCATTTCTGTAGAAATAAATTAGCGATAAATATTTTACCTCGTCGGTTCAGCGAACATTGCTTCCGAACTACACTGCATTATATCATGATAATTCACATTCCCATAATGTGGGAACATTATGGGAATGTGAACCCCAACTACAGAAAAAACTGCTTCAAATGGAAATCTGTCAAATCCAGAAATGAAAATATAATTTTTTTGTTGGTCGCTTTATTCTCATATATACCCCAGTGAAATACAGAGCCCGTGAAACTCAAGTGGAAAGTACCCAGCGTAGTTTTTTTATTGAATCTGTGAATAAACTGCATTTAAATCCGATGAAGGCAGAATCAAAATTTTATATAATTTTTTTTCGGCAATCCAGTTTCGAGCTAAGTTTTTGACACCAACTGCAATTTAAACTCCTTTTCCTTTTCTAAATAATTTATTTTGCTGAATTTTATATTCTTTTTATTAAATTATTCAAGTAAATGTCGTTAATATCTTTTAACGCGTTTCATTTTGGCAAGAACGTCCAAGTCGTTTGCTTATGCATATTATCAAATATAAAGCACCTTACATTCCTGGAAAAATCGTGTGGCTGCCCTGTGATTCCGTCTTTGGTAGATATTACTGAAAATGCTCTTGCTAAAATCAGAATCAATATCTATTTTACACGTTCTCAGCCATCTCCCTAAAGCGAGGTTGGGGTAACATATTTTCCCCAGGGTCATATGAGCCCATATATCTTAACAGGTGGGTTGCAACGCAGACACATTAGGAGATCAAGAGAAATACGAGCTTTTGAGGGTCATGTAAAAGACTACCAAAAGAACCATTACATGACACATTCTTGGCCCGAAATGGGCTCGAGACCCGCAGTTTCCACATTTTCCCAAGCGTTATGATGAAGTACTTGGATAGAAACTATGGCAGGAATAGCGAGGTTTTGATGATTAAATACAAAAGACAAAAATTCATGTCTTAAAATATCTGATAGGCACTTGAAATAAATGATCGCGAGATCAATGGTTAAGGAACACTAAATTTGAGTTTGCGATTAAGCCCTGAGATTCGCAGACATCCCTTATCAGGGTAAAGAAGACACTTTGGCTCTCCTTAAAACGCCCTTACCTCACGAATATGATGGATAAACAGACTCGAAAGCTCTAAGTGGAAGCTGGCTCTTGTGGGCTAAAAGCATTCCGAAGTTCTCAAAAAGCAAAACAGATGTCCGGGCTCACAGCTCCCGCCAGAAATCACCCTTCCCCACTACCCTTCCCGGATCACCGAGCATGCCAAACTAAATATCCTGAACAGCTCAACTAAAAAGAGCTATTTTTTCTTTCCGGAACTTTTTAAAGGATCGAAGCGGCGACTCTCGAGCGAAGAGGAACCGTGGCGGTAACTCCCAGGGGCGCTGCGGTTGCGGGCGATTTGGGAACCTCTTCGGCGACTGTTGGAGCGACCTCCGGTCCAGAAAATTTTCCCTAGCTCCACCGCAGGAATTCCACATAGACAACAGCCACCCCCTGCACTACAGGGTAAGATTTCTCATTTTAACTGAGTCACTTTTAAAAGTAAGTAACCATTTATGCTAATATTGTGGGTGTGGTGGGTGGATAACACAGGGAAATGTGTTTTGATAAGTTCGACATTAAAAACTGTAACTACCCGGGTATTTATTTTTTCTCAATTCTCTTCCCGTTATAGGACCCTACCCGTTTGGATAATTTACGTAACCATTTTTCTTGTTCCTCTTCAATAAATTAGAACTCTATCCTCTACAGATTCAAACAGATTTAGCGAATTCCTCTAGACACTTCCAGTCTAGCAAAAATTGTGTGATTATCTGGGTATCACATCTTTTTGGGAAACCGTAGGCATCATAGGGAAAGGAAATGTCCCTCTGCCCTGAATGTGCATAAATCACACACTGTATGGTTGAGGATCAGATAATATCTCTACCCTCTCCCATCAAACCGACCTTGGCGGGTCGAAGAGGGTTTCATTTCTATCCTCCAAGTTCGATAATGCAAACTCATATGGAAAGAAATCATTCAGCAAATAAATTTATCCACGGTTTTATCTAATATTACGTAAAGGAGGCATCATTTATAACCTCCTGAAAATTTTCAGTTAAAAGATAAGCTCCAAATAAATTTAGATAGCTCAATCTTTTTCCCTCTTTCGATTCGGCTCCAGGAAAAGGAACCTAGTAGACTACCTTTTAGGCATCATAGTATCTAACCTCAAAACTGCATAAAAATGATAATCTGTAAAGGAATTTTCTGCAAAATATTTGCGTTGAAATACCGGCAGCCACTGTCAAAGGTATTCTCTCTTCAACCTCTCATTTAGGCATTTTCGATACATTCCCATTCCTGTCTTCATTTTCTCTGCAATATTCCTACAGTCTATCGTATTTTTGAATCCATCATATTATAAGTTTCACTCTTTTCACTTAGAGAACAATCCAGATTCACGAGATACGCTTTATATTGCAAGCTAATTTACGGAAGAGATAATATTCGACGGGGGAGAGTTACACATTTCGATTCATCCTCGTGAGTTAACAGTTAATTTCTAATTGAATATTTATTCTTGATAACTATAGAACCTTCTTTTTCTTATAAATCCATTTCATATCCTTTTAATTGCCTCGCTGGTCATAACTTAAATTGTTCACTTAAACATCACTTTTAAGAATAAAATAAATCTTTAATTAACAAATTAAATAGATCAGCAAAATTGTATACATACTATATGCCTTGAGAAGTGTTAAGGTATTGCTTCAAGGTTATCTTAAAACCTGTCTGCCAGTGAACTTTCCAGGTGTATATGGTACTTACATATTTGCCATTGAAGATACTTTTCACAGAAAAAAATAATACATGAATAAATGGTATTTTAATATCGGACACTATCACAGTCTTTACTCGGATGTGATTTTTGAGAATAATTAGATCAAATTCATAACTTTAATGATGATAAAATTGATACGCCTTTCTTTTTCCGCATTCAAGTGGCTGACGTTAGTTACGATAGCAGCCTTGTACAATGTTGTCTTCGTTGTTGGACGTGCCTTCTTTTGGGAACTTGACGAAAAGTGGCCCATACTATGGACATTACTCGACGCCTTCTCCGATTTCATATATCTCACGGACATGCTCGTGCACGCACATGAAGGTGAGTATAAACTAATTGATGACATAACTTTTCAGATTACTCCTCAAACTTGCATTTACTTGATTCCACTAATTAATATCAAATAAGAATACGTGTCATAAGATATTCCACACTTTTCTTTTCTCAAAACGATATCTCAATTAAGAAACAAACATAAAATTTAATCTTAGTCAATTTAAATGTATGTTCCACTGAAAATTCCAATGAAGTAATAATTGACACACCAGATACGCAAACGCGGTCCTGCGCTATGATTTTAACTTCCATATCAACTTTTCCGGTCTAATAAAGTCATTTCTCTCCTATGTAAATCATATTTTTTATTGTTCACACATCGAGAGCTTAAGTTTTATGGTGAATATATTTAAGTTTATTATATTAAACCTTTGTGCGCAGGAAAATAAGGCAATTCAGTTAGCGAAAAATGGAAGTTTTCCGCATAACTTGGAACATAAAAAGTTTTCCAATTTGACATTGCATTACCTTATTTTCCAGTCTTAACGAGTTGTAAACAAAAAGAGAGTTTTCATAATTATCGCGAAAATAATTCGCTATTAAATTACCCTTCGATTCAAAATGAATGATCGAATTCTAATCAAATGCATTGACAATGCGAACGTAAAAGCACATTAAGAGGTTTGCATAAAATTCATATTTAAACATGGTAATGAATTCAAACAAATCGCCAGGTAATAACGTTTAAGGAAAAGTACAGCTGTACAAACTTTAATTTGGTTGAATATTTTTTAATGTCATTGAAGCTAAGCACGGCATTCTTCAGTGTGTAGAGAGAAAAATTTAGAACCATACAAAGCCATCCGTATTATTCTCCAATGTCATAAACCGATGAATTGTATTTAGTCAGTTTGTATTATAAATTTGTGAAAATCCTGTATACTTAGGTCCCTATAATCTTTGTATTTTTCAGAGAAAATTACATAAAATATATTTAAAACTGCGTGAGATGAATATCGTACTATAAAAATACAAATTAATTATTTATAAGATCTAATGACCATCAAAGTCATCTAACTCTTCAAATATAGAAATACTCTTTTCCTAATGTAATTCGCATTAGTACCTTTATTAAATACGAATAATATGAGATTTTCTGAAAAACTATTACATCCTCTTATGGAAAATAATACATCAGAATAAGTTTCCACGTTTGAGGATGTACTATGATGTTACGTAGATAAAATCAAAACTGCCCATTACTTTCAATCAATTTTCTTATTTCACTGAAGATATTGAAGAAAATTCATCATTTTCCAAGAGTTCTCGGTTCAGTATAACTATATGAGATAATACCGTGCCCGTCTAAAAAAATATATGGCAAATTGGTGCTAATAGGTCTACTTTAATTTCATTAACTTCTAAATAAAAATAATTCAGCCAAATACAATGAAATTAATTGAAAACTAAAGCACTGTGATAATTTAAATAATAGAAAACATTTTTACGATAGAAATTTACATAATATTGTAGAAACATCCTCGAAGCATTTTTTCAACGAAGTTGCAGAAATGAGCACAGAGCATTAACGGAATTATTTAAAGAAGTCACTAATGTTTTGTTGCATAACCCCGCTTTAATCTCTCGATGGAGGTTTGATGAAAACAATAATTTAAATCCCACGCTCCTCACCAATTCACATCTGTGACTCTAGTTTAGTGACTCATTTAGTGATTTTGCATCGTTCAAATCAAGAAAAGGAAATACTTTAAACAATATTCCTATGCAAAAATAACTGCCATAATCTTAGACTGACATTTGGAAACATTCATCATAAGAGAGTAACTTAATAAGTAACTGCCGATGAAAATGGTTAGTAATTTCAATGATCATTATACATATTCTAATGATCTCGTTCACTGCAATAATTAAATAGAACGTTTTAAAGTGTACAAGTATACTTGAATATATTTCGTAACTATGCTAACACAATTGGTTATGAAATATCTTGATCAGTACATATGTTCACTAAAATAATTTGCGTGTTTCGAAAGAGGCAAACAAGAAAATAAATGCCACCATGGGAACGACTTGAAGTTAGTAAATTCAATGCCTTTTCTTAATATGGATTTGTCACACTATGGATAAGTAGAAATCACAAATTAACGGAATAATAACACAGAGAAGTGTGAAAACTCTTTGAATCAGGAAACTTGTAGCAAGACATATTTGTGGGATGTAACATTCCACCAAAGTCAATCCAAAAGGATGAACAAATTGAGTAGTCTCAGCCGTGATGTGGTGGAATTCGAACATAATAAAGAAAAGATAGTAACATTTTTCCACTAGATAACTTATATAGTGGAAAATGTTTACTATTTTTTCTTTACTTTATTCAAATTGATGAAGATCAATCAAATAGAGTGCAGAACATGAGTACCATAAAGAATGGCTTAACTAGTAAAGAGATTTTTGA
The DNA here is from genome assembly GCA_037158775.1 of Hetaerina titia. Lineage (NCBI taxonomy): Eukaryota > Metazoa > Arthropoda > Insecta > Odonata > Calopterygidae > Hetaerina > Hetaerina titia. The sequence continues at coordinate 61,890,668 of CM073771.1, forward strand.
TGTCGATGGCGCATCACCAATATTCACGAAATTTGCGAAGTTCGTTTTTTAGGTTAGGCGTTCTCAATTTTTTCTTCAAATCTTGTAATTTCAGGAAACCCTAAAAAATTAATTGATGATGATGAATTGATTAAAATTATTATGGCAACGTGAATGAGTACCGCAACGCGTATGCCTCAGAAGTCATGTAAATATTTTAAAATTCGAAATTATTTCTTCAACTATGAAGATGAAGTACTCTAAGTCGGAACGTTGATAGTTTTATGAGTTAGATAGATTTTTGACGCCTATTTATTTTCATTATTTAAACTTCAAGTGCAAAGATAAAAAGAACTGACACTACGGAAATTAAAAAATAAAAAGCTTGCCTGGTTACACCAATGAGGGTTTAAACAGTTTATGGAGAATTTAACATAGAATACTTGATCAGATTTATAATTATCCTTGAAATTGGATGTGTGCAAAAATTTGCATTTATCATAATTATTCACAAGTATGTGTAAAATTAACTATTCATATTTTGTTTTAACCACCAAAGAACTTTTAAATGGATATTGTTCACCTGGCAGTGTTAAAACATGTTGTTTTAGCGACTTTATCGTTTTCCCGGTAAAAATTTTTCCAGAAAATCAATATAAATTCCATATATAAAAAAGGTTCACTTAAATTTCCTATGATCATTTTGTTACACTTTGGGTGTACGCTTTCAACAATTCCTACCTCGTCTGCGGTAATTAATTGCCTGATTTCCAGGGTTTTCCATGCCTACTTCCACAATAATGAACAGCTGGATGAACAAAGGTTTCGCTTCGCACTTTGCAGCAATATTGATTTTGGTTGAAACAATAGAATCCATAGCAAACTCCTAGCCCTGAACTCATATATGGGTACCTAGACAGCAGTAAGGAATCAAACGACTAATGAAGAAAACGTATTTACTTCACAGATACGCGAGGTAAAACAGCTAAATTGAAATGCTACATTATTTTCAAATGCGCTTGAAATACTAGTTGAAATGATACATCCTTTCCAGTCAATGAAACTTTATGTGCCAAGCACTCTGGGTGGGATTTTGGCATTCAGAAAACAAAACTTCAGAGTTAGGTGGCTTAGAAATGTCTACTCCCTGGAGAAATCTTCGTTGGCATGAATTCCATTATGAGCTAGAGAAACTGGGATTAAGTCTCAACAAATACCCTCGTCTTCTTGTCTCCTCTATCAAGCACCTTTAAAAACATCCTGCATAACGGATAGGAGTCTACAGCTGGGCATATCTATCCACTGTAAGATCTTAAGTTTTCCTCAGGTGGAGTACTAAATTTATTCCCAGTAAAAAATTATACAAATTTTAAAATTCATCAAAAAGCTGGTAACTGAATAGCAATTATGACTAGCGATTGGAAAGCTGTTCATTATATTGAAAATCATTGAATTTTCATCGATGGAATTCTCTTAGATGAAAATCACTTAAAAAAATTTCATCTCACCTTGAATAAAACAGGTGTTATTAATTTATCTTTACTTTGATCATATTTTTATGAAAGTTACAGTATGAAAAACGCGTAAATCATGTTTCATTAGGAGATGGCGACACCATATCTGAGAATGTGGAAGATTTGTAAAAGAATAAATTATTTAAAAGTCTTAAGATTTTTTAGGGCTAAAAATTAATTTCATATTCACTAAACATATAGTTTAAAATGCTATTCAATAATCATTAACTATTAATTTAATAAGCGCAATGCAATGAAATTTAAATTATAATTCGTCGGTATTATATGATACAAAGTAAAACAGCATACTATCATTGTGCTCAGGGCAGAAAAAAACGAAGAAATAGAAGACAATTTCTGGATTTTTAGCTATTTTATTAAGAAAAAGAATCGTGTGATTTAGTATTACGCCAAAAAAATCCATGCGTGATCCATAAATGTGTATTCTTTATACATTCACAAATCATCTGAACTTGGAAATTTGACATACTTTTTCAGTGATATTTGAATCCTTCTTTACAATTCAGCGGTCTGAATACAGCCTCCAAACCAAGTAACAAGAAGCATCTTCAGTCAAGTTATTCTTTTTTACAATTCCCGCAGAAAATATGAAAAGCAGTAGTTACACGACATCAATACTTATTAGCGAGAAAGGACGGATAGCGAGAGAGCTGCACATTTAGCGTCAATATACCTTTTCCAAGTTATTCATGCGTTCACAGAGTTTATTAGATCCTAAGGATAGCATTAAAACCAAATGTAAAATTGCGGAATTCCCAAATCTTTTAATTCAGTATGCAAACATCTCTAAAAGAGAACTAATTATTCGACGTTACACAATCTCCTGTACCATTACTGAATATTTTGGTGAGTTCAATGTAGCCTGCTTTCTTTCTTCCATGTGGGGATATAACGATGGAAACCTGCGTGTCATCTCTCTATTCACGTCACTAATTTCATCCAATGTAACTACCAACACATATTTTCATGATACACAAGATTCCGCTATTCCTTCATAATGCATAATGCAATTTCCAAACAGACATCGTCCTTCCGTGCCCGTCTCGCAAATTAATATAATATCTGTAGCTATTGAGTAAAACCAAACCTAAAAATGTGTAATGATTGGCCAATTAAAAATCCTAGTTCAAGCTTAATAAATACACAATTTTGTATAAAATCGAGAGAGATGACTACTATTCTTCTATATAGTTTAGAAAATATAACAACAATGAATTTCATTCAGACTTTCGTGCAAGACTGCGGTGTGTAGGCAATGTTCTGTGACAGCGGTTTTGTCGCTTTGCAGCTGGCCTCATTAGGTCGACTGTCCCATCCTCCCACATAGCAATTGGGAAGGTGACGCCCTAATTCAGACGCTTTTCACGGAAATATCTCCATTATGCTTTCGAAATTTGCTAAGCTTACACTAAAATACAGTGTACAATGAAATTATGATACTGAAAAAATTAAACTAGGGAGTTACATACGAGGAGTTATTAGTCGTATATCATCAATTCTTTGTCTGGGCAGCTCATCATACGGCGCGTTTTTCGGGGTTGTTCTATGCATAATAAGCATTCGCAATGTTCAGTGAAAATAAAATATGTGTGTATATTATTTATATATATATATATATATATATATATAATATTTATATATGTCTGTATATTTTATATAAATATATATATATATATATATATATATAATAGTATTAATTTCGGCATGGCGCGTGATCATCAAGATACAAACGTCAACTTACTCATTAAGAACCTCACCCGTATTCTCTATACTTCCTTCATTAATTAAATTCAACAGACCTCTACCCTTGCAATAACTCATTTATATCTTTCCCGTCAGAAATGTAGCAATTACCTCGAATTCCCTTGCATGTGGGGATGAATATCAATGAATAATCAAGTAATATGAATATTTGATCGGGTAAATAGATTGTTTGAAAGCGACCACAGAGCCTATGGAGAGAGTCCTTTATCGATCTAAAATATTGAAACTCTGAGGCGTGACGTGGAATCCAAACGAGGGAAATTCTTGGACTTTCATATGGTGAAATGCGAAAATACAGAGCTTTTTAGGGAATAAGTTGAAGTCCGCAAGGAAGAGGCCTGAATTTCTCTCTTGTGTAAACGCCCAATAACATTATTAATGTGTGTCACATTAGATAGTTCTGTAGTTTTAACTCCCAAGCCAGAAAAAAGCACGGTGTTAGAAACCCATCCTTAGACCGCCGACGCTAAAACCATGAGAATCCGAGAACCACACCTGCTACGAAGAAATGGGTCACTATGAATCGGGCGAGAGAGCATACTATATTATGGCCGATTAAAAGAAGTATTTTGCTCATTTTAGAGTAAACGGGTCCCGGTATACAAAAAGAATGATTACTTGTTTTCAAAGTTGACCCAAGTTTGAAACTTATTTTCAAATACTTAGAAAATGTCGCCCTTACAAAAATTTCCAACACTTTTAAAGAACGACTGTTAACAGAAACTTCCCAAATTGAAAACTTTGGACGGAATTTTCCATGCATGTAATCCTGACGCCCGATCATCGTGAAGGTTGGATAATCTCCATGAAATGGGAGCACGTTAAACGCACACCTACATACATACGAGGAGGGGCGTGCACTCTGATGTGTCAATTCGGAATTAGCGTGCCTGGAATAGTAAAAAAAAACAGCGGCGCCATCGCACGCGGTGACGATAATATGGGGGTCACGTATGAACCCCTCATGAAACGCACCGCGAAGTCGGATTACGAGATGAAGGCAAGCTTATCAATCACTGGTTTTCGAAGAGGTGGAGTTGGGAGTCTCCGCGGAGGGAGGAAAGGGAGGGAGGAAAGGAGACAGGGAGAGAGAGTGGTAGCCCGTAAAGCTTCGAATTGAGGGAGAGGCAACTGAGGAGGTGGTTGGGGGAAGTAACGTATGCGCCGTCGTTCAGAATCGCGCTGCAAATATTTACCCTTCTCCCACCTGTGCGCGGGCCTAATTTCCGCCCCATTTCTTACTCCCTCTCCCGCTCGCAAACTTAACCGTGTCAACGGAATCATCCAGGAGGTGTAGGGGGGGGTGGATAGCGGGGTTGTTCCTCCCCCTCTTTCCTCTGGATTGGTTGGAAATGCGTTTTAATTCCCTCGAGATAATCTCTATTCGTAGCTCAGAAGTCACACGGCGCAATCGAAGAGCAATTCGAAGCTTTAATGCCATTTAACAATTACATCTAATCCTTGAACCATTCGTCGTAGCACTAAATGCCTCCTAAATTACGAATATAAATTATCTCTAATGGTTTAAAACGCACTCCCGCCGGAGGATTGAGCTCATTAGAATGAGAAGGTAAACCCTTCAAGATAATCTATCGTCGTTAATAAGGAACCGCGCGGTAAAAACACTAATTGTTCGAGATTAGGCGTAATTGCTAAAACATTCCAAAAATGCGAACAGGTCGTGATTGCGCCACGTGATTCTTAATTTGGGAAAGGGAAATCACTTCATAAGGTTTAATAAGCTCTTCCAGCTGTAGGAGACACATAGAGGGAACTAGGAAAACCCTTCGACCTAATTCTATAGTCGTAGCGCAGTGCAAATTACGACTACGGTTGCACGTGGTGCTGACATGAATTGATCGAGATTTACGTGCCATCGGTCTGTGTGCGGTGGAGCCACATTATGAGAATACCCAGATTATGTTTTTCCTATTATTCATACATGTCATGGATAATTACGGTTAAATATCACAGCTGCCTTATGTTGGTGAAAGGCAAAGACGAGGGATAAAAACATGGTGTGGTTCGTGATGGTTGTCCGAAAGGAGAGAGAGGACAACCAATGACTAAGTAGAGGATCTAACGAGCTCTTGATGCGCTGTTGTACTCCGAGAGCGCAAGACAGTAGTGCTCTACATAATTGGTAAGATATGGAAGTGAATACACCCTGTTTACGAGGAAAAGGTTAGTTTTCCCTTCCGTATATCTAGCTCTCGCTAGTGTGCCCATGCGCACGTTAAGGGTGTACGCACTCCGATACCTGATTTTATGAATTCGCATACACTATATTATGTGCGCATGCCTTAAGAGCTTTTTTTCTAGAGAAAAAAAGCTTATGTGGTCAGAGAACTTTTGAAAACGGTTTTCCCTTTTATAACCGGAAATAAGGATGGCATTTAATAGTTGACATAGTGCTACATTACTTACGAGTCTATGGGACTTCTAGTCTACAGGAGTTTTCCCTTTCGCTTTTCCAAGGAGAAGTGAAGGAAAAGCATTGATATCATCACCTTCTCTTACAGCTTACTCTTAAATACGTCTTTTTAAAAATCATTCGTTTCGGGATGGAACGTACTCGGCATTCGTTATTTCGTATTTTATATTCGTTATTGAGGAAAATGAGTCAGAGGGAACATTGGAGCTTCTATGGATGCTACGTATATCCCCATGAGTGAAAAAAAAACAATACAAATCAGCATTTTCGAACAGCGTTTTATTTACGATATTTCGTATATTTCGCGCGATAGGATTAATGGTGAACAAGATAACAAATTAAATTCTTTCCTCTTAAAGATTTTCCCACAATAATAATTCAATTCATATTTGGATGAGAAAATAATATTATTATTCAAAAAAATTTGTAACGGCGTTAAAAAAGATTTACCTCGGACACTTTTAAATTTGTTTTTGTGACGGCGGCATTGTTATGCGTTTATTAAAGGCCGAAATGGTCACTGATATGTTCATTTTCTTCAAATTCTAATTAGTTCTCCCATTTGAAAATGAAATTGTTAAACATGATATTTCGTGCTTCTCAGGTTAATAATTTTGAAGATATCATGATCACAAAAAAACCTCTCACATAAATGGGGACACACAAACACAGACATCGTTTGAAAAATAGTCAAATCTTTTCAAAAAACCTCCCGTCATACCCGTATTTCCCCTGAAATTGCGAAATCGATATTTTTCATGAAAACAATATTTTCCCTTAATTACTGCTACCCTACGTTTTTAGGTAGAAAAAAGGTATTGGGTCGACTCTAGGGAAGCTCAGTCGCCCCGACGTCCTTGTGACCTGAAATTTACACGCCCGACTTCAGCCTCACCTGGGGTTCATTACACATTGCGAAATGGTTTCCCAATTAGAAGAATGATCAAGAATTAGACGTCCTATGCTACAACTTTTTTTTACCTCATATTCTGTTGAAATTATTCACCACTCGAGTAACCGTCACAATGGCAGCTGACTTTCAAGTGCACCAAAACGTCGACACACGCCCTATTACGCCACGCGACCACTCGACTAGGGATAAAGACAATATCCGTATAAAACTCAAAACCTCCGCTTTCCTCTCCGCATCCATGACGCACTAGCGAACGGGTGTGGTCGCTCCCACGCAATAGCAGGTGACAGGGAGGGGGGAGAGTGTGGAAGCTTTTACTCTTCATTCTCAAATAGTCTTGGCGTGTAGTGGGCCACTCATCACTGTGTTTAGAGCCATGAAATCACGCTCGTGACGCTTTTTCTCCATGCGAGTTGTAAACCCATGGCTGATGCAGAATAAAGCCAACGGGATACGCCGTCGTATGGCCTTCATTGGATGCTGAGATGAGGGATTATCCCCCCGGGAAAATAAAATATTTATTTCGTAAATTGATTTATTTATACGGAATATTATTGATCTTAAGTTTTATAAATTAACGCTCAATTACTCATAACCTGTTTGAAAAATTATGACCTTATCATTTTTACGATAATTTCTTTCTTTTCAAATCACATTTTTCCCCATTTTTTTCCGCATGCTAAGTTTTTATGAGTTTCCTTCACTTGTGTGTGCTCACCAACTTTTGTATAATCCTCGCTCCGTGAATGTAAACAACCCGCGCAACAAGTGCGATTAACGGGAGGTATAAGTCAACCCAACTGAAGTACATGTCCGAGTCACAAACTACGAGTCTAGCGAGGAGGGTTGTACGCTTTAACAAGAAATCGATACTAAGTAGATACTGTAAAATTAGCCGAATCTATATGATTTACTTTAAGGACCAATACATATCGTCTTAATCATTAGTCTGTGTTGCAGGCGTTTGCTCGATGTACCTGATAATTATCATCCCGTCGATATATCGTCACAATCGATATTTATTTTTTTCTCGAGCGTTAGCTATCAACCAGCCCTACAAGTGAGACACCACACACACTCTTCTGTTGCAACAGAAGACGCCTTATGCATGCCCTCAGTATACCGTACTCAATTCATCTTGCCAGGTTTAGCCAAGAGCCAATTTATTAGTGTAATTTTATCACAGCGTTAACTCATTTCATCATCAACTTACAGCTACGTACAGATTCATCGCATGCCTTGCTATCAAAACAGAAACTGGATTGGTGGTCTTGTGGTCAAAGTTCAACTTCGATAGCGTGATACTAAATTTGTTGCAATAAACGCATGTTTAAGTGACGGCTAATCGATTATTCTATTTCTCTTACGGAGCGACGTCATATAGCATCAACTTTTTTTCTCAAGAAAAAATCACGATGCGTGTAAGCTATAACTGCTTTAAGCTGTGCCATAAATTTCCACGCGGGACTTTGATAAGAATTAGATAAGGTTATAATACCCTTTCACTCGATATTTCCACTCCATGCCAATTACGGGCTGCAATCAATTGACCATGCTTCCAAATTCCCTGCGATAAGTTTACGCAGGAATTCACTGAATGTGATACGATGATGAATAATCCATTACCTTTGAGGAATGGAGCAGCACCGAGAATTTTTCCACAATGCAAATCATGGAACTTTAATTATTTGAAATTCAAAAAACTGAAGGCATTACATTAACTATGAATGCATTCTATGGATATATATTCTGTTCTGAGGTTAAACGTATTCAGAAATTAGAATAATTATATTATTACCTAGTTAAATAATAAGTTATGTATTTTTTGTTAAATTTTTGTAAATCACAACTTTTGATTCAAAGTTTTGATTAAAAATTTCGATAGCTTAAACGATTTGGCCTATTATAACCGGAATTAAAATGACGCCTACCTAGATTTGAATCATTAATAAAGGAAAGGTTTAACTGTATATTTTCCTTCTGGTGCGAGGGTAGCAACAAGCTAAAAAATATAAATAAGAAATTCACTATGACATATGATATATCATATGTGCAAAAACAGCCAATAGTTATAATAAATAACGTTTTGTTTTCTTTATAAAAAGCTTAAAACTATTTGTTTGCGTTGATTGCTTTGCAACCCGTTTTGCAACTTGTGCCAATATTCAATCAAAATACCTTCTCGACCGATACTAAAATCGCTATAACAATTAACATTTCGCAGTTTTTTCTTAAATTTGACCAGTGTGCAAGGAAACTAAAAAAAAAAGATTAGTTCAAGCTTTGCCCGATCTGACAGAGAATCGTCCATGTACTAGTGATTATTGCTATTACAAAATATAGTTCTAAGCACAAAATATGGCTAGCTTAAATTAACGAAAATTAACCAATAAAAATCAACGAAATATTCTATAAATTTAAAGGTCCTATCCAGGATTATTGCTTCCAGTCATTTCATTCCAGATCCATAAATTCTTTCACTGCACTTCAACAAGCGATTCGACTGATTTCCTTGATATCATGTGTATATATAGTCCAGATAAATTTTAAACATTTAATTTTTTCTTTCAATGCAACATTTCCAATAACAAATTCACAATAGCAAATTTATTATAAACTTCCTAAGGATAATGATGACGACATATTTTCATTATATCGACCGGAATTTTAAGGAATCTTCTTCAAATTACTTCAAAAAATACTGATTGGTTTTAAATAATTTCTAAGGATTTTTTTCCTTAAAATTTTAAAATTTAATCTTAATGAACTGATTGGATTAAACAATTATATTAAGGCAAAAGGACAGGGAGGATCGTTCCACAAGGAAAAGGAATGTAAACCACGAGAGCAGCGAGTTACCAAAATGTATTCAACAATACACAGTAAGTACTAAGTGAGTGCTACAAGAAGTAATAATCATCCAGTGTCGTAAAATTCAAAGAGCACCTCTGTTTCACACCAACTGCCCTTAGTGCGTATTCAGGAATAAGCTGTGATACGTTAACAATTTAACTGTTCATAAAAAAGTCGTGATGGGGAATTAATGCCAATTTTGTTTCATGAAGTTTCCCTTGTATGATATAGAAAGTGGTTTATCTCAGCTAAATAAATAAAATGTTATTCAGAAAAGAACAATGTGAGTTTGGTAGATGATAAGTGAGTTTTTGTCATAATTAACAAATGTGCTATTTTCGGAAAATAACACCACGATAACTTGAGTCAATAAAGATGCAATCGCCTATAAAACTAGTTTCATAGGTCAATGCAACAAAATAACACTGGTACTTAATTAAAACACCAGCAATTTTTAATGTTTTGCATGCATATATCGTTTTAAACTATAATTATATATCCCTGTCATCGTATGCGAGTAAAACATTCAGGCAATTTAAAATTTGTAGCTCGTGCAAGCAACATCCCTGTGAGCCAGTAACAATCACTGAGTCACAACAGATCGTATTTGGAGGCTTTTATGAGCAGGAACCGGCGCGAAATAAAAATCTTATGCACATTTCCTTCCGTTTACACGCATATTCGCGCATTACGTTCTCCTTTCCGTGCCTTGTGAAGAGGTCCAGGGTGCGAGCATAAAATAACCCGATGTGTCGATGTGGTACAATGTTGCCGCCTGGTCCCAGGTTCAAACGCTACAGAGTGCCCGCAGAATGGTTACACCCGTGTGGATTTTCCAGACCGCAGACTCCCTCCCTACCTTTACGGGATTTGGAGCAGGTTTCCCCCTCGAGCACACCACGTCCCCATTCCCAAGCCCACCCACATAACCCTTCACGCCCCACCCAATCCACTCGGTACGGGAGGACCGGTTAAGCCGTGGCCGTACGAGGCATGTGCCCGGTCTGTTGCTTTTTCATACGCCCGTTATCCGCCGAGGCAAAGCTGCGGTCTCTTTTCCTATACCCCGAACGCTATGCGCCTCCATACCTCGGGAATGAGGGGAGGTGGGGAGAGAAGTAAGGCGGAGCCGCGGGGAGAGAAAGAGGACGGGGAGAGCCTTGAGGGGAGGAGGTGAGAGTCGCTAAGGGCAGGGTGTATGGGGCGTGGGTCACGGAGAAATGTCCTTGTTAGTCAAACAGAAGCCAGGAAATGTGGATGGGGGAATGGAGGGGGAGTACGGGCAGAAGGAGGGATGGAGGAGACGTGGTAGAAGGGCGATCCGATGCGACCGAGTTTGATGGCAATTGGAGCGGTGAGGACGTTGTGTAAGGGGAGGAAAAGGGAGGAGGAAGGGGAAGGGAAATGGAAGAGGGTTGGGATCCGTCCCTGGGAGAGACTAGGGAGGCGACGGTAGGGAAGGGTGGAAGGAAAAGCTGGGTGGATAACTGTTTGCCTTGAATTGCAAATGAAACGATCCTTCGAGGTCGGAAGTGACCGACAACTCACCCCTCGCCGTGAATATTCAACCGAGAAATTTGATATCGCGATGCAGGGTGGATGGGTGTGATAATTTCCGGATAAATTGTCATAGTGATTGCTATACCCAAAAATTTCCGAAAGCAAAGGCTTAAAAAGAGTAAAACACAACAGCAACGTTCTCTTAACGTTCTCTTTTACTTTCGAATCTATGAATTCATCATCTCTTACAAATAGTTCCTAAAATTTCAAAGGTTTCGTGAGTCATGTTCAGAAGATAAGTGGACTCACGTCGCGACTTTCAACTAAATATCGTATCGACTTCAACTACATATCGAATGAACTAACTTTTATGAAGTCATTTCATTTTCTTATTAATATGCTAAAACTAATATGAAAAATCATATTAGTTTTATTATATTACAGCTGCTTCAACTCCCAGAAGATACATCAACCAGCAAAAATATTAAAAATGAATAAAATTGGATTCAAGCCAAAGAGTGGCGTGTAAATTTCCTTATTCGCGCTATTTTTATGATTGATATGACCTACAGAGATTCAGATAATTTTCTGGACTACTCACCGCGCAAAAGTTCATTCGTAGGATTATCGGGATTGCATTGACTAACAATAAAATCGTTTTTTCTTATCATTTTACACACAACAGATCTGACTCTAGAAATGAACTACATTTATTTCAGGGCCGATAACTGGAGATTCTCCCTTTTGGAGGAATATTTTGGTAGTGATATTAGTGAAACTTAGCAATTCTAAGGTATATTGTTGAGTTTTACCACAAAATAATTCATCTACCATTACCAATTGAATATACGACATTTATCCTTAAATATAACAAACATATGAATGAAAAACATACGTTTATAAAAAAAATTAACTGGAACAAAGGTAATTGTTTATATTTCGCGAATGTAGAATTTTACCATTTGGTTATGTAAACTGTTTTAATGGCACCATAAGAAAGAGAAGCTTTAAACTACATACTCAGCCAGAAGAAAGGATTATGTAAGTCATTAATCCCTTAATTCACTAATATTTGGCATTTTAACGTGCCACTTAGGAGTAAAAAACTTTTTTTTTAATTTCACAATATTTGGCTTATGGCCTAGTTTTTAATTCTACGCATGCCGACGTTATGGTGCATATTTACAAGGTTTGCATAAAAAGTATCGGCAACAATTTTTTCTTGTCATATGCGTGAAATGCTGTATTCAGACCTTCAGTTAAGTGTGCGAATGATCGCAGATCGTATTATCATTGATAAGAAAGAGGAGTTTTAAACAGTCCATACCATGATCACTGAAAATTTGGCGATGCGAAATATCGGCACTAAACTCGTCCCAAAGGTCTTGACGGACAATCAAAAGCTGAGTCAAGTGTCTGCTTACGAAGACCTGCGAGACGATTCCCCAACACCTTTACAATCCCGACTTGGCACCAGCAGACTATTTTCTATTCCCAAAAGTGAAATCCTCCCTCAAAGGACACTACTCTCGTACCTTAAGTGCCGTCAAAAAAGTTTGCATTCGTGCCCTTAAGGACCTTCCGGAATCCGCCTACCAGGGACCCTTCGAGTCGTGGAAAAGCTGGTGGCAAAAGTGTGTCGACGCTCAAGGGGTGGACTTTGAAGAATTTGGAGGCATCGTAGCTATATATCAAATACACCTATTCTTCCGAAACTTTTCCCAATACTTTTAATACAAACCATGTATACAAATTACTTGAATTCGTTCTACATACCAGCATCAACTTGATGAGGCAGTTGCGTTGAATTTCCCATTGTCATCATAAGTCATCCACACATTCAAAGTAGGTTTATGATGATGCATAGCAACTATTATGTGCAACGTACGATGTCTTTATGGTCTCTTTTGCCTACATTACCTAATACCCTTCTTAGGTCTCTACACACTTTTTTCCTGCCTACCGAAAAGCCTATTTTATTCCTCACCTCTCTTACCTAATATTCTCCCTTCTATTGCAACTTTCCGACGATTTTCAATATTCATTTCAACCACCTTTTCTTCCACCGGATTTCACTAAGCATCTTGATCCATCCCACCGTACTTAAAACTTCGACATTATCATTTCTATTCGCTTCAATTATTTTCTGAACTCTTTTCCATAACAATATGAATTTTTACAATAGATGAAATAAAGTATAACTTAATAATATGATTGATTTAGAAAATAGTTATTACAATTCACAGGAATAATAATTAATACAAATACCATTCTGGTATTAGTATCTTTTGCGGCACAATGGCTTTCTCAGTGTTTCCAAAGCAGCTCTCGATGGCCCTCAACCTTCTTCCAGGCTACATCTAAATTTTCCTTTATCTCTTGATCTACAGACAAGTTTATCAACTGATTTTACGGTACTTCCTTTGTTTTTCAATTGAAGCTTCTGCATGCACTAAAGATAGGCCGTTTCCTTTTAAATTAATCCTTCTAGTTTGGCCTACAGGCTAATTTTATATTTAACAACGGAGTATTATCATTTTAATGTCGAACACCTCATTGTCAATTATCTGTTCGGTGCCATGACTACCCCAAAATAACTTGCCTCCTCTTCTTAAGATATTGCTTCGAAACTACTGACTATTAATTCCCACTGTCTTACAGTCTCCCCTCGAGAAAATCTATCATACATCCACTTCCTTTCTCCCTTTCCCTCTTGAAATTTTCCAACTTTCCTGCCCTCAACATCGTCTTAACATTCCATGTCACTATCCTGGTCGTTATGGCCTGCTGTTTTCTTTCCTGTTACTGTTGACGCAGCTGTGAAAAGATTTCGAGTAATAACATCGCTGCGGCCTTACTTCCCTCGCCACCACCCACGTTTCCCGTGAGGTGAGTCACGCAGTTAACAGGTTTCGTAATTACAATGACTGCGTCCGCCATTATTTCATGGAAAAATTAATAAAAGAGGAGCCCAGTAAAGTATAGTCCTCAGTGAAGATTAGTTCTTGCGAAGGCAATAGCAACAGAAATTAAGCTAAAATGTTACTATTTTAATTCGTTACTATTTATTAGAACCTTGAAGTTGGCGAAATCGTATCAGGACCCTTAATCCTGGATCTAGTAATGCAAAGATGAAGTTGAGCGTCAACACCATGAGGTAATGCCAATGAAAATTACTTTCTCGTAAGCTTGTAAAACGAAGAAGAATGTCACATGACGATTTTGACCACTTGTTTAGAAATTTTTATTTGATTCCATCTGAGGAAAAAACTTTTACGAAACGTACATTCGTATTTTTTTGGACATTGTCAATCGGTCATTTTTTGAACAATATCGGCATCAAACTTTTACCGGCGAGTCACTTAAGTTTACTTAGTGGTCATACACACTGAAAGACGCATCGGACACTTGATGACATGCCACAAAAAACATGCTACAGTTCACGTCAAGATTACTAACAATTGCATTTCTTGAAATTCGCTTGAAAGTTGTACATTAACGAGATAAATATTACTGATCGAAGACACTATTTATTCCGATTGAAAAGGGGAATTAATTAATTACCACTTCTAAGCATAACTTAAAGTAGCAACTATGAAAGGTAACATCTAAGTTCGATCACATAACTTTAATAGGAAGCCATAAAGCGTCAAATACACAGCTTTTTGTTAAGATGAATTTTCGTCCGAAAATAAGGGACTTTATTTTACCTATTATCTAATTCATGGGGTCCCAATATTTCCCTCTTTCGAGAACACCACAGAAGGTATCACTCTAAGTTAGCAGAGTTATAGAGGACCGCCAAATGGTAATTCCAAAAAAAACTGGACCTACCTCATCCTCGGTTTGGGAACAGCAGATTTGAAAGATTATTAGTCCTCAGGGCGTGTTTATTCAATTTTTTTTACATTTGACTCAAACCCATATTTTAAAAAGAAGAATTTAAATCAGGCACAAGAGTACGACTTCCCATACCACTTCCCTCCCGGGTATACCAATGCACTTTCCTCTCCTTCCCCTCCTCTTTCCTTCTCTCTCGATCTCTCATCTTCCAACGTAAATCTAGCAAAAAAATCTGCTTACACCTTAAAGCACCCCCTACCTCTCAAATAAAGGCGTAATATCAGTGGTATTCATAGAAACTGCGGGAGATGCCGCGAGTTTCCTCCAACAGAGTCATCCGCTAATACCCATTTCAATGCAATAATTTCAATATGGAAAAATCCTTCGCATTGACCGAGATTGCGTTGATCCCTGTCAAGGTGAATGATTTTTACATTTTGAGATTGTTGCATTGTAGTGGACCTATGGTTTAACTGTAATTTAAAATCTTACTTAACAGAAGAAACACATAATACCTACTTAACAAATATTCCCCTGTTAAATTTCACATATGTATGTTATCAAATCAATAGGTTAAGCAATTCCCTGCATCTAAGAATGTTGAATTGTAACGGTGGGATATTGGACAACATAGAATTATTCATTCAATGCAAATAATGGGGAAGGGGAAATCTTACTTTGCGAAAAAATTGATAAATTTAAATTTAATAAAGGTCAGTTTCTTTGCGAGCATACCAAGTTGATGACGAGTCAGGGTTCTTGGTCCAGGGTTACCTTGTAAAATATGCAGGTGTATTATAATCATATGGGCTTTAAAAACGTCTACACTTCAGCGGAAGCGAGAGTTTTTGTTGATAGGCCTATAATGACTTCAAGCAACCACAATACATTACTTTTTCATTTTCAATTGTAATTTAACGACTGGTCAATCAATGATTATACAATTATCGGGGTCCATTTTCAGTTTTTTAGTGACATCGCTATATAATATAGTATTTACCTATTAGTTTCGTTATGGTTCTTTCGTCCCCTCAGAAAGAGGCGTCTGCACTCGTACCAATACGTTTGTTTAGAGTCAACAGCAGCAGTCCAATATGGGGTCAGGGGATATGAGCAACACTAGGTCACTGAGAATATTACCAAGGGTGACCTTCAGCTTGCCTGTGCTTACTTTTCGCAGCCAAAATGTCCGAATGCTTCGGAATCATGCAACAGATGGGATAAGGATGGATGGGTAGGGCTTCATGATCTTGGGCATCGGATACTCTCCCCTTGCGTTAGTAATCAGCAGTAAGGATATACGCTTTGAGATGGGCCTACCTTCTAATTCGCACGTACTATCTTCTTCACTTAGCTAGTTTTCCTAGTACTTGTATTTTTTTCATTTTTCATTTCATTGTTTTAATTTTCATTTTCTCATTTATCATTATTCCAAATATTTTTTTACACAAAATATCAGTACTCACTCTGAAACAATATTTCACATTTTATAAAAACGTTAATAAATAATTATCATTCCTCTTGCTTATAAGTTTACCCGGGTATAAATAACCATCCAAACCAAAATTCTTTGGCTGACTCCTAACCTTGCACTCGACTATCTTGGTTTGCAAAGCAGGTAACGAGGACAAGACACTAGATTAATTTTTCAGTCTACAAACAATAATGATCACTACGCAAATACTTTACGAGGGAGGTGAATAGACGAAATAGGTATGGAATCTAAATAATTATCTGGCACGGACACGGACTTTCGGGAAGAGTAATCGCCACTGGACGGGTCCGTAGGTATGCATGAACAAGAACCTATTAACGGCAGAGAAGTATTTTTAAGCCTGTAAAAGGACTCGACAAATTTCAACTGTAATTAGTATAGAATACCAATGAGACCTGAATTCCGCACTTTTGACAAACATCTACCACTGGTGAGAGCTTCATATGAAGCTCACTGTCACAACTTTCTCGATCGATCTATTATATATTCGTACATTGTTCAAGCCTGGATATGAGGTTTCTCCTGCTGAAGTTTGTTTTTAAATAATAAGAAAGCACTCTTATCCCCCCGCTCATTGGCGGAAACGAGCTATGAATAGAGCTAATGCATGACATAACTGTGAAAGAAAAACCTTAAAAATCAAATTCGGGAAGATTACTCATGATTGTGTCCTTGAAATACATTTACTTGAAAAATCAAATCGCTATGGTACTTTATTTAGCACATCTTGAGGTGTGATTTCGCTATTTTAGGCCTCCATCGAGAGTGAGAGGCTGAAGATTTGCAGCTCACCGAACCTCTCGGTCCCGGAGAAATAATGCGGGTTACCTCAGTTTTCAAATACATAATGCTAAAAAGTAAATTTTTGTATCTTTAAGCGGAACAGCTTCAGAATTATTGGAAGGGTGCTACATTTAGGCAAGAATATTTGGGAAACCACCCTTTTGATTACAAATAACGCCGAAAAATGTTTTTATAGAGTCTACTGAAAGTGCTACGTCGATTTCCAGGATTAAATTCGGTATAGATGCGTTTCAAAAGTTTCTTTTTATATCGAAAAGAAGTGTTAAACAGGGACTTTACGACGCAATTTCGATATTAGAGATGAGTATTCCTACACTGGGCCCGTAAAACTAAATGCCTATGTTTAAAAACTTTCATCTTTATGCAGCTATTACAGCTATTTTAAATAAATATCAAATTTTTACAATTAATTTTACTTTCAAAAAGGCGTGAAAATTCAATCGCCGGTCCTTCAAAGGTAAATAAATGCCAGCAAACGATTAAAATAATAACCAATTGAAATGACGTGTTTCTATTAAAAGCCAAATACTTTTAATCTAGACGACTACATTTTTAAAATGCTTAGAAAAACTCATAATTCTCGATTAAAAATAGTTTGCTATTCAAACACATTATACCAAAAGTTGAAAATGGGCAACTATACGCTATTGCCTGACATCTATGATGGCGACGGTAGTTGATTCTAGAAGTCAATGAACGGTCTTCCGATGTGAACTGAGAAATGAGCTCCGCGCGCACCCTCACGGCACGACAGAGAACCGCGTAGTCTTTAAGTTAACGAAGACTACTTTCCTACTACAGCCATTTAATACAGCAGATAATTAAGGAAGTAGGTCGCTGGTTATGTATGATATAATTTTCCTGGACCACGACAAGACTGTGAGCTCACAATCGAAAATTTAGATCCGCCACCAATTAAATACTTCATGCAATGCTTTCATAATTTTTGGATAGTTAAACAAATACCATTTAGAATTAAGATGATTTTACGATAGCGATTAGCCAACGATTTAGCCCATACTCACTAATGACGCAACCACTTGCCGTTATTCCATGTGAATATTCATCCAAAATTAAGTACTTCAAAGATCCCTCAAGCTGTGTCGAAAATGTATGTTGCAATGGAACTGAAGGGAACACGATCATAGGCAATGTAGTGCATTATAAACAATTGGAGAAGATACATGCTACACCAATTCCTAAGGTTGGAAAACGTTGATTGGTTTAGCACCAGTATTGCCAAAAACCTGAAAAATGTTTCATTTTTTTTATAGAACTCTATCAATAAGGAATCATCATATCATCAATATCATAATGCAATGTTCATCACTCAACAGTAATTCAGGTGATTAGCCTGAAATCAATTTAAATTTCTAAAATTCAGAGCTTACTTAGTATATATCCCTTGTGAAGTGAGATTATTCAACGCCAAGGGAAACTGTATTTGGCTCCCTAGTGTCCTTCTAGATAGGTAATTACAATTTAAGAAAGTTGCCTGCTCATTCAGTCACTTTCAAAAAATAGAAGTTCGGAAAACATCATTATTCTCTACTAATTACCTGACAGGATTTTCGGCAACGATACACTACATAAACATACAGTATATATAAACGCTACAGTAGGCATATCGCATTTTTACGCTCGCAACTAACAAAAAGCTAACAATTAGATAAAGATGCTACTTACCTTAACACATGTTGAATGTTTCTCGGCACTATTAAATTTAATTGTATAACACTCGCCGGGAAAAGCATCCTCCAACTTCAATGGCCCTTGCAAACAAAAGAAAGACTCAATCTTGAACCAAAGAAATATCAATCGGTTGCTATGGTAACGACAGTGATGATGATTTAATGCTAAAATTATTATTTCTGGTCAATTATGCGAAAGAATAACCTTGATAGAGTTTAATTTTTTTCGAAATTTCCCCTTGGTATTAATTTATAAACAAATGACTACATACCAAGTCCATCACTGACGCCAAAAGTGGACAATGGAGATATTATGCACGAAAAATTCATTCAAAATGCCTGCTGTCATTTAAGGCAGTAGGTTCCTAGAGTATAGTCGAACATACGCCATCATTTTCAGGTAATCTAAGAAACAAAAAGCCATTGTGGCAGTTAAAGTCTTAGAAATGGCATACCGAGTGAAAGAAGAATGAGTATTTCATTACCTTTGAAATTAGCCAAAATTCCTGTTAAGTAATGTATTGAAGCAATTATATGTAATTTGGCCTCCTGATTGACAATTTATCTTCACTCGGCAATCACATTCCTTCACAGCAGGTGAATAAATGATTTGAAAAAAAAATTAAATGTCTTTTTCTTATCTGCACCCATAAATTAGCAGACAAACTCATAATGGAGACAATGGTTACTCTTCCATGTAAAATAAATGCAATATGATCCAAACAGATTCTTCATAGCACGCAGTCAGTAACTATAAAAGGCTTTAGGTCACTGCTCTTTCTTAAACTTCTTGGAAACTTGGAGATCTAATTGTTCGGCAACTACCTGCTCCAATTTTTTTGCCTGGCTTCTAGATGAGTCACAACTATCAGTCCTTCATTATAATATTTATTTACTCTACATATGTTCTTGATCTTGGATAAAACTCTAACTATCACGTACATGAAAGGCATGCACTTAGATCAAGTAAAGCCATTTAGGAAATGAAGTGCATTGTACATCCAGTATTTATGTAGTTTGAAATTGAAAAATTGCTCTCTTTCTCTTCTACAAGGGTACCTCGAGGAAGGTCTAATGGTTAAAGATCCTCGAAAACTCCGTCGAAACTACTTCCACTCCCCCCACTTCAAGTTGGACCTTGTCAGCATCCTACCAACTGAACTAGTGTGCCTCGGCATTGCTTCTGCCACCCCTGCCTCTTCTGATCCCACGCCCTGGCCACCCCCTGTCCCACGACCTGTCATTGCCCGCCTCAACCGTTTGGCACGCCTCCCTCGGGCAAACGACTTCTTCTCCAAGACAGAGACAAGGACGCCTCACCCCAATGCCTTCCGGATAGCTAAAGTGTTGGGCTCTACTCTCCTCCTCATACATTGGAATGCCTGTGCCTACTTTGCACTCAGCTGTTTTCTAGGGTTTGGCTCAGACGGTTGGGTATATGGTGGGGTGCCTGCTCACCACCGGGCAGCAATGAACCTGCAGGCGAATACCCTGTCCACTACAGCACCCACTGCTGCAACAACATTGGTGTCCTTTGCTGGAGGTACCGGGGGAACAACTACACCAACAGCCAACAATGTGACGACAACGAGCAACACAACAATGACACCAACCATGCAGACCACAACGGTGCCAATGACTAGAGCCCAAGCTGTTAGGCTGACAACAACGCTGTCTCACCAATACATTTACAGTTTCTATTGGTCAACTCTGACTCTGACCACAATTGGAGAAACACCACCACCAGAAACTGAGCTAGAGCACGTGTTTGTAGCCCTGGACTTCTTAGCTGGTGTTTTGATATTTGCTACCATTGTCGGCAATGTAGGTACTATGGTGAGCGGTGCTGGTGCAGCAAGAATGGCCTTTCGAGCAAAGTGTGACTCAGTTAAGCGTTACTTAACCCTAAGGAAAGTGTCCAAAGATCTTGAAGATAGAGTCATCAGGTGGTTCGACTATGTTTGGGCCAGTAGGTGTGTATTCATTGGTCATATTATTCAAGCTATAATTACTATTCCAACCAATGAATTATTTTTTAATCTTAATTATCCTTTTCAACAAAAGTTAAAGATTTTAATTGGATGAGTGCATTCAAAAGATAACATTCCAGCTTGTGGTTAATCATTTAAGTTATGCTATGCTAAATGATAGATATTCAATGAACTTTTCTCCTACTAAAAATGTCCTTATTTTCCTAAATGGTTGAAGAGGTCATGAATAACGAACATCATAGTTTTTATTTTGGCACAAGTGCACTGATTATAAATCTAAAAATTATTCTCCAATTCCATAAATAATGAAGGTGGCTCATAATTTTCTAGCAATTAGTAGGATGATCTTATAGCAAGTTGAGGAAGAAAATGACAAGTTTTATTTTGAATTTATTAAATCAGACTAGTTAATCTACAAATTCTAATTTTAAATGCCTCCAACAATTTATGAGACTCTAAATTGATCACTACTTCATTTGTGAAGAAAATTCTTGAAATTCTATGTTCTTGAAAAAAAACATGGCTGTAAAAGTTTCTTGTCTGCTTGAAGAAGGTGAAGCCAATCTCTTGACATAAATAAATTCACTTGTGTAAATATCCAAATAAAATTGGGAATTAAAAATGAATCCCATTACTTCCAAGGGCTTCATGTCAAAATAATTCTATTTTCATATCATTACTTTTTCTGGAAAACTCTTTTTTCATGGCCAATAATGGTGATGGGAGTTGGGAATCTTGTCCTCTCTCCTCCAAGATTTTTATGTTAATATTAATGGAAGATACAATTATTTTCCTTTATTAATCAACCATAATAATAATAATATCAGCTGGATGAAAATGATCTTGGAAAAAGTGTGGGAAGAATGGAAAGGTAATCAGTGATGGTGAAGTATTGATTGGTCCTTCACTCCCTCACCAAGATTCCAATTAGTATAAATGCCTCCTTTTGCTGTGATTATTTCCTTGTCTAGCAGTAAAATCATCATGTATTTTTAACAATAGGGTATTATTAGAGGTTTCATATTTGAGCTTAAGCATTAGTTATGCTTTATAGTTCATCTTCATTACTCAAAATTGCTTCTATGGTGGATATGGCCTTCCAGCGTGAAGTCCTCAGTAGGTTACCTATGCAATATAGATATTCTTATCCATCCAAGTTGTAATTGCATTACTTATTGTTTGAATTAATTTTTTTCATTTACTCTTTAGGCAAGCATTGATGGATGAAGAAGAAGGTAGAGTTTTATCAACTTTGCCACCACATCTACGTTCTGAAATAGCCCTGCATGTGCATCTTGACACACTAAGACAAGTGAGGATATTTCAAGATGCAGAGCCAGGCCTTCTTGCTGAACTGGTGCTCAAATTACGACTTCAGGTGAATATTACTGAAGAAAATTAAGTTTTGATTTACTTATTTAAACCCTGCATAACTAAACAAGCAACACATCATAGTCATGGCAATAGAGGATTTTCCAAAAATATTTCTCCATCGATTAAGTAATAATTCTATATTTTCATGTTCCTTTTTATTGATTACTATAACAAATGTTCATAATTTAAAAGAACTTCTGTTTTATAATTGATACTAAAATATTGCCTTTCCCGAATATATTTTTTTATAATAAAGAAGAGGATCATGAGAATGCTTTGGGTATGGAGCTGCAATCAGATAATTAAAGTGGATAATCTTAACCTAAATAAAACAATATGTAGAGATACCAAATGAAAGAAAAGACTTGCTTGCTGTGCATATGAAAAACAATTTAAGCATTACATTGGTAAATGCTATTTTTAGTTCTATGTAGTCGAAAATTTAGAAATTTGGTGGAGAGAACCTCTGAAAAGTATAATACTATATTGTTGTTAAAAGTATGCATTTCATAATCGGTATTTAATTTCCACAAATATAAATACCTTCACATTTGAAATATCTTCTTTATGCATATAAAATACAATCTTGAACTTCAAATACTTAAAGTTTCCAAGTTTTTTATCAATCACTCCTTTATTTTACATTACAGTTATACTTATAGTAATAATATGTCTGCATAATTAGTAGCAGCATAATTTCCTGCTTGAAGGAGAAAAATATATCATCACCAGGAAAGATATGGCATATGCTTCAAAGAAATATTCAGCATTACTCTTCATCTCCTGTTGAGAAAGAAACTGAATCATGACCAACATGCTTTCAGTTGGCAATGAGGGTAGAGAGTGGAGTTGTTTACCTTTTTTTAAAATGGGCATTGAGCAACCAGGGAATTGCAAGTGGCTGAGATAAAAGCCAAGAAGAGTTTTCAATGTTTCAAATATCCACGTATGAGACAGCTCACACATGAGAACTTCTATGAAGAAAGTAGAGAATATGTTCCTCAGAATGAAGAAAGTGAAATATTCACCTTGGGAGCAGACTTAGGAAGGGGTATTTGTGATGAGGGGTCCACTTTTCAAAAGCCAAAGTGTCATCATCAGGCAACCTTAGATTGACTTAAACATCAGAAAGCTATGCAGATTTATGATTTTTCTCCTTTGCATGGATAAAAAAGCACTAGAGCCAAACTGAATTTATAACCCCTTACTATTACTACCTTCATAGTTTTTAATGACACTAAGTCTGTTAAAATAATTATCGTATCTAGATGCAACAGGATATTATATGCCACCTTATATTTAGACATTTTTTTCATAGGACCTGTGCGGCTTTGTGAAAAGTAACTCATAACCCTTTGAAATGAACTATAGGATGTTGCTCTCTGTGGAATAATGTTGATTATTAACATATAAAAATAACCACAAACACATTAATCAACCTGAAGGTCTGTTTGGTAGGTGATGGTACAGTACACCCAAGCCCAACGTGTACACCTAAGCATGTGAAATTCACACATAAGGGTAGTGTCTTTCCCTGTACTGGTTATGGTTTCCCAGGAAGATCTGGTACCTGAAAAATTACGAAGCTTGGGTGGAGCTGAGGGTGCCCAGAGAGGCTTACCTGGGAACCAAACCTGAACCCTCTGGTCAGCAGTCAAATGCTCTACTCCTTGACTACCACAACCCCCTATTAACACATATTATATAAATATATGAATACATAATAACTTCATGCATTTGATTGAGGAGGCAATTAATTCTCCGTTGAAGAAGGTAGAAAAACTCAAAGGAGCAAGATAAGATCTTTTGGTGTGGCACAAAGATTTGCACTGACATGTGTAAAGAGTGTTGTAATCTAGTTAAAAAGAGTATATATGAAGCTTTGCATAGCAGGAACTATTGTTCAGTGTAAAATATGTCCAGTAGGTTGGGTGGGTGGGAGGATATTGATGAGGGGCTTTGCGCAGTGGTTTAGAAGATTATTTATCTTACACATCATAAAAATATTATTTAGCTTCTTAGTGCCCAGGAATAATGTGAATCCATGGTTTACTCCTTGTTGCTGAGTTTTTGGGAATTTGAATATTACAGAGATCAGGTTTGCATAATATGTACATTTTTTTAATTATGTAGGTACCAAAAAATTGAGAATATTTAAAATTGTGAGCATAAATATTTACAAATTTCTGTAAGGGATACTGTCATTTGATGTTATGTCAACATGATAGAAATGTGTAGTTCTACCATTGCATTGTCTGTGTCTTTCTAAAGCCTACATATGTAACTGGTAGAATACCAGTTATAAAGATAACTGTTTATCAAAAAGTTGTCACCTAAGTCCTCATAACAATTAAGTACTTGTAATGCAGCTATAGCAAAATCTCCATCATCTTCTATGGTTTTATGACCCCAAACACCTAGTCTTGGGCTTAACACATACTCAAGAGTTTACACATTAATTATTTCAAATGAAATAATAGCTCTATTATTATTTTTACAGGTGTTCAGCCCTGGTGATTATGTATGCAGGAAAGGTGATGTGGGACGAGAATTGTACATTGTCAAGAGAGGAAGACTTAATGTGGTGGCTTCGCCTGGGAAAAAGACTAAAAAACCTAGAACAGAGGCAGAGAAAATTGCCCGAAGGGAGAAAAGGCGTGAGGCAGAGAGGAAGGGAGCCACTGGAGGCAAAGTGAAATGCGGAAAGGGAGGGAGTAAGCATCCGATGAAGAAATTGTTGGGATGGTGGTGGAATGGGTGTTGCCCTGGGAGTTGTGGCTGCTGTCGCACAAAAGATGAGAGTTCAGGAGAGGAGGGTGGCTGTTGTCTTTGCAGGAGAGCAGTGGATGACTTGGGGAATGACGGAAGGGATCATGGAAGGGTCCTTTCTGGCCTTAAAAATGCCTTAGGGTGCTGTGGGATGTGTGGGGGTAGAAGTAGAACAATAAGTGACAGTGGGCAAGGGGCTAATGCAAATAATCATGCCCCAGGGAAGGATGGAGCTGGTAACAAAACAAACGGCTCAAGTGATGAATCTAGTGAGAGTGAGGAGGAAGAGGAGATTGTGCAGGTGACTCTGGGAGCTGGCAGTGTGTTTGGAGAGGTGGCCCTCCTTGACATCCCGGGAACAAAGACTGGTAACAGGCGCACAGCTAGTGTCCGATCAGTTGGTTATTCTGATCTTTTCTGCCTATCTAAAGTAGATTTGTGGTCAGCTTTGGAGGAATATCCAGCAGCAAGGAGACGTTTAAGTGAGAGGGGTAGGAGAATACTTGCAAAAGATGGACTACTAGCAGATAAAAAAAAAGAAAGTGAAGAAAAGAAAGAGAGTCCAAATGATCAAACCCCAGCAGTGCCAGCTAGTGAAGAGGGAAATGCAGTTAGTGGCATAACACCAAGTCCCAATGGTGAGCCATTACAACCTGGACTGAAAAGGGAAGAAACAGGATCAACAGTGGTAAAGCATGTCCGCATTGGTCAGACCAATTTTGCTCCATCCGTTGAAGGTCAAGAGTCCACAAGCCAGGAAATGAAAATAAAAGGTGATGAGGCTGCAGTGTCATCCTCACAAACTAATGGAAATGTATCGCAAAAGGATACAGAAAAAATTGAGAATGAATCAGATTTGAATGAGAAAAACAAGATTTCTGTTCAAGAAGCCGGAAAGTCTGCCAATAGTGGAGCTGAGGAAATGGAGAGCTCTGATGAAATTGCTGATTCAAGTCAAAGGCAGAGTGACTGCCCCTCAGATGATGATGAAGACAGCCAAAATTATCGCACAAAAGAAAAGAACCTAGAAGACCGCGTGAAACGTATTGGTGAGTAAATAAATCTTTCCAATTTTAATAGAAATGTATGTTTTACCAATGAGTTTTAATTTGAGAAGTTTCATTTTTTGACTAACTTTTTGGCAAATTTATGTAAAAATTGAACAATATGCCAAGGTATATCGTTTGCATTAATTTGCCATAAAGTTGGTATGAAGATAAATGAATTCATAATTACAAAGGTACTTCTTGCAGTTTTTTCCAAAAACACTGCCATTATAATTAATGATGCATGAAACACCACAATTGATGCCATTTCCTGATGAAGAATTTTATGTTCTTAATCACAAAGGAATTTTAATTTATCGATAGACTTTTTATACAATGCTTTATTTTTCATGCTTTATTACAGCATCTCAAGCTTTAAGTTGTCCAGCCTATAGAGAGATTGCTTTCATTGCTGAATGCATAACAGGATGTGCGATAGATATATGATTATAATCAATCATAAGAAAATGAAGGTAATGAGTTTCTCAAGAAGTCGGAATGCTAGGATAAATCTTAAGAGTTGAATCTTAAAAGTTGAGAGGCATCAAATTGGAGTAGCTAAAACGGTTTACTTGTTTAGGACATTTCTTAGACAAAGTTGCATTTGCATTGGAAAGTTACAAGACATTAGGAAAGTTACATTAAAATTAGAATTGCATTTGATGAAAAACTTTTAGAGAAAGTTGATGGTAAGAAACTAGATCAAAGATGTGACAAAACATACGCAAAAACTTGAGTCTTGTAAACTTGGTCATTTAAGGCATGAGGATAAAAATAAATTAGTGCCTTTTAAGGTGTGAATGTGGAGAGGAATGAAAAAAGTGAAATTGATAGAAATAAAAGTAAATGAATAATTGGTGGGTGAGAAAAGAGTGTTGTCACAAGGAATAAAATCCTATAGCCAATAAAAAATGCAGAAGAACTCCAATACTGGTATTTTGGTCACCAGGTGACCATCTACGGGGAGTTCTCTCCCCGTAGATGGTCACCTGGCTATAGGATTTTCTTCTTTCCTTGTGACAACTTGTTCAACAGCCAATAGCTCCACATCCTCTATTTAAAGAGTGTTGACAATAAATTCAAATAAGGCAATATAAATAAAGGCAGAGCATTTAAATTGGCAATCAAATGTTTAAGACTGAGATGGGAAAAAATTTTAGGGGACTGAGGCAGGAGAAGGAAAAGATTTTACATCTTGGAGGGATTGGAGAGAAACTATTCATAGTTTATGAATCATTTATTGTAGTGTAGGATGTTATGGTTATTAGGATTGTGCTTGGTGAGGTTTGACGTGTAGCAGTGGTTAGTCTTGAAAGCATACAAGCAGTAATTGTCCATAAAAAATAATCAGCCAATAAAAATAATCATAACTCAATTACTGTTACCATCATTTTAACTTGAGGAAATGGAAACTACAATTACATATTTTGTTTAGCAAAAGTTGTCTATAAAAATAAAACTACTTACCATTATTTTTCAATGTTCATTATGCAAACTTATAATGCTTTTTAATATAAGATTTTATATTTTCTGCTCAAGAAGCTGGAAAGTCTGCCAATAGCGCTGAGGAAAAGGACAGCTCTAATAAAATTGCTTCAACATTTTTAAAAAACAATTTGCTTCTCCATAAAAAAATAAAAACATTAGTGAAGACAAAAAAAATGACTCTTAGTGACAAGTATATATGCAGATACTTTTTTTGCAATCACAAGGAGTATTGAAGAATCAATGAGAATGAAAACCCAATTAATTTCATTACAGTACCATATACAATATTGCTAAAGTAGGTACCTACTTTTATGTAGAGCATTAACGAACAAAGCAGTAACAACTATTGACTTGAGAATTTAAATTTGTGTTTATTCTTTATACTTTTTCTGATTTCAAGTCATTACTTCCAGGTCAATATTTATTATTCTAGCTTCTTCATTTCCAACAGACTATTTGTCAACTTGGCTGAGATTTATGATAACTTATGTCATTCTAAGACATCTATGTGAACCAGGTTACTACTAATTGTAACATGAATTTCATTGCAGAGGAACTTCTAGAAAACTTACAGTTAAGGTTTGCTCGACTAATGGCCGAGTTCTGCAGCAACCAAGCCAAGGTCAAGCAGCGCCTAGCAGTTATAGAACAGAGTTCTCAAAAGATTAGATCCTCAAGCACAAAAACAATTTCACATATGGATAATGATGATAGAATGACTAACACAATGTATTACCTGAGCCCAGCAGCAATCATGAATGAAACACATTATCCGAGGCAAAGCAGACAGAGTAGTGTCTGAGGTGGTCATCTCACAGAAATAGCTAAATAATGAAGTTCCTGCATTTATAAAATGGTCCTAAAATAGATTAAATTTACTTATTATTGTGAATGATTTTCTGTTTTACAATTTCAATGCATTCCAGCTCAATTACCTACCTATCATGACAGTTTAAACTTTGAATATAATTTTGTCATTATTTTTTTTTAATATTCTTCAAATGAAGGCACAGATTCTCATCACTATTTGTTTATTTCATATAAATGTATTCTTTCAAAGATTTTCCTCAGAAAAATATGGGAAAAGTCAATCAATTTTCCATGCACATATCCAGGCATAGAAATATTGATCTTAAAATGAAGCACCTGGCTCTTTGAGGATGCATGTAAATAATACAGATCAATAAGTAATTACGTACCTACTGTCATGAAGCACTAAAAAAAACAACACTGAAAAGTCTAATAATTAACACCTGCATTCAATTAGATAAAACCAAATCCAAAATATATTGCACTTAATGATAAGTAAGTCATCATAAATTAAAAGTTGCTTCCTTGAATTTAAAAAATCCTAAATAATGTATCAAAATAAAAAACATAATTTACCTCAATATAATTATGATGAGATAATGTAAATTGATGAGGGAATTTATTTCCATAACATGAGTCATTCACCTTCATTATCGTGGGATTTAATAGAGCATAATTTAATTGAATCTTTCACTTTACGATGACTATAGTTTTGCATGAAAGTGCTCTCTTTTTACTTATAATAGTATTTAGCTGATTAATGAAGTGCCTACTTATAAATGACATGATAGTGACTAATATTCCTTATGTATTCAATAACTATTATTTTAACAAAAAGCAAATCCAATGAATATGTTTTTAAATTGTTTTAAAATGAAATCAGTTCCATTTTTAATAATTTATACAGGTTAAGAAAATTATCCTAACAAACCTATGTTAAAAAAATTATGATCCTAGCAAACCTTTCCAGTACTAAAACCAAATTTTGGGGCCAATCAAGACAAGTTTAATGACAATTTTTGCAACCAGTACCTTACACCACCTTTAAATATCATGCGAATTAGATTTACAATAAAAAATACACTTTTGCTGATGCTCAGTAAATAAATAATTTTATATTTTTGGTACTAAAGATACAGATAATGTTTTTAATGATGAGTAATTGGTGAGAAGTATCAATGGCCCAGTTCAAAGCTGGATTACTTTTATTAAGAATAAGTCTTGTAATGGTCATGTAACAACAGCATACCAAATAAAAAATTTTAAATTGTTGGCTCTTTTTTTCTTAAATTATTACGTTTGAATGCACTCAAATTTATGCCTCACACAACCACACAAGATGCCCTACATTTTTCGTCTCACTCGCGAAGTGCCAAATCTTATGACTGGTCACTCTTGAGCCAGGCATGAATGCTACCATAGAAAAAGTACTACAGTGGAATTTATTAAAGGTGAGATCTGCCTAAGACAGAAACCTGACAGCAATGGAAATATCAATAATCATAATATGTAATAGCCATACCATATTATGTCATAACCAAGGTACCACCACCTTTTCCCTTCCCTTACCTAAATAACCCCAACCCCTACCTTAAACTTTTCTCCTACAGAGCCACCCTCTCTCCTCTGTCCGAAGTGTACATATTCAACTGTTGCAAGTGAACGAAATTTGCATCTGATGATGCTGCAAGTCAGTGAAACCCATTGTATCATAAAATGAAATGTGTGGAAAAGTACAAAATCTTTTAATCTAGATAACAAAATTCCACGAAGTGAAGCCTGAAACAGTAAAGTATATGTGTAATACCCAATGATGAAATAATAATGTTGTAGTGTCTCACAGAATTTGTTCCATTCTATGTGTTTCAAAGCCTTTGCATCATTATCAGGAAAAATGCGTGTTTAGAAGTATGGTGTGGGATGTTTGTGGAAAATATAAAATCTGATTGAAAACTTAACTAAACATAGAAACACAAAAAAAGGACTCTCACAAACATGACTGATATTTCAACAGTCAAGCCATCATCCTCAGAACCTTTTGATGCTCTGAGATATATATGTATATATATTATATGAGGATATGGTAGTCCAGGGGGTAGAAACATTAAATACTGACTGGAAGTCCCAGGATCATTTCCTAGGTATGCCTCTGGGCACCATCAGCTTCACCCAAGCTGTGTGATTTTTGGGTACCAGATCTTCTTGAGAAACCATAGGTGGCACACAGAAAGAAACTGCCCCCCCCCCCTACCCTGGCTTGCAAATGGACATGCCAATGGGGTTTGTATTAAGTGAGTTCTGCTCTAACCTATCAAACTAACCAACAAGTTGAAAATTGGTTTATACATCTATGTGGCCATCCATCCGGAAATGGTCCAGCCATCCAATATTTTGAGAAAAATAGTCTACCTAGAACAATGAGGCCTTATTCCCCTTCCAAGTAATCCCATTGGGACCTTACACATTTATCCAAGCATCTCTTTTAATTTTCAAAACAGTCAGTGAAGTCCATTTTCAGAATGGTGATCAGCTGCCTTGTGGCATTCTCCTTTATCTTTTCAACTGACTGTCGAGAAAACTGGATTTTGTTTCAGGGTCATAGCCATTGACCCAGGACTCATCTCTGGTTATGACTTTTTTCTAGAAAACCTGAGTCATAGTTTGCAGCTTGGAGTGAGTTCTCTGTAACTGCAGCACACAATTCTTGATGTTGATGAGGTAAATGAGAATGCAGGTGATGACCATTCTGGAAAAGGACTATGCCAATTGTTTCAAAAAATGGAAGAATTGCTGGAATAAGTGTGCAAGTCCTCAAGGGGAATAAGGCCTCATTATTCCAGGTGGGATTTTTTCTCAAAATATTCCATGACTTGATACTCTCTGGACAGACCCTGAATGTGTGTATATATATATATATATATATATAAAAAATCAGAGTGGAGCAAGATTCGGAAGGAATTGGAGGGGGTGAGGTGATGTGGATAGGGTTGCCGTTAGCCTCTCCATGGGGATTGTTGTTGGAATTGAAGACAGAATGTTAGTGACAGATGGAGAGAATAATTGACAAATACCAATACATCCAAAAGTTTCCATCTTTTTCTGCTGCATGATTCCAAATAGTTCCAGGACATCAAGTGTGTGGTCTTTCGATTCATATTGAAGGATTTCAGGGCCAAACTTTTGAATTTGAAAACTCCATCAGATGGCTTGCAAAAGTGATAATACATCTGACCCCACTTTTTGTGTATATTCTTCAGCCTTAGTATGAAAACTTCTTCCTCTTTAACCTATATAAAACATACCAAGGAACACACTTTAATGGTACACCATCTTTTCTATGTTCTATCTAGTTTTTGGTATTGCTAAATAGTTTTCATAGGGTTGTGGAGAATAAAAGAGACTTTGGAAATTATTTATGGGAAAAATACCTATCCAAAATTGCTGAAGAAACAAAGGAGAACAGTCTTATGGCATCGTGCTTTCCAGCAAAAAATAACCTTCCTATTTCCAAAAATGTGTCTTTTTCTCTCCCAGCCACACCTGGAAACATATGTAATACAACCATTTATGTGGTTGGTCAACCTCCCAGCTCCTTCTCCACTACCACTAAGTGGTAGATGCGGTTAACATATTACCAATACCCTCTTTAGTCTCAGATCAATTTGATGGGAATCGAGATAGTGCGGTGGCTAACATACTGACTTCCCACCCAGAGGGACTGGGTTTGAATCCCAGAGGCAGATATATTTCAGTGGTATCCCAATCCTTACTTGAGGTGGCTTGTGAAGAGTGCATTTTGAGTGAGTACGCCAGCCATCAAATGGTACATTAAGCCATGGACCCCTAGGTGCCTTTCTTTAAGAGTAGGCTAATGCAAATGCCAGGTTTCTCTCCACCTTTCATCCTTGAAATTGGTAAAGAAGAGAATCAATCTAATATTCTATTTCAACATTTTTGTAGCCAAATTTTCAAATTTAACTTCTTAAACAGTTTGATTCAAATTAAAAATAATTTCATTCTCATCCTTTTCACTCATCTTTTCCAATTATTTTCATGATTCATGGAATAGGGTTATCTATACATACCTAACAGCCTATTGACAAATTATTTTAAAAGTAATTAGTATTAAAAGTTAAAAAGACCATTAAATTAAAACAAATACCCAAGTTGCTTATGGGCTTAAAAAAATATTTGTATACATGTATGGCATATACTTAGCAATAACTACTAATGAACAGCCATCATGTTTACAAAGTATTTACATTAGGGTATCCATGGGGACGATTTGGCTTCAATAATGAAAATGCAATTAGTATATGAATTATCGCAGAAAATCATCAGGTAAGGGATAATGATTCACTCTCTTGTTCAATTATTATGGAATTATTAAATGATTGCTCCATTTGAAGATTGTACCAGTTCATATTTTAAACTTATTTTATTTTCATTCATATTCACACATTTATTACCTGCTTGAATAAGGCCAAATAATTACTAACTGCTCTAAATCACCAAAAAAAATGTGGACACACATATGCACTAAATGAAAAACAAAACCTATTCTTAAGAAGTAGCTACAAGTTCAATCAAACAATATCCTTTGAAAAAAAGTACATCAGGGAAATGTAGTAACCTAGTAAGGGCCATTAAGAAGTAAACTAGTTAAATATTAAATTAACCTACACTACAAACTATTGCATTTGTCAGACATAGGACTATTTCTATCACTTAAAATATTAAAAGAATGTAATAATACATGATAGAATGCACATACAATAAAAGTATATGATATTAGTGCAACTAAAATAAATTATTACTTAGTTAAATTAATTAGGCTTAACCATACACAATGTTATCATTCACAACAATTAAAGCAACATGAAACTTTTGTCACTTACCACCTTAAGGTAAACAAGTGGGGCAACAAATAGTTTTTCATTTACTTCCTCTTACACAACACCATAGTGCTGTTTCCACTAGTTTAATGTATTTTTTCTGTGGTTATAGATAAGGCAGAAGCACTCATGTTGTTAAATTTTAATTAGCTAATTATATCAGTATCAATATAAAATAGATTCTAGAAATAGGTAATTAATTATTAACTTCATTTAAATAAAGTCACTGGCAAATAAAGATTATGAATTTTATTTTTGATTTGCCTATCTACCTACATAACTTCCCCACCATCATCAAGTTTTTCCATTTGCATACATGAG
Organism: Hetaerina titia; assembly: GCA_037158775.1. Lineage (NCBI taxonomy): Eukaryota > Metazoa > Arthropoda > Insecta > Odonata > Calopterygidae > Hetaerina > Hetaerina titia. The sequence continues at coordinate 61,924,173 of CM073771.1, forward strand.
ATTTCATGCTGATTTATATAAGGTCTAAATGAATTATTCCTAAATATAGAAGACTTTGAAAAATTGAAAAGAAAACCAATTCATATAACATGCCCAAACTGTCAAACTGGAATTTTATCAGACGTGGTATATGTGAAGACAAGTGAAACACAAAAGGCTGCGGCTTGGTTCTCCTTGATTTGGTAAGGAAAAGAATGATCATAACATACATATACGTTTCATTTATGTCTTAGAGAATTAATATATATATTTATTTATACCACATTTCTGGAAATTACTATAGGAATTTATAAATTATCATGCCTCTATTGGAAAATCTTTTTAAAAAAGTTCTATTTCAGTCTTTGCTGCATTCCATTCTACATACACACTTTTCAGATGGCTGAACACTATTGTCCTTCCTGTAAGATCTTGATTGGATGCTACCCTTTACCTGAGGCACACCCAAGATAATCTGTCAAAGATTTTTGAGCATAAATAATTTGCTTACATCTCATGCTTAAGGTACCTAATTTCATTATGTCCGGTGATAATGATTATGCTCATAGCACCAGCTATTAAATATTACTCATCAGGCACTATTGCCCCACATATTTATTATATATAAACCATAAACACAGTAATCAACCCAAAGGTCAGTTTGGTAGGTGATGATAGAGTTCACCCAGTAATAAGCCTGATGGCATATGAAATTCACACATCAGGGTAGGAGAGAGAAGACATAATCAATTACATAAGTCTTCCTGCTAGACTGTTTTCACAAATGCTGGGGATAATATCATCCAAGGAAGATTCAGCATTTGGAGGAATATGGGAGAAGTCTGAGGAGTAGCTAATATTGAGATTAAAGGGAATCAAACAGAGAAATGATTTCTCATCACTGCTGTCTTTTATGCATAATTTTCATATATATTAGACACATGATTTTTGAAAAATGCATCTACAATGTAATAAAATGTGTCTAAAAGGACATTTAAATCATCCAAGCACGGCCTGTATAGGGATTAAATGAACAAAGTGTTCACACATAATACCAAGCTTTTTAGTAATTGATGAACTCTTATATGTCATTGAGTGCCTTGTTAATAGCAATTGAAAAAATTAAATTACTTATAATTATGAAATGGATCAATAAGTCTATCAGCTAATTTGTTATTCTTCTGAAGATGTGCAATTTTTATAAATCTCACCAATTGATACTGAAGGCACCACACGAACAGAGTAACAATTCTAATTAAAACCAGCAGCTACTCCACATGTATTTTTAGAAACTAAGGTCAAAACGTGAAGGATATTCTTCTATTTTTACTCTTACTTGAAATTTGTCATTTGTGTCTTAGTTCTAGTTATCATGTCAAAAAGTTTTACTGTGAATTTTCTATTTATAGAAAATATGGTACTCAAGACATAAAAAGTACCTATTAAAATAAAGTGTTCTGGATTTTACATTTCTTTTTTTCAGTTTTGACTGCCTAAGAAGTATTTTTAATACAATTAGAGACATTCTCATTAGTTATCAAATAATGTTCAGCCTAAATTATAATAAAAAATAGGCAAATTACATTTTATTTTAATACTATTCACCATTACTAGTATTTCTAAATATTTACTAATGAATATAAAATTAAAATTACACAGTGTGCACAATGTTAGATGATGATGGATTCAATGAAAGACAAATTACTGGAATATATGCTGTAAATTAATATTTGATAACCCTATTTTAAGAGCTCTCATCAATGAAACAACTTTTTGATGACCAACATACAATTTTAATTCATCACTCTAGTATAAAGGTGGATTTCAGTAAAGATGGGAAAATGCTCATTGAGTGGCAAAAAGCAGACAAATGACTTCAAATTGGAACATACAGTCAAGTGCACTATCTGTGGAGAGACTCTCACATGCTCAAGTGATAATACTGTCCCACTAGTCGACCACCTTCGTAAAAGCCATCCAAATGTGCAAGTAGCACGCTTCCCTGAGCTAAAGCCATGTGTACAAAATAAAGAACATGGAGGAGATAAAAATGAAAATAATCAGATTAAAGGCAAAGATACCATGAATAATATGGAAAAATCAAATAATAAAGATGAATTAGCCATGGGTGATCATAAAAAGGAGACCTCAAATGAAAAGAAGATAAAAAAAATGTATGAAACAACAGGTAAGGGCAAAATTAATTCTGAGAAACTAGAATCAAGTTTTGGTGACAAAATTTTTAGAAACACAAGCTACTGACCAATAATGCAATGATTGATTTTATAGTCATTAAGAGTTCCTTACCTCATTTGTCCACTGGTACATGTGTGTGCATTTAAAAAGCACAAAAATGTTTAAATTTGCCCCGAACATCACATACATGAGAAATGTTAAGTGGTAAAATGAAAATATGTGGCCAAACACCACAAATATACTTGTCTAGAATAAATTTGATTATAGAGAGATAGGAAATTTATAGTTGCATGTATGTGAGCGAGTTAAGATGGCAGAATACAAGGGAAGTCCTCATAGTCCTTGTGTGTAGTATAGTTTCGACTACCTATATGCTTAAAAGTCTATGCAAGTTGACTGCAAAACAAGTATGCCACTACTCCAGGAAAATCAATGATTATACTTGCTTTATTTTTAAGTTTTAGAAGTAATAAAATTATCTTTTATTAGATAATATGTAAACTAATAAATATATTACCAATAACAATTCCACAAATTTTCTGAAATTTGGAGTAATCTAATAGATATTTGGACCATGATTCCCAAAGGAAACCAACCCAAGATTCTCTAAAGGCATGGATTTGGAATCATATGAAATTAGAAATATGATAAATTATGAGCCAAGTATTAAGTACATTTATTATAAAAATAATAGCAATACACTACAATAAAAAATGCTAGCAAGATTAGCATATGAAGTTACAATGCATGTTCTAATACCCATGCCCGATTTATTAAAATTATGAATTTGGTACCTTTAGGGATCTCGACAAAAGTGAGACATCAAAATATCACAAATAATAACCTCCCTAGAGCTTAGAACAGTTGAAAGTTAAGAAAGAAAGAGTAGAGATAAATAAATCTCTTATTTTTCCAAGATTGATATGATCTTGTTGTTCATAAAGTGGTGTGTTTATAAATAGAAGCAAGAAAACTAACTTGATTTTTCTCCCATAAACATTTTCATTTAGTGGAGGTGTGGCAAAATTCTCAGGGTCTAATTTTATGTGAAACTTGTGGAGAGTGCCAAACACCCATTGTAAGGATCAGCAAGAAGTCTCTCTCTGAATCTAGTGCTGGTGCTATGTGCTTACTTGGGTATGCTTTTCAATTTTATACCTTTCCATAACACAAGTATCTCACAGTAGTAATACTATTGCAAACATCTTCAGTGGGAAGAAGTGAGTACTTGAGAAGTGGGACTCAATGTGGAAAAAGATTATTGTAATGAAACATTAAAACCCTTACTTGGTTATATTTTCCTTATCTATTGTAATGAGATGATTACAGATATGGTTAATGGCACCAGGAGATCTCTTAAGAAATATGGTGCTAGTGCAAAGACCATTGCTCTGAGCAAAGACAGTCCCCCTGGGTCAATGATGTGCATAGTTTAGTAGCACACTAGAGTCCCTCTATCAAATATTTACAAAGAAGTGAGAGAGCAGAGGAGGGGTATAAATAACAAAAACGTTTGAAGTACACTCATTAAAGCAAGTTGTTAGGATAAGATATTCAATCAAACAGCAAATATTTCATGTAAATTATAAACAATCAATAATGCAATCCAAAAGATTTATATTTTACAATAATATCTATGCATGAACAGGCAGAAGCTAGTTGTTGCTTAGTAAGAGCACCTGCACTGACTATTAATAATACAGGAATCATTACTTTAAAAAAAATCATGTCCTTCCCAATTAAAAAAAGAGGAAAATGGTCACTAGAATAAATGTCACAATTCACAATGCATAAAAGTAACTACTGCTATCCACACCTGCATGAATTTCATGCATTCAGTTTCACTATTTAAAATCCCATCCATCTGGGGTGCATATCAAAATCAGCTTATGTTAAAATCCTTTTTTCCTGTGGTGTAGAAAAATTTTATCCCAACAAGTGGATTTCTAATTTAGGTGTAAACTCTCATGCATTATAATAATGGCAAGTAACGCACCATTTAAATGCCAAGTAAATTTTCTTAACCAACACTTTTAGGGAAATCAAAATGAATGGCATAACTAAAATGGACAAGAGAAGATTAAAAATTAATTATTGGACTGTAAAGCTTGTGTAAATGACATGCCCAAAAGAGCATTCAAAGATATAAGAAAAATTGAAAATAGTAAGTAAATCAACATTTCACCAAATAATGTTCTCTGATTATATTTTTAAGGTGCTGGCCACTTTGCTTCTTACCCTATATGATGCATGGGGGAAACTCAGAAAATTTTAAAGAATCATACTGCAGCAACTGTGGACATAAAATAAAAACTAAAAAAATAGAATGAATCCTAAAATGGAAATTCCCAAAAAAATTTTTGTGGGCATTGCATCATTAATCACACAGATTTATTTATGTAAACAAAGTTTCATTTGAATAAACATAAAAGAAAAATTAATACAACCATTTAATACAGTAGCTTCCTGCTGCATTTATCTATAAGAACTTATAACATCGGTTACCGTCATTTCAATTTGAAATACACGTAATATTTAAACAGGGCTCACAAAGGTCTTTTAAAGTGAACAAAAATAATTTGACTGCTATTAAGTAAAATTTAAAGTAAACCATCGTATATAGTATATCAGAGGAAACAGAATAGAGAAATGAATAAATTTTTCCACTGTAAATACCTCTAATGCAATCAGGAATTATGAACTTCACAATGGTAACAAAATATTTAAAATTATACTTTGAACTATATTTTAATGGAAGATAGAGGTTTTTTAATAAGGAAATCACCACTTCCTTTGGAGTGCCTAATGTTTCATAACTAACAATGAATGAACACTACCCATGAAGATGGTAATTGCTTGAAAAAATACCACATAATAGCATTTATGAGAGTGAAGAAAGATTTAGTAAGGAATTTTACCAGGATAAATAAAAATTATATCTTTTAGTAAAGAACGTGGGAAAGAAAAATATACAAATTCAGTCCCAAAACATACATAAAAGTAAAATGGTTAATTCATAACATGTATATTCAGGTATAGATTCATAATATTGATGAATAAAAGCAATTCAGTCATATTTCAAGACTGTTTTTGAATGGATGACATGGATGGGTGACTTCACATGCTTAATCACTGATATACTCTCAGGAAACTGAGGATGATTATTCCCAACAGCAGGGGTGCTGAAGATAGGTTCTGGAGATTTAGTATCGAACACATCAACATTCTTTCTTATGACAGTGCCATTCAAATCAACAGCCTCACAATTATTTCCAATATGATTGTTCATGAAAGGATTGTTCTTAAGAACTCGAAGTTGGCTTGTGATGGTTTGGCGAACAGCAGGACCTTCAGAAAACTTTTTGGCCACCCTATGCCTCATTCCTAAAACATAAGAAAGAGTTCAAACATAAGAACAAACTCATTTCACAGATAATGAAGAAAGGATAAAATTTAAGATTATTCATCTTTAAGATATACAAAGGAATTCAAATAACAGCGAGAGATGCCATTACAATTACTTTTTCAGAATCATCCACTGATGAGCATCAAAATGGAGAAAAAATTACACTTTTGCTGAATCATTAATCATAAAATAGTATATATCTTTACTAAATGTTGCTTCAAAATGATATTTTGTTCTAATTCCTCTTTGAGAGCTATGAAGATCAGAGACTTCATCACAGAACATGCTAATGTCACCATAATATGAGAATATGAAATGGAATTAAGAAGTCCCTAAGTTTTCCTGGATATCTAAGAAAAAAAGATTGGTGATTTTTCTCTTTTCAGAAGCTATAGTGATTAACTATTGCTACAGATATTATCCACTCTTTAGGATATTATTCTTCTTAAATGTATTAACGATTCTGCACTGCATGTACATTAATAAAAGCTCAATACATCAATTTTACAGAGCGATGGAAAATATAACTTACAATAAAATTCTAATATAACATTGGCAGAACAACTAACTTTAAATTAAAACAATTGAATTTTAAAATGTACTGTAATGGTCATACTTGCTTGAATGCTTTACTTAATAATTACAGAGAATAAAAGATAGCAGCTTTTGAGCTTTCACTTTAGATAATACTTGAATAGGGAAATTAAACTTTATAATATGCTTGTCCCCAATGCAGCTTTTTTCCTTATTTCCAATTTAAACAGTGTGTGTAATAACACCCAATTAGTTTTTTGTGATTAGCTCACTTAAAAAAGCATTTTAAAAACCTTAAATTAGTAAGTTTTCCTTTATGTATCAGTAATAAATCGTACCAATCTCTACTTTTGTAAAACCAAGCATACGTCAAATTATAGCAACAATAATTTTAATGAGGAACAAAAGCTCATCCACCATAAAAAATAACTAAACTAGGCACATAAATTATTTTTGGGTGTAATGCACTTTCAAATGCTCAAGGATAAACTAGAGATAGCAAAATGGGAATTTGTCACTTCTCAAAATTAGCCCTTGAACAAGAGGGTTTCATTAATCCCCAAATGTATACACTATATTAAATGAAAGAAATATTCAAAAGCACATATTTAGGTAAGCACAGCGGACAACACAACAGACATGGTTGTGCGTTTATTTAATAAATTACAGCATGCAAATCCTCTAGGAAAGCATGAACTACTAATTAAAAAAGAGCTCCTCAATTATGATGCACTCCCCATGGACTACAAACTTGACAAGGTGGAAGGGTTTGTGCACCCTGATGACCACTAGAGCTGTGCTGGCAGGAGCAATGATATTGGCTCCTAGTAGGGGTAATCCATGCCAGATAGGTCAAAGGGTAGGAGCCAGATAACAGGTTGTCCGTGCAACATTTGTGCCTTAGTGAGGTGACTGCAAAGGCATCTGACCCCAATGGCGTGGCCATTGGGTAATGATGTCAAGTTAACAACACTATTGAGGAAGGCAACAGGAAACTACCTCAATTTTTCATTTCAAGAATGCCATGATGAATAATATACAGGAAATAGATTCAGGCAACTTGGGACTAGGACCAATCGACCGTGTCATGCCCAGCAGGAGGGGAAGCAAGGTTTCCAGAGTCGTCTCGTGAAATCCTTGCAAAACAAAACTGACTGCAGCACCACAAAAGATGCTGAAAATAACCAAATTAGTCAGAACAGGAACTTAGAATATTAGGGCAATTAGAGAATATAAAGTGAGAGATGGAGAAAGAGAATATAGATGTTTTAGGGCTGTGCAAGGTGAGTTAGAAGGATAGTGGGTACTGCATTTATAGTTATAGATTAATACACAGTGAAGGAAAGGAAAGCCAACGAGGGGTGGTAACAATATTAAACATAAAGGTAAGAAGAACCATGGTAAACATAAAGCAAGTGGCTGATAGAATACAAGGGTTGCGATTTATTATTTAGCCTGATAATGAAAAGACATTTATTGTTGAAAATGGCTTTATTGTTTTTCGACGTATTCTCCATGATAATCAATACACTTACATGCGCTCGAACCAATTTTTTGATTGATTTTGATGGGGTTGATTCTTCCCATTATATTCATACAGCTGTTGTTAATGTTCGCTTCATGCGAGTAAGGTACTGTCAAGGATAAATGGGAATATATCAACAAAGGGATATCAAAAGCCACATAAGAAACTATAGGAACTGTTATTAGGAAAAGGACAAGGAAACCATGGATTATGTACACCATGATTAGAGAGATAGAGAAATAAACACAGAGTTAAGTAGTCGGAAGTTTTAAGGAGTTAAATAATACATTGAGGTGAGTAACAAATAAAGCAAAAGAAGCATGGTGGAAGATGCAGTGGGAGGATATGGAACGTTTAGAGGAAGAGTGAAATTCATGTGTTACACAAGGTTAAAACACTGCCAGGAAGCAAGGGATAATCTGTGTAAACCACCAGAGATAAATCAGGAAAAATATTAATTGAACCAGAAAAGATTTGAGAGAGATAGAAGTACTAATAGAGGAACTGTATGGTATAGACATTAGGCCTGCAAGATTAGACACAGAAAGAGAATATGACGTAGATGAGGATAGCTTAAGTCCAGGATTACTTGATAGCAATATAGAGAGGGTGTTTAGGGCATTAAAATAAAATGAGGCAGTAGGTAAAAAATATTCCCATGGAACTACTTAAAGGTTTAAGAAAAGATGGGAGAAAGAGTTTCAATGGACTATTTCAAAGCATTTATGAGATATGAATTTGGCCAGAAGACTTCATAAGATCAGTCTTAGTTCCTATTCCAAAAAATGGAAAGGTAAGAATATTTCAGAATTACAGAACAATAAGTTTGGCTTTGCTCAGAGCTAAAGTGGTTCTCAGGCTCATTACCAAGAGAATGGAGAGCAGGGCATATCATTACTTAGGGGATGATCAATTTGTGTTCAGGAGGGGGAGAGGAAAACATTGGCCAGAACAGTCAATCCAAGCCAACCCTTGGGTTGATCAGAGTGGCTTTTAGCCAATTCCAGGAGAGTCTAACTCATAACATTCAAGTATGTTGGCTTGGTGTATATAATATTGAACCATGAGCTTTATTCAGAGTACAACAACAATAAATGAGGAAAAATGTTTTACTTTGGAAAAAACATTTAAAAAAGACTACTGAGGGGCACACTCACCTGATTTCCTAGGTCTGCCGTTTGGCTGCAAGTGACCTAATATTTTTCGTTGGCCATGGGTTTTGCACTCTGGATGGGTAACTCTCTCACTTAGTTTCTTAGGGCACTTCATCCCCAAAATGGAAGGTGGTACAAAATGCTCCTGGTTCTCATCTCCTTCCTTGACTTTCATAAGTCGAGAACATAATTTTTCATATCTCTCCTCACGCCAACTTTCTATCTTATTCCTGATTTAGAACATTGAAGATATTTAATTTTGATTCATATAAAAATTACCATCAACATTAAATGGAAATCTTACATAAGTTACTTCAAGAAATTTTGAAGTATTTAGTGGAATTTCTTATAAACAAAGAGTCATTATACAGGGCGTGGCAACATAATGTCCTTTTTAAAGGGGTTTTGCTTTATAAAAAAGGAAGGTATGTTGCCATACCCTGTATTAATGAGTGTATTGTGCAGAAGAAAATAGAATTGTTTTACCTTAATTAAAGAATCAAGTTCTATTAAAAGAAATGTCAATTAATTGACATTCATGGTACAAAACAAAGTATCAATCATGATATAAAGGATCAATTACACTGGAAAAAATGTGAACATAATTCAAAAATTAGTTGATCAACTTCAATGTTTTGGGCTTGACTACATGGAATTTCTCAACAAAGAATAAAAAGTAAAACCTTCCCCTCTTTGAACTTTATTCTCCATAACTGCATTTACTTTATTTTATTTCCTCCTCTCATCTATCTTCCTGATTATATCTTCTGTATTCCATAAGCTTCAAATGGTTTATCTCCTGGCATTTTTCATATACATATATACCTGCATCTATCCCAGTGTTTAACCCATTAGTTAGTCAGTACTAAGCCATTTCCCCTGATCTTATTCCTTGCACTGAAAAACAATTAATTCAATAGTCTCGGGTTCTACTTTGTGAAAATTCATGATCACTGAATAAGCAAACTTTGTATTTTTTCACACTAAACTTTATTACAAATTACCGGTTTAATCGCATAGGTATACGTGATATCATCAGGTGTGGTACACCTGATGATGTCACCTATGCATCAAAACCAGTGATTTGTAAAAAAGTTTATTGTGAATAAATACCAAGTTTACCAATTCAGTAAACTTAATCTACCTCCATACGAACTCTCTTGTTACACATCACTGCATCCCATTCCCATATCACATCAAGGGTTTCCCTTTCAGAACACCTAACATCATTTCCTCACCACATACTACAAATTTTGGCCCTCAAAGACATAAAAATTCAGTCCAAATTGTTATAGGGATGCTTAAGGTTTGTCAATTGCAACATATCTACATGAGTAAACCTTTAAATAGTCAGTGACCCAGATTTTTGCTGGAAATGGGAGTCTCCCCCCCTTCCTCTCACTTATTGGCTGATGTAAGAGATCAGATGGTACCTACTTGGTTGCCAGGATGGGACATCCAGTGGGATTCAAGAACTAAAGGTTTTCATGTTAAGAATTGAGTATTACCAATATGCTGGTGTTTATTATAATCTCAAAGGGTATTGTAACTTGAAAGAGAGCTATTGAGTACCAGATGCATACATAAAATTTTATTTAATAAATTAATTCTGTCTTCAGCAAAATGTCTGTGGCTGTAAAGAGAGAAGCAGTGGATGCAGATTCAGTTTTCAAGCTGTGAATCATTATAGTTGATCACAAGTACTGCCTTCCTCCCTTTTATACTAGCTGTTTAGGAACCAGGCTAATTACCTTTCCTTCCTCCTTTTTCTGTCTAACACTAGTTCTGCCTCTTCCCTTCTTCCGTATATTATTCTTTAACTGTTCTCTCTACTAGCATCGAAAGTCTAAATCTTTCCAGGTGTCGAATTAACGCAACACCTGCCCCAATAGGTTGAGCCCTGTAGTTGACAAGACTCATTTTTAAATTTACATCCATCATAATTTTGTGTGAAACTTAATTGAGGTAGTTACCTGTTGTCCTCCTAAATACTATTTTTATCATGACACAATCACATTTAACAGCTCCCCCAATAGGATCAGATGCCTCTTCGACTACCACACTAAAAAACAGATGCTGAATGGACTATCTTTCATCTGATTCCTACCCCTAACTACCTGACGTAGGTGGTTCTACCTGCAGCATTTTCCATTGTTCCCACCACCACAGCCCTAGAGGCTATCAGACAATCATTGTTTGATAGCAACGGTGTGGCAAGGTAATGACAGATGGTCACAGAAAAATCTGATCTGAGGCTGCAAAGGCCAATCTTTAATAACAATGGCTAAAGTTTAATGTGAAATGACCCTTAATCAAAACGCACGACTCGTAGTAGCAACAATGTGATTTTGAGGAGAAGTTTAGACACCATATTACAGAAAGCATGAGCTTGTTTCGTTTACAATTTTTTTTAAATGAGCACATGCTTAACCCATCTCTACCAATTATGAGATTTTTTATGTCATAGCTGTAAAAGCAGATACCTTTCGCTCATTTCTTAATGAATTTTAGTATCATCACATGTGAACGGCACCCTGTTTGACTATCTGTTCACACGGCATGGGTTATTTCCCTTCCTCGATTTCACCACTACACATATTTTTCTATTAATTTAGTTGTAATCATATTTACTTCTCATTTTCTATTTATCTTTTTTGGTAGAGGGTCTTGCTTAAAAATAAATAATTAAATTCAATTAATTGTATTTTGATGGAAAATCCTAAACAAACTTGTTTCAACTTTACATGGTTTATAAGCATTATCTTGTTTATTACGAAACTGTGTCATATTATTCTTGATACACTTGGATAAATATTGTTAGTAATAGTGATAAGCTATTGAAGATGGTAACTATTGAACCAGTAACTATCAGTGTAATATCTTACTTATTCTATTACGACCATGAAAAATTTTCCGCGTTATAAACGATTAAAATAAACCTACATGAAGTCGAATATCTTTGATCTGATTTCTAAGTCTTCAAAGTCGTTTTATACATTTATCATAAACAAAAACCGTCAGCACATTCCCTCAAATTTACCTTGTAATACTATGCAATATATGTATGCCAAATTATATTTTTATTTTTGGAACATGTGTCCATCCCATTAATTATAAACATGTTATTTTACACTGCTCTACAAGGTATCTGGTTTGTTTATTCATGAAAAAAAACTGTAGGATACTAGCTGAACTAATTTTCTATGAACGTGTTTTTCCTTGATTTCAAAGGTCAATTTAAGAATAACTGATGAAGATAATAAAATAAAATAATTGAAAGTATTTTACCTTAAATGTATTAACGTATTTTCCTTATCCCCTGGATTTCCGTCGTCCATGTTTTGTTAGCCTCTCAGGTATTTGGTTAGAAAATTAATACACCTGATAAAATTAAAACACACGAAATCACACTGCACACTTTGATTTATTTTACTTTCGTTGTTTATAGAAAGACGTTATTGTTCTAGACATTTGAATTTAAATTGGTCCACTATTCTGTTCCGCATGTCCTGGTTCTGGTTATACTATCATTCCTTTGTCCATAGTCCAATGTTGACATTCCCTTCGTTAAAGGCTTCCGGGGGCATGTAACGCATGTGGCCAAATCGTGAAGAATTACCGTGCCTGGTTTCACTTTGAAAAAAGTTATGTGACTGTACATATCCTATCGGTTTTCTGACTGTTTAAACAAAGTGATATCTTTGGAATGTATACATAAATTGTAGGATTATCATTCATTATTTTAGTATAAGTATAAAACGTTTTTATTGAGGTGTTGAAAAAGAAGACAGTACACCATGGCTGGCAACGAAGTATCCGATTTGGATAAGAGGAAAACTCATCGCGAAAGGCGTGCAGGTAATTAATCAAAGTTGGATACCGTTGTTGAGTGAATTGAGTTGTGCTAACATATTCCCTTGAAATGTAGGCAGGAAGTCGGAGAAGAAGAAAATGAAAACTCCCCATGAGCAGGAGTTAAGTGCTAAACAGAGGAATCCGAAAGCCTTCACGTTTAATTCGGTTGTTAAAGCAGAAAGGAAGTTTAGAAGGTATGTTTTTGTATTCGAACAGGATTCATTAAGTTTTGCTAGGCTTGACTAAGGGAAAGCAATTGGAACAAATGTGTACCTATGACCGATGCTTATGAACTTTGACGCCAGAACTGAACTGTTAAATTTCCAGAACCCAGGACATTGAAACTAAAAAACAGCATATACCATTGATTGACCGATCGCCTCTCGAACCGCCACCAGTAGTCGTAGCTGTGGTTGGCCCTCCGAAGGTGGGGAAAAGTACTCTGATTCAGTGCTTAGTGAAAAATTTTGCCAAACAACCACTCACAAGTATTAAGGGCCCCGTTACCATCGTTTCAGGTAATGTTATTAAAGGCTTATGCATTTGTTTGTTATTAAGAAACATTGTGCCTATAATTCCTTGTTGTAATTGTAGGTAAGAAGAGGAGGCTGACGATAATTGAGTGCAACAATGACATAAACTGCATGATTGACATAGCCAAGGTTGCTGATTTAGTACTTCTGTTAGTGGATGCGTCTTTTGGATTTGAAATGGAAATATTTGAATTCTTAAATATATGTCAGGTATGTGGTAGAATTTAACTCATCAGGTCAATTGGTCTGGTTTGGTGGTTCATTTATAAACACTTGTGTTTATCACATATCGACTTAAACTTAAAAAGTTAGCATAAAGTCGATGTCTAAATTGTAAATGCGGAACTTGGTTTTGTGTGTTGCCAGGATGTATTCTAAACCACGGGTAGAGCCATGAGATTGCACGTAAACATAATAGATTCCCGACTTTTAAAGCATCAGCTCCAATTCAATCAACTGAGCAATTTACTCTGAAGGTTAATTTCTCCTTCTGTTGTTCACTCTTCAGCTGGCCCAGGGGAAGAATATTTATTTATTTATTTAACAAAGCAGCCAAAAACGGCACAAAGGCTTTTACATTGGCTGACATATTATATACACTTTGAAAAAGAACGAGTAAAAGCAATAAACAATAATAAAAAGTTAACAAATAATGTCAAGAAAAGATATAAGATGGCAGGAGAGCATATATGCAACCAGAGAGAGCTAAGTTATTATCTGGTGTTTAAGGAAGGAGGTGAAAGCGTTGAGGGAGGAAAAGAGGTCCAGGGAAGGATACTGGATGCTCAGGGAATTAAATCTAGCAGGAAGTCGATGGAATAGGGAACATTGAGAGACGGAGAGATAGAAATTTGGAATCTGCAGCAGACTCAAGTTACGTGTTGGCTGAGGTGGAACACGAATTGAGAATAGAGAAAGAAGGTCGTTGGTACGGAGAGTTCCATTTAAAGATGCTATGCAAGAATTTCATATCACATATTAACTGACGGCGGTGGAGAGGGGAAATAACAAGGGATGAGAGAGTGAAGTCCTGGGTTTTATTTTTGAGGAAGGGATGCGATAATGGGAAAAAGCAATAAAGAAATTATGAGGTCTGTTGAGTAAGTAAAAAGTGTTGAGACTAAAGTATTTGGGGAGGCGGTCGACCAGATTGGTGAATAGTATTCTAAAATTGGGAGGACACAACCAAAAAACACCACCCTAAGGGCAAGAGGATCACGAACATCAGTGTGGCGGTAAAGTAGGCCGACTATTGCCATTGCTCTCCCGACAATCCTTTGAACGTGCTTGCAAAAGGTGAGCTTTGCGTCAAAAATTACACCTAAATCACAGGTAGACCTGAAAGATGGGATAAGGCTGTTTGAAAGAGTGTATGAAAGAAAAAGTGGTTTGCCCTTGAAAGAGAAGGATAATAGCTGATTTGGGGGGATTAATGCATAACTGCCAATCGGAGTAACAAGCAGTAACACAATTAAGAGTAGATTGTAGGGAAATGGCATCAGATGTGCAATCAATCTGTTTGAAAATTTTGCAATCGTCTGCATCAAGCAAAATATTGCATCCAAGGCAGACAACATTGTCAATAATGTCGTCTAAGTAAAGTGAAAGAGGAGAGGACCAAGGACACTGCCCTGTAGTACCCCAGATAGTACAGAAAGAAAAGTGGAGGAAAAGCCATCAATAAGAACACGCTATTTGTGAGAGCTGAGGAAGGTGTGGATTAATGAAAGGAAAATGCCATGTATGTTGTACTGATGTATGAGTTTATGGACCAGTATAGGTCCACTATATGCTCTGATGTTCAAAGTTTAGTTTTTTTATGGACCAGTATAGGTCCATATATGCTCTGATGTTCTAGTTTAGTTTTTTTTTTTTGGGAGGTGACTGACAGCTGAGGTCATTTGCACCATTAGCGATGGATGGAAAAGGAAGGGTGGAGAGAAACCCGGTTCTGCATTAGTCTACTCTTGTCGAAAGGCACCAAGGGGCCTGCAGTTTATTGTCCCATCCAACAGAATTCATACTCATTCAAAGTACTCTCAACAAAGCACCTCAAGTAGGGGTTGGGATACCTCTGAAAAATATTTGTTGTCTCCAGGATTTGAACCTGGGACCTCCTGGTAGGAAGCCTGTACATTAGCCACCACACCATTCCGATCCCCTCTTATGTTCAAATGGTGTCAGTCTCCCAACGTGTGTTTGGAGCAACTCCACTTTTTATAGATAAGGCAAGACTACTCTTTTGCAGCTTCAATAACAGTCCAGTATCACAGATCAAGGAGCTTGGGAAGCCAAGTGGGAGACGTCAAATTAATGGTCAAGTAAAGGATCATTCTGTCAGCAAATTGACAGATCTACTACTACATTCTACATTGCTGGAACTTCTATATTACCCAAGGACCTTTGTATCATCCTAGGATTGATCAAGGGTGCAATACAATGCTTTTACATTCATCTTGAATGATCATTAGTGTGGAGTCCGCCATCCACAAGCTACCAAAGGGACTTTCAGATGAGATTAGGGAAGATGGTGTTCATTTGTTGCTACACCAGACCATCTAGGTAAAAATCTGAAGTGCAGAAAGACAGGCTTTAAAGAAACTTCAGGACAAAAGGAAAGTCCCCATATTGCTTATGGACAAAGACAACAACACTTTAATAATCAGCAGAGAAGCATTATTTCCACTCCATTAATTTCACTACTTTTCCAAGATCCAATTATGGAATGCTGAAGACTGATCCAACTGCGTGAACAGAAGGGAATAATAGAAGGAACATAAATAAGTCATTGATTCCTTGATAAGGACAAAGAAAGTGAGGTGAAATTAATGCTAGGAATTTGAGGAAAGACAGTCCTGGAAAAATGCTCAGAAAAAAATCAAAATTTGTGGAGCACTTAATGAAATTATAACTTGGGGAGGTGGAAGAGGAATAATATTTTTCATTATTAATGGCCATTTCTCACAAATCCAAGTGCCTAAATTAGCCAAAAACATGACATTTAACATAATTATAAATATTTTCTTGTCAATGTGTGAATTAGTATCAGTCATTTATGATGTTATGTAACCCTAAAGCCTTAACTAATTACAGTACTTTTTCATACAAAATTCTTACATTTTAGGTTCATGGTATGCCCCGAATAATGGGTGTACTTACACATCTTGATGCCTTACGTGACAACAAAGCTCTTCGTAAAAAGAAAAGACAGTTGAAGCACCGCTTTTGGACTGAGGTAATTTTCCAACCATTATCTGAATGCCAAAAATATTACATTGATTCTAACTCTAACTAACTAACTATTTAAAGGATTTTAAATGAGATGAGTTTTATGGCGAATTTGTGTATAAGCATATTATATTTGGCTGCTGGTTGATGCTTAAGTAAACATAAGAATTTATACATATTAATAGTATTACATCTTTATTTCTTCTAATGTATTTTTATTATTTCATAGTGTCATGATAGGTCCTTAAATTTAGCGGGCTGTTTTCTCCAATGACTTCTATTCCTAGCCCATACCCTCAGGGTACTGATTTTTTTGCCATGTGCTAGATATTCAATTCCTGAATTATTTTCCTCTACCTAAGTTGCTTTGTATGATATATATTTTAATTTAATTCTTTCAACTTATAATTCCTTCATATAATGTGGCCTCTCCTGTTAATTTTTCTTCCTCTCACAGACTTTAGGATCCATATTACATTTAACGATATTGTACACATTCTTATTTTTAGACCTGTCTCCCTCGTAACTATATCTTTAAACTGTTCCAATATTTAGCCTTCCCTCCTCATTGCCATAATTTTAGTTCCATGAAAAACTCTATTCCCCATGCTTACAATAGCATATCGTATTATTTTTTTAATGTTTACTTTGTTAACATTATACTTGCAAAAAGCATCCTTGGCCATAACTTATATTGAATGAATTTACTAGATGCATTTACTTCTACATAATACTGTGGGGTTTGTATTTATGGTCTATAGCAGAGGCTGTAAAAATATTAACTATTTCAGTTAATTTGATGACTTGAACGTACATGTAACAGATTATTGCCAGTTTTAAAAGTGTAGGATAAGGGTATGTGGCAGGTGGTGTCATGTCACCAGTTATTAAAATGTGTAAAAACAGTCGGGAACTGGTTAATTCTTCAAGACATACTTAAAATAGGGAACCTTCCATAATAAAAATGTATGCATGATTTTTCAGCCTATTAGGCTTTTTATTATTTACAATTAGTGCTGCTCATTTGCAAACAAACTTGCCATAATTTATTTTATGATCCTGTTGGGCATTTCATTTTTAAAATAAAAAAATGTGCCTTGAAAATATTTTTACACCCCTGACTCAAATATATACTTTTCGCAAGTTCAATAAAAAATGTGAGCAAAATTCGGATTCATGGCCACATTTGGCTCTGTGGTCTTTTGTTTTCTTCTTTTTGAAGATGAATCTGTCATTTTTCATGATTTATTTCCTACTTGTTCAATCCCTAGCTTTTTGGCATTCAATAAAATGCATGATTAAAAATAAAATTTCATTTGAGTTTAATATTCCAAGTAAATTTATCAATTATTTCCTCTTTAGGTTTATCCAGGAGCTAAGCTGTTTTATTTGTCTGGGCAGTTACATGGAGAGTACATGAAAAATGAAGTGAAAAACCTTGGGAGGTTCATTTCTGTAATGAAATTTAGGCCACTGACATGGAGAACCACTCATCCTTATATATTGGGTAAGATTTATGCTATAATTTTACGTACATGCATTTAATGAGGTTTGGTGGGAATTATCTTATTTTTCTGTATGACATCCATATGCTGATTTTACAAAGCAATGAACCATAAAATGAAATCAATACATGTAAGAAATTAGTGATGTTAAACCTCAATTGTGAATACCTAAAGTTAAGGTTTTTATTATATTTGTCTTGAAAATACACATGCATAAAAAGTCTTATTTTTCTTTTAGCTGATAGGCTGGAAGATTTAACTCCACCAGACCTAATCCGTCAAAACCCCAAGGCTAACCGGAAAATCTCCCTGTATGGCTATGTGCGAGGAGTACCTCTTAATCAAATCAATAATGTTCATATTCCAGGTTGGTTAAATAATAAAATATTTGAATTGCTCTGTATATTTGCTTCAACTTTCTCTGTATGTTTATCAAATAATTTAATAATATATTAAAGCAACTAATCTATATTCCCTATGTTAGTCCATGATTCTCAAAATGACAGTTTCATCTCATCTGTCCCAATGCTGGCATATGTCCTCTGACAAGCTTTATACATACGAGGGTCATCCGGAAAGTAGTACCTGTTCATGAAATAAAGACACAAAAGTAAATATTAACAAACATAAAAAATTTTATTTGAAAGAGGATACTTTAAACTACTTCTCAACATAATCTCCAAGCAAATTAAGGCATTTGTCATAACGTGTGACAAGTTTCTGTATTCCTGCTGCATAGTCCTTCGCCGCCAGCTCATTGAGATACAGGGTCACTCCTTCTTTAAGTTCTTCATCGCTGTCAAATCTTTTTCCTGCCAAAAAGTCTTTAAGCTTTGTAAAGAGATGAAAATCTGAAGGGGCCAAGTCTGGGCTATACGGTGGATGGTCGAAAGTTTCCCATTTGAATTGCTGCAAAAGTTTTTGTGTTATCCCAGCTGCATGAGGCCTGGCATTGTCATGAACGAGAATGACACCAGTAGACAATAGACCTCGCCGCCGATTTTGTATTGCCCGCCGTAATTTCTTTAATGTTTCACAATACGCATTGGCATTAATAGTGTCTCCACGGGCCATAAAATCAATAAGCAATACACCTCGTCGATCCCAGAAAATGGTTGCCATGAGTTTCCTGGTGGACAGAACTGTCTTGAATTTTTTTGGTTTGTTTGGTGAATGAGCATGATGCCACTCCATTGACTGTCGTTTACTCTCAGGTGATGCATAACAAACCCATGTTTCGTCACCAGTAATTATGCGAGTCAAGAAAGAGTCTCCTTCATCAGAATAACGTCCCAAAAACGTCAGTGCTGCAGCCATACGCTTGGTTTTGTGCTCATCTGTAAGCATGCGAGGGACCCATCTTGCACAAATTTTTGCATAATGCAGATGGTGTTTAACAATTTCATGAACAATTGTTCGAGAAACATTGGGAAAATGCTCACAGATGTCATCAATTGTGACGCGCCGATCGTTCCTCACGAATTCGTCAACTGAGCTCACCAGTTGGTCTGTAATGACAGACGGTCTCCCCGAACGCTCATCGTCGTGTGTGTTCCCCCTCCCCATGTTGAAGTTGCGACACCACCGCCGAACAGACGACTCGTCCATTACATTGTCTCCATACACCTCCTTTAATTGGCGATGAATATCACATGGGCGAACGTTTCTTGCATTGAGGAATTTAATCACTGCCCTCACTTCACAACTGGCGGCGTTCTCAATTTTTTTAAACATTGTAAACAATCACAGAAACAACACAGGCAATGCTAGCGTCACGCAACTTGGCTCAGAGAAGGCAGACAAGCCACTGAAGCTATCTGACCTCGTCCAGCGGCTACTCGCGTCGTCAGCACTTCATGCGGCACAAACGGGTACTACTTTCCGGATGACCCTCGTATTTTGAAACTTGTATTATTCAGTATCTTTTTTGTGAATATCTTGACTTAGTTAAAGCTGAAGAAACATTTTTGCCAACTTTGAAATTAGAATGCTATTTTTATTTTGAATTAACTTAAAAAGATTTAACATAATTTCCTGTGAGTTAAGTTTTTAAATTTGTTTCTACTAAGATATGCATTTCATAGTTTCTAAGTGGATTTAAATATATATGGTTGCAAATTGTTTAGCACTTAGTTTAAACTTTGGAAACTTATTCGGATTATTCTGTAGACCTCAACCAGATTCTGACAGATGGTGAAGGTTACATCTGTTGTGTTGACAATGGACGTTGTGTTGTTGTGTTGCATCAGTATGATTCACTGGCCAGGATGCCTACCCCCCCCCCCTTAAGTGACCAATTAAAGGCGTGGGCCCAAGCATGTGATATCACGGCTGCGATGTGGACTATGGGCCAAGAGTAGTGATAACTGATAACTAAGTAGTGGCATGGGTGATATCATGCTGCTGACTGGAGGTAGACTACAGGAGGACACTTGGGCTGGGCCCTTCTGGTTGGAAGCACTATAGCAGTCGGGTACTCGCTATCCGAGAGGACACTTGGGCTGGGCCCCTTTGGTTGGAAGTACCAAGTGGCACCAAGGGGATATGTAAGAATATTACTGTAAACTCTGTTTTCCTGTATTAAATCGGGACCGCCGTTGTACTCCCTTTTAGTTCCTTTTATTTTCCCCCATCTCTATCAACGAACACCTCTCCAGGTCACCACCCACCAAACTCAAGGCCCCATTTAACCTCGAGGCAGCCACTCGACTCATAGGGTACTTTCTCGTGTCACCAATATCCCCTTGAAGACGCAGGGATACGACAGTTGATTATTATAAAATAGGTTTTACTTTTAAGGTCAAATCATAATTGTTTAGCTGTTTTTTCTTCCCTGATTATATTATTTACAATGGAACCTAACAAATACGTGCAAGGGACCAAACAATTTGAACTTTGCTAAAATGCTTTTGGGTTGTGTTCTTTTGAGTGATCTAATTAACTGCTGAAAATATTGTGGCTTTTTCTAATCTCTCATCTCCTTATCAAGTTTCACTTCTAGTAATACAGTATCTTCCTTTTCATTCTTGGAAATATAAACTTGATTTCTAACCAAAATCCAACTTTGCTTTTACAAATAATTAATGATTTCTTGAAAACAAAGGACTACCAAATTTATTCATTTGCAATAAATTTTGCGTGAGTAAACTGTTCATCAAGGATTCACACAGGCATTTTTTTATAATCATAAACATACAACTACATTAATTACCATGCATCTGTCCATTTTTAAATGCATGTATCTTCTGCTGATGCTATATAATTTACCAATCTTTCACTATTGCTGGGATTTCAGGAATTTCTGTATTTTGAAATAGTTGAGAAATATCTTACATATATTTTCAAACACATGTTTTCATTTTTACTGTTTTAACAATAAGATTATATAATATAAGAATTAAAATATTATTAATTATATATAATTAATTATAAGAATATTATTTTGGCCATCTTAACTAATAATTTTTCATGTTTTACTTCTTTGTTTTGTTTAGGATGTGGAGATTTTTTTATTAGTGATGTTAGTCTGTTGCCGGATCCATGCCCTTTACCTGACAAGGTTGGAAAGAGAAGAAGTTTGATTGAAAAAGACCAGTATGTTTATGCACCTTTCTCAGGTGTTGGTGGTATTGTCTACGACAAAGATGCTGTATATGTAGAACTTGGAGGTAGTCATTCACACAAGGTACGCCATTACTTCATATACATACTTCCTCTCGTGGTGTGATAATTCATGGTATACAGTACATCAGTGGCCATGTTTCTCATATTTCATTCATCCTACCATTAAGGACAAGGGATGATTTCATCTTGAAATATTTTGCCAGCAAATTTTGCTGGTGTTCAGGTGACTGCAGTTGAGGGATAACAAATTTAATGCATCAATTCTGTTGCACAAAATGTCTGTTAGAGTAAAGTAATATGGATCATATTTGTCAATAAAAGTATATGCTATCACAATTCAATTAAAATAAATATCAAAAGAACTGGATGTGTTTATCCACAGTGCAATATTCAGTGCTGCCGTGAAGTATCTTAAATATGTTATATAATTTTTCTTATGTATGGACTGGCTTAGTCACCTGTCAAGTTTGAGATTGAGTCTATTAGAAATGTGTGTGATTTGTTAAAATTAAAGAAATTGTTGCCTACTGAAATTCTCTTTTGCTGTATTTTGGAATTTTAAATTAGGACATTCTTTGATATTTTCCATATTATTTTCTATTTATTTTTTCTGTTAATAATTATTGTTTTTTCTATTTCCATCTGATCTACTTAGGGAGAAGAAGGTGGTCAAAAGAAAGAGGAAAATTCTTTGGTTTCATCCTTGCTTGACACTAAGGAAACACTAGATATTCAGATGGCCCAGAGTCAAATGAAAATGTTTAGCAATACTGAACCAATGACTGCTGAAGATTTCAACAGAAAAAGGTGACAATAACTTAGGCTTTACCATAATGATAAGTTTTGTGAGAATGAGCGTACCCTTTGTGAGGGTTGAATTATGACCATTACTCATTCATTGTTTATAGCAGTCATCCTGATAGAGCAAGAGAGGCATACTACATTGACAATAAATAAAAGTAGGCATTCAATTATGAAAAATAAAAAACTATACCACAGCTAAGATAATTAGTATAGATCTATAAATAGAGCTATCTATTATATTTATCTAATCTATGTATTAAAAATTCACAGATTCAGATTGACATGGTGGAAGGAATTTCTAATTAAGGAGTAGAAACTTTTCCATGATATTGATGAAATAAATTAGATAGAAAAGTACTGAAATTCTTTTTTAGTTAGAGAGTTTTGATACTCATTCCTGTGAATTGCATTTTTACATATATTAAACGAACCATAAATTTGTGAGATGTATGGTTGGTTCTTTATCTTCTCATCTTTATCTTCTTTCTCTCTCTTCATCTATGGGTTTCAAATGATCAATTTTTTCTTCTTACTTTGAGTAACAATGATTTCTCTGCATTAATTTGGAGTTGGTGTCATTTTGAGCAATTTTTCTTGACACTTTAGATACAATCAACATATATAATGATAATTTCATTGTTTTAAAAGTACTTAAATGTACATTCCTGTCTCGTACCTCAAAGACAAAGCTTTTCTTATTAAATGGGTTGACTGTAAAATTTACTCTCAATTAAAATATTGATATTATGTTATTTCCATAAAGCATATTATAAAGTCCAAATCTGCTAGATTAGCAAATAAGATGCATCTGAGATAAATTGAAAATAAAATCAATTAAGTTTTATTTTGTTTGCATCAGAGTGAGAACTTTTGAAACAAGATTTTATTCTTGTTCACTATAACATATTTATATCTTTCACATTTCTTCTCAGAGCAGTAGCACAACAATTTTCTTTCTTTATTTATTTATATATAAAAACAATGTTGCAACTATTTCATTGATCGAGTTTGTGTGTTTTCCCAGATTGGAGACCTAAATAAATTGCTTCACTGTACCTGAAAATAGTAGATTTAGCGAGTTTTATTAATAGCTTAGGCCTATTTTCAAGATAAAATTTATAACTCACGCTCACTGTAAAGGATCAGATAACATTTTTTAAAGACCTTATCTTTTTTTTTTTAATGTTGTTACATATCTATTTCAAACCTAACCAAATCTGAAATTTTAACTCAATTTCATAAGAACACAACTTTTTTCTCATTTTCATTTATAACTTTGAGCTACAATACTTTTTAAAAATAATCAGACAATAACTTTAAAAGATAAACTCTTGATAGGTTAATGTGTAACACTGGGGACAATGTATTTAAATTCCAGTGGATTAACATTCTGATTTTGTCATACAAAGTGTTTTATATGAATTTTGAGGCAGTTTTGTCCTCCTGATAAATTGCACTAGAATTTTGGCCTAGCTCAATGAATTTATTATTCAAAAAAACCAAAAATTACAAAGTTTTTGAAAATATTTACAGCCATGCAAAAATTTTCTTTCTTGCAGTTATTACTCTTTAAGATTTGGTTTTCAAAAATTATATCTGATTAACAATTGACTAAACTGTATTATGTGTACACTAACAACCTATGCTTGAACACCTTTGAATTCTTTGGTTACATTTCTTTTCATTTTAATTTTATTATTAAAGAAAGTATTATCATTTTCCAGGTGAAATAAATTGGTATGCAATTGAAGGAGCTAATTCAATGCCACACAAATGTTCCAAGCTAGTATATTATTTTATGTAAAGAATTTTTTGTTCCTACGTTATAAATAAATTGGTTTTTAATGAATACTAATCAGAATGGAGATAAAATTAAGACCTTACCTCAGTCTATCTTTTATCTAAGCCATGAAGCATTGTAGGTAAAGGTCAACTTCAAGCATGGGACTCTTGATGCCACCATATGTGGAGTACTTGGGTTCTAACTCTTACATATGTTGAAGACTGATTCATCAGGTATCCTTTTCCTATCCATGCAGTTGGCAAGGAATGTGAAAGCTAGAGCCACAATTTTCCACATTAAGCAGCATCCAAAAGTGAAATTGTTCAATTTTAGTGCTGAAACTGAAAATGACCAAAAAATGCTAAACTTTTAATAATCAAACCACTTTACTTTTCCACATAAACTTTTTAATTTTTACAACCCAGGTTTCGTTATAGCATAACATCATCAGCTGATGATGTTATGCTATAACGAAACCTGGGTTGTAAAAATTAAAAAGTTTATGTGGAAAAGTAAAGTGGTTTGATTATTAAAAGTCAGTATGAAGATTTTCCACCAAGTTACGCCAGAAACTGTTTTAAATGCTAAACTATTGACTCTAAATTCCACCATGTTGTCTCCATTCTTTGTGCTAATTCCATGGAGGAATTTCCACCAAGTTACGCCAGAAACTGTTTTAAATGCTAAACTATTGACTCTAAATTCCACCATGTTGTCTCCATTCTTTGTGCTAATTCTACAGTCCCAAAACTGGGACAGTGTCTATGACCTTAAGTCAGTAGACGAAGGTTTCAATTACTTTTATTCAATTTTCAGACACAATTTTGAATTGTGTTTCCCAGAAATACAGCAGAAAATATTCCATATAACAAAATGTAAGCCATGGCTAACTGACGAGATCCGTTACTACTCAACTATCCTTAAGAAACTTGCTATCTCCAGTAAAAGTTCTAACAATCATGAGCACTGGTTACTCTATAAGGAATTTCAAAAGTACTACCGTAAGCTGATTTCTACTACGAAAAGGACTTACAATGACAATAAGTTACTTAATTCCAATAATAAGTCCAAAACCGCATGGGAAATAATTAATGAGTGTAGAGGTAAGAAAAATCCACAACTTGCTCTCCCCAAACTTTGTAATCCTGAAAATAACATTGCCATAAGCTATTCATCTCTAGTTAATAAATTTAACAAACATTATGTATCAGCTCCTTGCCCAATTACTTCTCATGCTAATGTGCTTTTTGCAAATGCACCATCATCAATGTTTGCTAAGCCTTGTTCTGAAACCAATCTAAAAACCATTGTCTCCTCACTCAGAAACAAATTCAGTACAGGCCCTGATGAAATTCCTGGTAAAGTTGTTCATCATTGTTTTGAAGCCATAAAAGCACCCCTTTTATTCTTAATTAATGAATCATTGACACAAGGGATTTTCCCATCCCAATTAAAAGAATCAAAAGTAGTGCCCATATATAAAAACCATGGCTGTGTAAATGATTTAGGCAACTACAGACCAATAGCGGTCCAAAATACATTTGCTAAAATATTCGAAAAAGCCATGTTCTTGCAAATAGCACCTTATCTTGAAAAAAACCTTCTACTTTCAAATTCTCAGCATGGATTAAATCTGAAAGGTCTACCACAACCGCCATATGTCAGGCTATTGATATTATACTTAACTCATTAGATGCTAAACGCAAAACTCTTGGAATGTTTTTTGACTTGTCAAAAGCTTTTGACAACGTAAACCACGATAGACTACTAATTAAACTCAATAGAATAGGGATTAGAGGAACTCCTCTAAACTGGATGAAGTCCTACATTCACAATCGGACTCAGAAAGTAGTGTTATCAGTAGATGGGTCAAAATATTCATCCATAGCATACCGAGTCAACAAAGGCGTTCCACAAGGCTCAACCCTTGGGCCACTCCTTTTTCTGATATATATCAATGACCTACCTAGCTGCTTACAGAATTATGAAGGAATTACACCAGTGCTGTATGCTGATGACACTAATGTAATAATATCGACAGAAACTTACCCCAGCCTTGTGGAAAAATCACAGTCTGTCACACTTGCAATAAACAAGTGGTGTACAGACAACTTTCTAGATCTAAATGTAAATAAAAGTAAAATAGTATACTTTACACACAATAAAAATGCGACTGATGATCTGCTGGTAAAAATTAATGATCAATCAATTGAGAATGTGACGGAATGTAAGTTTCTAGGCATTTCTCTGTCTGCTAATATTTCTTGGGATATGCATGTAAAAGCCCTTCAGCATAAGCTCAGTTCAACTTGCTATTTATTAAGACACTTGTATGAAACTACAAGTAAAAGTATACTATTGAATTTATACTACGGGGAAATTTATTCAAATATAACCTATAGTATAATATTATGGGGATCAGATGCTATCTCTCAAACCATCTTTAAAATGCAAAAGAAAGCCATTAGAATAATTACCAGGAAACCTCACAATGCCCCATCAAGGCCTATTTTCCATGAATTAAAATTGCTACCACTCCCGTGCATATACATTATTATTATTAGGTAATCTACCGTTTAAGGTAGGTTTTTGGATGAACACAACTATCAAATAAACATTTTGTGACTCCCCACCTATCAAACCAAACTATATCAGGTCCCTCTTCATCTCGGTGTACTTCATTCCTCCCTTCATCCCGTCCAACATCCCTATCCTGTTCCTGCCCTTACCTCGCTTGCCCAACATTCTCCCCTCTATTACCTTCTTCAACATTCCACTACCGCTCAATACGCCTTTCATCCATTTTTCCTGCCTCCATAGGATTTCTCTCAACAAACCCCTCTCCTCCCCCACCATTTCTAGTACTTCCTCATTTGTTTTCCTTTCGGTCCATTTCACCTTTTCCATTCTTCTCCACACCCACATTTCAAAAGCCTCCAATCTACGTCTATCCTCCTGCTTCAGCGACCACGTTTCCGCGCCGTACATAGCTACGCTCCATATCAGAGTTTTTACGAGTCTTGTCTTAACATCCCTACTCAACGTCCCCGTCATAAACTCCCTCCTCCTTGAGAAAGCCTCCTTGCCTAGCGCAATTCTTCTCCTTACGTCCCTACCACTTTGACCGTGTTGGTCCAAAACACTTCCGAGATATGTAAACTGTTCTACCTGCTCTATTTTTTCCCCTCCTATTTTAATATTTAGCTTAGCCTTTTTCTTTCTGGAAAATCACATAACCTTTGTTTTATTAATATTTATTCTCATCCCATATTTATCGCACTGAACCTCCAATTCACTCAACAATGCTTGCAACCCCTTGGCTGACTGAGCAACTAATGCTTGGTCATCAGCAAACCTAACCGATTTTACGAATTCCCCTCCGACTTTCATTCCTACCTCCAGTTCTTCCCATGCCTCTTTAATCATTTCCTCTACATATACGTTGAACAGTACCGGTGACAATGGGCAACCCTGCCTTACACCTCTTCCTAACACTGCCCATCCGGACTCACCGTTCCCCACTCGCACCTGAGCAGTCTGAGACATGTACAGGTTGCGGATCAGTCTCCTGTCCCTCCAATCCATTCCTATTTTCTGCAATACACGCATTAATTTTTCCCAATTCACTCTATCAAACGCTTTTTCGAAATCTACAAAACAGGCAAAAACGTCCTGATTGTATTCTATATTCCTCTCGACTAGTGATCTCATAACTGCAATGGCATCACGCGTACCTCTTCCTTTCCTGAACCCAAACTGATCATCCCCTAAGTAATCATTTGCCTTACTCTCTATCCTTTTGTTGATGATCCTGAGAATAACTTTAGCTGCGTGGGATATCAAACTTATTGTTCTGTAATCCTCACATGACGAAGCCTTTGCCTTTTTTGGAATAGGAACTAACACCGATCTCACAAAATCTTCCGGCCAGATTCCTTCCTCATAGATACTACGAATCAGTCCATATATGGCCTTCTTCCCACCTTTCCCTAACCATTTCAACATTTCTACAGGAATATTGTCCACCCCCACAGCCTTGTTTGCTTTCATCTCCTTTAATGCCCTTTCTATTTCATCGTCGAGTATGCCTGGACCTAAGCTATCTTCTTCTACGTCATGTTCCTTTTCTATGTCTAACCTTGTCGGCCTAAGTTCTTTACCATACAGTGTTTCTATATATTCCTTCCATCTCTCTTGGATTTTTCCTGGTTCAACTATTATCTTACCCCATTTATCTTTAACTGTTAGCACACATCTTGCCTTCTTACTTCCCGGTAATAACTTAACCTTGCTGTATAGAGCACCAATTTCACCCTTCTTCTGTAAACTTTCCATATCCTCGCATTGCGTTTTCCACCATTCTTCTTTTGCTTTATTTGTGGCCCTTCTC